>CM059814.1:2814405-3186905 GCA_030435695.1 Brachymystax lenok tsinlingensis | reverse complement strand
AGTACTAGAGTTGGGCTGTTGGGGGTACTGGAGTTGGGCTGTTGGGGGTACTGGGGGACTGGAGTTGGGCTGTTGGGGGTACTGGGGGACTGGAGTTGGGCTGTTGGAGGACTGGAGTTGGGCTGTTGGAGGACTGGAGTTGGGCTGTTGGAGGACTGGAGTTGGGCTGTTGGGGGTACTGGGGGACTGGAGTTGGGCTGTTGGGGGTACTGGAGGACTGGAGTTGGGCTGTTGGGGGTACTGGGGGACTGGGGTTGGGCTGTTGGGGGTACTGGAGGACTGGAGTTGGGCTGTTGGGGGTACTGGAGGACTGGAGTTGGGCTGTTGTGGGTACTGGAGGACTGGAGTTGGGCTGTTGGAGGACTGGAGTTGGGCTGTTGGAGGACTGGAGTTGGGCTGTTGGAGGACTGGAGTTGGGCTGTTGGGGTACTGGAGGACTGGAGTTGGGTTGTTGGGGGTACTGGAGGACAGGAGTTGGGCTGTTGGAGGACTGGAGTTGGGCTGTTGGGGGAACTGGAGGACTGGAGTTGGGCTGTTGGGGGTATTGGAGGACTGGAGTTGGGCTGTTGGGGATACTGGAGGACTGGAGATGGGCTGTTGGGGGTACTGGAGGACTGGAGTTGGGCTGTTGGGGGTACTGGAGGACTGGAGATGGGCTGTTGGGGGTACTGGAGGACAGGAGATGGGCTGTTGGAGGACTGGAGTTAGGCTGTTGGAGGACTGGAGTAAGGCTGTTGGAGGACTGGAGTTGGGCTGTTGGAGGACTGGGGTTGGGCTGTTGAGGGGGCTGTAGGACTGGAGTTGGGCTGTTGGGGGACTAGAGGACTGGAGTTGGGCTGTTGGAGGACTGGAGTTAGGCTGTTGGAGGACTGGAGTTGGGCTGTTGGAGGACTGGAGTTGGGTTGTTGGGGGTACTGGGGGACCGGAGTTGGGCTGTTGGGGCTGCTCTAGGACTGGAGTTGGGCTGTTGGAGGTACTGGTGGACCAGGGTTGGGAAACACTGTCCAAATGTCTCAATGAATGCAAAAAATGTCAGGGGAATGGGCTTCCATTCTCCTTTAAAAAAAATGAAAATAAATAAATACACACTCCTCTATAGAAGCATGAAAAGAGGTGATATCACGACAGACAGACCCAGAATCAACCGGGGGGACATTATTGAACATTTACCAATTATAATTCTCTAAGCACTTCTTAAAGGGCTGTAGCGGTACGTTAAGCTGAGTGATGCTCGATATGGGAAAATAAAACAAATGACTTGGGTGAGATGTCATAGTGTGTTAGTGCATATGGCATGCTCTGCCTAGTGATTAGGAATCTGGAAAATATTCAGGAAGGCCCCGCTAAACATCCACCCCAGGAGACTTTCTCATCCCCCACCTAACCATGTGTGAAATAGCTTCAGACAACATTAATATTGATAAAGACTGTTCCCTCTAAGAAACTGATTTATGTCACCTTCAGCAGAGGTTAAAGAAAAACATTTATTAAGACCCTCAAAGAGATGGCACACATTGAAGCGTGCATGCTTAGGCACATACAAACACACACACACGGACACACACACACGGACACACACACACACGGACACACACACGGCAGGCTCTGTACAAAGCACCTGGAGATGTCATTGGTCTATAATTCAGGTTTAAAGCCAGCATTAGTGTTGTCAGGTGTTGGTTTATAGGAGATCCAGTCTGATCAATTTTACCCTTTCCTTTGTAAAGAGCTATAATTGAACTTTTATTGCCTCCAATATACACTCTTAGAAAAAAAAAATGCTATCTAGAACCTAAAAGGGTTCTTCCCCTCTGTCCCAATAGGCTAACCCTTTGAAGAACCCTTGTTGGTTCAAGGTAGAACCTTTTCGGTTCCAGGTAGAACCGTTTCCACAGAGGGTTCTACATGGAACCCAAAAGGGTTTTACCTGGAACCAAAAAAGGGTTTTTATCTAGATCCAAGAAGGGTTCTCCTATAGGGACAGCCGAAATAACCATGTTGGAACCCTTTTAGAGTGAAATATCCAAACCCTGGACAGAAAGGGAATTCAACATCTTAAACAGACCAGGCTAAAACACGATTGAATTTGTTCAGCAATTCACTCAAAAAACATCTGGTGTTCATAAGGGTTCTATTCTTGGACCACTGAAATGTCGGGAAAAATACAAAGTTAAAAAGAGGAAATATGTTGAGTATTTAGTCATAGATGCAAAGCGAAGCAAACTTGATCGGCATTTTACTGAAACACTACAGAATGACAGCCTTCTGCATTTATCCTACAGGTGTTCAGGTGTTTGACCTGTTCACAAGAGGAGCTTGGTCACATGTTCCCTTGAGTAGCTTAGTCACATGTTCCCTTGAGTAGCTTGGTCACATGTTCACTAGAGGAGCTTGGTCACATGTTCACTAGAGGAGCTTGGTCACATGTTCAGAAGAGGAGCTTGGTCACATGTTCACTAGAGGAGCTTGGTCACATGTTCCCTTGAGTAGCTTGGTAACATGTTCACAAGAGGAGCTTGGTCACATGTTCAGAAGAGGAGCTTGGTCACATGTTCACTAGAGGAGCTTGGTCACATGTTCACTAGAGGAGCTTGGTCACATGTTCCTTTGAGTAGCTTGGTCACATGTTCACTAGAGGAGCTTGGTCACATGTTCACTAGAGGAGCTTGGTCACATGTTCCCTTGAGTAGCTTGGTCACATGTTCACAAAAGGAGCTTGGTCACATGTTCACTTGAGTAGCTTGGTCACATGTTCCCTTGAGTAGCTTGGTCACATGTTCACTTGAGTAGCTTGTTCACATGTTCACTAGAGGAGCTTGGTCACATGTTCACTAGAGGAGCTTGGTCACATGTTCACTAGGGGAGCTTGGTCACATGTTCACTAGAGGAGCTTGGTCACATGTTCACTAGAGGAGCTTGGTCACATGTTCACTAGAGGGCTTGGTCACATGTTCACTAGAGGAGCTTGGTCACATGTTCACTAGAGGGGCTTGGTCACATGTTCACTAGAGGAGCTTGGTCACATGTTCACTTGAGTAGCTTGGTCACATGTTCACTAGAGGAGCTTGGTCACATGTTCACTAGAGGAGCTTGGTGACATGTTCACTAGAGGAGCTTGGTCACATGTTCACTAGAGGAGCTTGGTCACATGTTCACTAGAGGAGCTTGGTGACATGTTCACTAGAGGAGCTTGGTCACATGTTCCCTTGAGTAGCTTGGTCACATGTTCCCTTGAGGAGCTTGGTCACATGTTCACTAGAGGAGCTTGGTCACATGTTCACTAGAGGAGCTTGGTGACAGGGTAGCCTAGTGGTTAGAGCGTTGGACTTGTAACCGGAGGGTTGCAAGTTCGAATCCCCGAGCTGACAAGGAAAAAAATCTGTCGTTCTGCCCCTGAACAAGGCAGTTAACCCACTGTTCCCCGGCGCCAAGACATGGATGTCGATTAAGGCAGCCCCCCGCACCTCTCTGATTCAGAGGGGTTGGGTTAAATGCGGAAGACACATTTCGGTTGAAGGCATTCGGTTGTACAACTGACTAATAATGGTGACTTTGACTTTTTTGACTTTGACATGTTCAATAGAGGAGCTTGGTCACATGTTCCCTTGAGTAGCTTGGTCACATGTTCAGAAGAGGAGCTTGGTCCCATGTTCACTAGAGGAGCTTGGTCACATGTTCACTAGAGGAGCTTGGTCACATGTTCAGAAGAGGAGCTTGGTCACATGTTCACTAGAGGAGCTTGGTCACATGTTCCTTTGAGTAGCTTGGTCACATGTTCACTAGAGGAGCTTGGTTACATGTTCACTAGAGGAGCTTGGTCACATTTTCCCTTGAGTAGCTTGGTCACATGTTCACAAAAGGAGCTTGGTCACATGTTCACTTGAGTAGCTTGGTCACATGTTCCCTTGAGTAGCTTGGTCACATGTTCACTAGAGGAGCTTGGTCACATGTTCACTAGAGGAGCTTGGTCACATGTTCACTTGAGTAGCTTGGTCACATGTTCACTTGAGTAGCTTGGTCACATGTTCACTTGAGTAGCTTGTTCACATGTTCACTAGAGGAGCTTGGTGACATGTTCACTAGAGGAGCTTGGTCACATGTTCACTAGAGGAGCTTGGTCACATGTTCACTAGAGGAGCTTGGTGACATGTTCACTAGGGGAGCTTGGTCACATGTTCACTAGAGGAGCTTGGTCACATGTTCACTAGAGGAGCTTGGTCACATGTTCACTAGAGGAGCTTGGTCACATGTTCACTAGAGGGGCTTGGTCACATGTTCACTAGAGGAGCTTGGTCACATGTTCACTAGAGGGGCTTGGTCACATGTTCACTAGAGGAGCTTGGTCACATGTTCACTTGAGTAGCTTGGTCACATGTTCACTAGAGGAGCTTGGTCACATGTTCACTAGAGGAGCTTGGTGACATGTTCACTAGAGGAGCTTGGTCACATGTTCACTAGAGGAGCTTGGTCACATGTTCACTAGAGGAGCTTGGTGACATGTTCACTAGAGGAGCTTGGTCACATGTTCCATTGAGTAGCTTGGTCACATGTTCCCTTGAGGAGCTTGGTCACATGTTCACTAGAGGAGCTTGGTCACATGTTCACTAGAGGAGCTTGTGTTTAATAAAACAAACAAGTAACAAGACAATATGCATATTACCTACACTACGACACGAGGCTGTAGCCAATATGCATATTAACTACACTACGACACGAGGCTGTAGCCAATATGCATATTACCTACACTATGACACGAGGCATTCCTGGTGGTAAAGTATATTTCCTGGTGGTATAGTATATTTCCTGGTGGTAAAGTATATTTCCTGGTGGTATAGTATATTTCCTGGTGGTATAGTATATTTCCTGGTGGTATATTATATTTCCTGATGGTATAGTATATTTCCTGGTGGTAAAGTATATTTCCTGGTGGTATAGTATATTTCCTGGTGGTATAGTATATTTCCTGGTGGTATATTATATTTCCTGATGGTATAGTATATTTCCTGGTGGTCTAGTATATTTCCTGGTTGTGTAGCGGATTTCCTGGTGGTATAGTATATTTCCTGGTGGTCTAGTATATTTCCTGGTGGTCTAGTATATTTCCTGGTGGTAAAGTATATTTCCTGGTGGTATAGTATATTTCCTGGTGGTATAGTATATTTCCTGGTGGTATAGCAGACATTGCCATTGGCTGCAGAATGGCATTAAAGAAGGTTTCTTTCAGTGGTGTAAAGTACATACGTAAAAATACTTTAAAGTACTACTTAAGTTGTACTATATTTCCTGGTGGTAAAGTATATTTCCTGGTGGTATAGTATATTTCCTGGTGGTCTAGTATATTTCCTGGTGGTCTAGTATATTTCCTGGTGGTAAAGTATATTTCCTGGTGGTATAGTATATTTCCTGGTGGTATAGTATATTTCCTGGTGGTATAGTATATTTCCTGGTGGTATAGCAGACATTGCTATTGGCTGCAGAATGGCATTAAAGAAGGTTTCTTTCAGTGGTGTAAAGTACATACGTAAAAATACTTTAATGTACTACTTAAGTTGTACTATATTTCCTGGTGGTAAAGTATATTTCCTGGTGGTATAGAATATTTCCTGGTGGTCTAGTATATTTCCTGGTGGTCTAGTATATTTCCTGGTGGTCTAGTATATTTCCTGGTGGTCTAGTATATTTCCTGGTGGTAAAGTATATTTCCTGGTGGTATAGTATATTTCCTGGTGGTATAGTATATTTCCTGGTGGTATAGTATATTTCCTGGTGGTATAGCAGACATTGCCATTGGCTGCAGAATGGCATTAAAGAAGGTTTCTTTCAGTGGTGTAAAGTACATACGTAAAAATACTTTAATGTACTACTTAAGTTGTACTATATTTCCTGGTGGTAAAGTATATTTCCTGGTGGTATAGAATATTTCCTGGTGGTCTAGTATATTTCCTGGTGGTCTAGTATATTTCCTGGAGGTCTAGTATATTTCCTGGTGGTATAGTATATTTCCTGGTGGTATAGTATATTTTCTGGTGGTATAGTATATTTCCTGGTGGTATAGTATATTTCCTGGTGGTATAGTATATTTCCTGGTGGTATAGCAGACATTGCCATTGGCTGCAGAATGGCATTAAAGAAGGTTTCTTTCAGTGGTGTAAAGTACATACGTCAAAATACTTTAAAGTACTACTTAAGTTGTACTATATTTCCTGGTGGTAAAGTATATTTCCTGGTGGTATAGTATATTTCCTGGTGGTATAGTATATTTCCTGGTGGTAAAGTATATTTCCTGGAGGTCTAGTATATTTCCTGGTGGTAAAGTATATTTCCTGGTGGTATAGCGGACATTGTCATTGGCTGCAGAATGGCATTAAAGAAGTTTTCTTTCAGTGGTGAAAAGTACGTAAGTAAAAATACTTTATAGTACTGCTTAAGTAGTTTTTTGGGTTAATTGTACTTTACTTTACTATTTCTTTACTATTTCTATCACTACGTTCCTAAAGAAAAATAATGTACTTTTTACTCCATAATTTTCCCCAGACGACAAAAAGTACTCGATGCATTTTGAAGCAGGACATGAAAATGGTCCAATTCACGCACTTATCAAGAGAATATCCCTGGTCATCCCTACTGCCTCTGTCCTGGAGGACTCACTAAACACACATGCTTCGTTTGTAAATTATGTCTGAGTGTTGGAGTGTGCCCCTGGCTAAAAAAAATTGAAAAGCGTGCCATCTGGTTTTCTAAATAATAAGGAATTAGAAATTATTTATACATTTACTTTTACTTTTGATACTTAAATATATTTAAAACCAAATACTTTTAGACTTTTACTCAAGTAGTATTTTACTGTGTGACTTTCACTTTTTCTTGAGTGATTTTCTTTTAACTTCTTGGGGAGCAGCAAGGTGATTTGGGGCGCTAGCGCCCCACTCCCGACACTACCAGGTGAAATGCAAGGCAAAATCCCAAAATTTTATCATTAAAAATGCACCAATATAAAAGTGTTTCATACTCATCAAAAGCTCTCCTTCTTGGCAATATCACAGCGTTGTCGGATTTCAAAAAGGCTTTACGGCGAAAGCACTGCATTTGATTGTTTGAGGGTAGCACCTTCAATATTTTCCATAACCATGAAATCTTTAGCCAGCGCGGTCCATAGAAAATGCATTTCACAGAGAAAACCTGTGCCTTACCTTTTGTAGAACTTCTGCAGAGGGCTTCCTAAGTGTCCAACGAAGACAATCCATGGGTATTTGGTTAGAAAAAGTAATTTATTATATCCTTAAATCTCTGTTTGGTTGGCACCTTGTGTTCAGAAAATCCAATGTGAAGAGAACGCGTTCATTTAAACCTATAAACTTTCCCTCAACACAACAAAAACCAATTAAAATGCATCCTTAGCTTATCTTTTATGAATAAAAGTGATAACCTTTCACTTGGATGGTCACCTAAACGTTATATAAGTCAAATAAAGTGGACCGCTCAGACAAACGTGCGCTCAAAAACATGCAACTGAAAAATAGCTCCCCTGACTAAAACCTCTACTGATTGAACACAATGGTTCCGATTGCCTTTACACTTTACCTATACACTGCTGACATCCAGTGGAAGCAATAGGTACTACATTCAGTGTCCTGGTATGAAGTCTCTCTAAGTGAGCCATAAGCCACCAGAATGACATTTCCGGATGGAAATATCTTTGGTTTTTGCCTGCCAAATGAGTTCTATTACTCTCACAGACGAAATATTAACACTTTTGCAAACCTCAGAGTGTTTCCTATCCAATAGTACTAATTATGTGCATATCCTATTTTCTGAGCCTGAGTGGAAAGCATTTTACTTTAGGCACGCCAGACTCTCCAAAACCGACCCCTCAGCTGCAACTCCCTAACAAGTTTTAATGTATCTTTACTTTTACTGAACTATGACAATTTGGTACTTTTTCCACCAATGTTCTCCGGTACTTTTGTACACTTTTTAGCCTGTAGTTCTGAAAGTTGCACTCATGAGCCATAAGCAGATATGGACCATCACACCTTTACTCTGCTGATTGTGCATCTTGCTAGCTGTCACTCAAAGGGTGAGTGAATACAACTCAAATTCCCAGGGGCAGTTGTCACATACACCCATACACTCAGTTGTCACACAAGCACACACACACACACTCAAGGCCAGAAGATACTCCAGACAGCATCCAATTAAACCATGTGGTTTTCTCCACAAGCATGATTCTAGAACTGTGTCTGCAAGGCTGAGACATACAGTCGTGGCCAAAAGTTTTGAGAATGACATAAATATACATTTTCACAAGGTTTGCTGCTTCAGTGTCTTTAGATATTTTTGTCAGATGTTACTATGGAATACGGAAGTATAATTATAAGCATTCCATGAGTGTCAAATGCTTTTATTGACAATTACACGAAGTTGATGCAAAGAGTCAATATTTGCAGTGTTGACCATTCTTTTTCAAGACCTCTGCAATCCGCCCTGGCATGCTGTCAATTCACTTCTGGGTCACATCCTGACTGATGGCAGCCAATTCTTGCATATTCAATGCTTGGAGTTTGTCAGAATTTGTGGGTTTTTGTTTGTCCACTCGCCTCTTGAGGATTGACAACAAGTTCTCAATGGGATTAAGGTCTGAGGAGTTTCCTGGCCACGGACCCAAAATATTGAGGTTTTGTTCCCCAAGCCACTTAGTTATCACTTTTACCTTATGGCAAGGTGCTCCATCATGCTGGAAAAGATATTATTCGTCACCAAACTGTTCCTGGATGGTTGGGAGAAGCTGCTCTCGGAGGATGTGTTGGTACCATTCTTTGTTCATGGCTGTTTTCTTAGGCAAAATTGTGAGTGAGCCCACTCCCTTGGCTGAGAAGCAACCCCACACATGAATGGTCTCAGGATGCTTTACTGTTGGCATGACACAGGACTGATGGTAGAGCTCACTTTGTCTTCTCCGGACAAGCTTTTTTCCAGATTCCCAAAACAATCAGAAAGGGGAATCATCAGAGAAAATGACTTTACCCCAGTCCTCAGCAGTCCAATCCCTGTACAATTTGCAGAATATCAGTCTGTCCCTGACGTTTTTCCTGGAGAGAAGTGGCTTCTTTGCTGCCCTTCTTGACACCAGGCCATCCTACAAAAGTCTTCGCCTCACTGTGCCTGCAGATGTACTCACACCTGCCTGCTGCCATTCCTGAGCAAGCTCTGTGCTGGTGGTGCCCCGATTCCGCAGCTGAATCAACTTTAGGAGACGGTCCTGGCGCTTGCTGGACTTTCTTGGGCGCCCTGAAGCCTTCTTCACAACAATTGAACCGCTCTCCTTGAAGTTCTTGATGATCTAATAAATGGCTGATTTAGGTGCAATCTTACTGGCAGCAATATCCTTGCCTGTGAAGCCATTTTTGTACAAAGCAATGATGACGGCACGTGTTTCCTTGCAGGTAACCATGGTTGAAAGAGGAAGAACAAGCACCACCCTCCTTTTGAAGCTTCCAGTCTGTGATTCAAACTCAATCAGCATGACAGAGTGATCTCCAGCCTTGTCCTTGTCAACACTCACACCTGTGTTAACAAGAGAATAACTGACATGTCAGCTGGTCTTTTGTGGCAGGGCTGAAATGCAGTGGAAATGTTTTTTGGGGATTCAGTTCATTTGCATGGCAAAGAGGGACTTTGAAATTAATTGCAATTCATCTGATCACTCTTCGTGACATTCTGGAGTACATGCAAATTGCCATCATACAAACTGAGGCAGCAGGCTTTGTGAAAATGTATATTTGTGTCATTCTCAAAACTTTTGGCCACGACTGTACACACACACACAAACCCACACCCACAAACAGACACACACACACACACACACGTACCTACCCGATAGCCGAGACACAGACAGACAGACAATGATGTAGACTGACTTATTCAAGCCTCCAGTATTATAGAACTGTAATTAATCCTACGGTTCAGAATCAGTCAATATTTTAGACAGCCCTCAATAACTACAATATGAAATACTTATACAGGGTGCTGTGTATCCATGTAATGGCTTATTGATCCACTGATCAATGTCAGCTGGTATAAAACCATATTTTGACCAGCAGGTGATTACTATCAAGAGCAGAACAATTACATAAAAATTTCATCAAATCCATATAGATCAACTCACATGTATTATTCTGGACCAGTTAAATCAATATCCAACCACTGGACCATCTCATTGCAGAGTCACACGTTCAAACCATTCCCACTCAGCACGCTACATCCACGGACGTAGAATTATGGCCAATATCAGGTTAGGGTTAGGTCCGTTGTGGTCGTTATTTCACCCAAAAATAGTCGTCCCAAATTGGGCTATGTTTAGTCTGTCCATTTTGATCCAATTTCACCGAAGATCAGCCTGACCACTAGCTTGCTCTACTCATTGAAAACATGAGATCCACGAAAAATAAACATAGCCTATACTGATTAAAATTATTGGGCTTCATGGAAATATCCACAATAAAATATTTATAAAATAAATATACTTTTTGTTTGACCAATTTAGCTGGTCAAGTTGTCAGAAGTTCTGACACAAGCAGAATATATATATTATTATTTTATTTATTTTTGAAATAGGACTGAAAATGGCCTGTAAACTTATTGAATTCCTCCGTTTGCTCCTCTCACGACCACACAGTGACGACTTTCAAAAAGACGAAGACCGAGCGAGAGAGGGCAATGTAAGTCCATTTTTTTTCAGGTCGCAAAAAAAACAAAACAAATTCTCTCTAGCAGCTAACGTTCATTTTAGCTACTCTTGGTAGCGTTACCTGCAGTCAGACGCTAGGTAGTTAGATAGGCGAGAGGAGAAGAAGAAGAAAAAGCATAGCAAGCTGGTTAGCTAAATAACAAGCATGCTGTAGCTATCCAACTATCACAGCTGGCCAGCTCATAAAAGAGGGGTTAGTGTTAACCCCAAGCCTTATGACGCTAAGTAGGTAGAATGAGGACACTGTGTTGGAATCAGCATGTCCACATTTAGTTTAAACATTTTCCCCCTCCTTCTTTGCCCATCACGCTTTTGCTTCCCCCTGGCTCACTTTTGTGTGTGTGTGTGTGTGTGTGTGTGTGTGTGTGTGTGTGTGTGTGTGTGTGTGTGTGTGCGTGCGCAAATGCAAATAAACTTGCATATGCAGTTTAAAGATGAGAGAGCTGAGCATTTTAATTTCCATAGTTGTTAGGCTTTGATGCACCTCGCTTTATGTCTGAGTGACAACTGTAGTAGCTAGTTAGGGATAGTATTGTCATACCAGTGTCATAACTATTTCAACAACTTTTTTGTAACCTGTCCTTTCAGCACCATGAACCTGTCCTTTCATCACCATGAACCTGTCCTTTCAGCTCCATGAACCTGTCCTTTCAGCACCGTGAACCTGTCCTTTCAGCTCCATGAACCTGTCCTTTCAGCACCATGAACCTGTCCTTTCAGCACCGTGAACCTGTCCTTTCAGCTCCATGAACCTGTGCATTCAGCACCATGAACCTGTCCTTTCAGCACCATGAACCTGTCCTTTCAGCTCCATGAACCTGTCCTTTCAGCACCGTGAACCTGTCCTTTCAGCTCCATGAACCTGTCCTTTCAGCACCATGAACCTGTCCTTTCAGCTCCATGAACCTGTCCTTTCAGCTCCATGAACCTGTGCTTTCAGCACCATGAACCTGTCCTTTCAGCACCATGAACCTGTCCTTTCAGCTCCATGAACCTGTCCTTTCAGCACCGTGAACCTGTCCTTTCAGCTCCATGAACCTGTCCTTTCAGCACCATGAACCTGTCCTTTCAGCTCCATGAACCTGTCCTTTCAGCACCATGAACCTGTCCTTTCAGCTCCATGAACCTGTCCTTTCAGCTCCATGAACCTGTCCTTTCAGCACCGTGAACCTGTCCTTTCAGCACCGTGAACCTGTCCTTTCAGCTCCATGAACCTGTCCTTTCAGCACCGTGAACCTGTCCTTTCAGCACCATGAACCTGTCCTTTCAGCTCCATGAACCTGTCCTTTCAGCACCATGAACCTGTCCTTTCAGCACCATGAACCTGTCCTTTCAGCTCCATGAACCTGTCCTTTCAGCACCGTGAACCTGTCCTTTCAGCTCCATGAACCTGTCCTTTCAGCTCCATGAACCTGTCCTTTCAGCACCGTGAACCTGTCCTTTCAGCACCATGAACCTGTCCTTTCAGCTCCATGAACCTGTCCTTTCAGCACCATGAACCTGTCCTTTCAGCTCCATGAACCTGTCCTTTCAGCACCGTGAACCTGTCCTTTCAGCTCCATGAACCTGTCCTTTCAGCACCGTGAACCTGTCCTTTCAGCTCCATGAACCTGTCCTTTCAGCACCGTGAACCTGTCCTTTCAGCTCCGTGAACCTGTCCTTTCAGCTCCGTGAATCTGTCCTTTCAGCTCCGTGAACCTGTCCTTTCAGCACCGTGAACCTGTCCTTTCAGCACCGTGAACCTGTCCTTTCAGCACCGTGAACCTGTCCTTTCAGCTCCATGAACCTGTCCTTTCAGCTCCATGAACCTGTTACCTTTGAGGTGACATTTGTTGTCAATATTGGTGATAGTGTGATAGTGGGATTAGATAGATAGATTGTGTAAACAGTGTGTTTTCTGTTTTGCTTGTTGCATTATTTTATGCTTTGTGTCCGTGCCGGTTCTGTCTCTGTGTGTTTCCTTTTGTGTGTTGTGGTATTTTGCCTAATAAACTGTCAGAGGATGTTACATTACATCCTATAATGGATTCAATAAAAAGGTTTCCTCATTAATCTACTAATACCCCACAATGACAAAGCGAAAACAGTTTTTAGACATTTTTGCTAATTTATTGAAAACCAAAAATTGAGAAATACCTTATTTACATAAGTACTGAGACCCTTTGCTATTAGACTCGAAGGTGCATCCTGATTCCATTGAACATCCTTGAGATGTTTATACAACTTGATTGGGCATGATTTGGAATGGCAGACACATGTCTATACAAGGTCCCACTGTTGACAGTGCATGTCAGAGCAAAAACCAAGGGTTAACACGTTCAGTTGAGACATTACTTCTGAATGGTTAGGGTAAGGGGTGAAGGTTTTAGGATAGGGCTAACACATTCAGTTGAGACATTCATACACATCTGTCATCCCCGTCCACAATGCCACAGCAAAACCCAAGTCCACTTGTGGTCTAAGGCACTGCATTTCAGTTCTGGAGGCGTCACTACAGACCCTGGTTCGATTCCAGGCTGTATCACAACCGGCCGTGATTGGGAGTCCCCATAGGGTGGCACACATTTGGCCCAGCATCGTCCGGGTTAGGGGTAGGCCAGGGTAGGCCATCATTGTAATTAAATACAAAATTATACCAAAATATTGTAATGGACACTCACCATTGCCCCTAGCAGCCGGGTTTAAAGTGATCCGTCTGCTTACCTGGAAGGACCTCTAATTTCGCAGTGGATCTTGTGCGACCTGTCTGGTTCTGACACTGTGACATGGAATGGACTGGCAGAGACAGTTGATGAAGACATCAGATCCTTCACTATTCCTCTTTAACTCTTTAGGCATCATCAGCCGAGGTGTCGGTTTTGGAGAGTCTGGCGTGCCCAAAGTAAAATACCTGCCACTCAGGCCCAGAAACTAGGATATGCACATAATTAGTACTATTGGATAGGAAACACTCTGTTTCTAAAACCGTTAGGATAATGTCTGTGAGTATAACAGAACTGATATAGCAGGCAAAAACCAGAGGAAAATCCAGCCGGATTTGCAGTTTTTTTTTGTAGATGACCTTCTCCTTCTTCTTCTTCTTCTTCTTCTTCTTCTCCTGGCTGCCCATTGTATTCAACGGAGCTTTTGATGACAATGCAACACTTGTATATTGATGAATGTTTATTAATTAAACTTTTGGATTTTGAATTTGGCGCCTTACATTTCACCGGGTAGTGTCGGGAACGGCCCGCTAGCGCCCCGCTAGCGCCCCGTTTCTCCCTAAGTAGTTTAACTCCCGACACTACCAGGTGAAATGCAAGGCGCCAAATTCAAAATCCAAAAGTTGAATTATTAAACATGCATCAATATACAATTGTTTCATAGTCATCAAAGCTCTGCTTCTTGGCAATATCACAGCGTTGTCAGATTTCAAAAAAGGCTTTACGGCGAAAGCACCACATTTGATTGTTTGAGGGTAGCACCCAACATATTTTTCCCATTACCATAAATTCATTAGCCTTCACGGTTCACACAAAACACATTTCACAGCGAAAACAAATCAATTACCTTTTGAAGAACTTCTGCTGAGGTCTTCCCAAGTGTCCAACGAAGACAATCCATGGTTCTTTTGTTAGAAAAAGTAATGTATTATATCCATTAATCTCAGTTTGTTTGGCGTGTTTTAATGAGAAAATAGAGCGTCGACTCCTCCATTGAAACGTGAAGAGAACTCGTTCAACTTATACCTATAAACTTGTCCAAGAACAATCAAACATAATTTTAAATGTATCCTTAGGAACACTTTTATGTATAAATAGTATAATATTTCAACCGGAATATAAACTGGGCGATAAGAAAGGAAAAAACCAAAGAACGTGCCAGCCGGGAGCGCGCATTTACTTGTATTGACATCTGCGTGGACACTTCCTTATTCGTCTTCTTCTCTGCTCTAAAAGCATCTAAAAAGAATCAGAACACTTTCTCGAGACTGTTGACATCCAGAGGATGCGATAGGTACTGCATTCATATGCCCTTATATGGGCATTTTCATAAGGGAGGGGTTCTAAATGAGGCAATCTGTCAAAACCACTTTTTCCAGGACAGAAATTCCTTGGGTTTTTGTCTGCCATATCCGTTCTGTTATACTTACAGACAAAATGTTAACACTTTCATAAAATTCAGAGAGTTTCCTATCCAATGGTACTAAATATGTGCATATCCTATTTTCTGGGCCTGAATGGGAGGCATTTTACTTTGGGCACGCCAGGCTCTCCAAAACGGTCACCTCGTGCGCTGCTGCCAAAGAAGTTAAGAGAGATATATTATTTTCATAAAATGGGATTACAGCGTTTTCATTTATAACATCTTGTGTGACATATCAGTCTAACAGTGTTTAACAAAGTACTTTAGACCAAGGCCCAAACCTACACACAGAGGCAGTAATCAGGTTAGCAGTGGTAGGCTAGCTACAACGTAGCCCTAATCAGTTGACCATCCTAAAGTAGCAGCTGTGCACAGTAGCAGTAGGAAAACTACCAATCAGTCCAGTACTGCTTCTCTCCCAGCATGGAACACAACTTCAGAGATGTCCATACAGAGACTAATCCTACAGAGAACCACCTGCCATCTGGTTTGAGATTTATCACAACGTGCCTTCCCTGTTTTTACGACCTCTACTGTGTGCTCCACTTACCATCTTTACCATCTCTTCTGACGACTCTGACCAAGCCCTTATGAAGAGCTTAGGAGGATGTCTATGAAGGAGAAAAGCACACTTTGGGGCTGCCTTGTTGAGTTGGTTGTTGAAAGGTGAAGCTGTGTGATGTTGGTGTGAAAGGCAGTTTAGAACAGTGGGAGATCACTTTGACGATGGGTTGTTGTGGTAGAATGATGAAATATGAATTTCCGGAGGAAGGCTTCATGTAGAGAGGGCTCCATTTAAAGACTTCCATGTACTAAAGTTACTAGCTTCAGAGCCTTTGCTTCACAACCCCTTGCAGCTCAAATAATGGTCTTCACAAAAGGCCTACCTGTGTGATTTCTGTGTGATTTCTTATTTGAGCTGTTCTTGTCATAATATGAACTTAGAATTTTAGCAGATAGGGCTATCTTCTGCATATCACCCCTACCTTGTCAAAGCACAACTGATTGGCTCAAACGCATTAAGAAGGAAAGAAATTCCACAAATTAACTTTTGACAAGGCACACCTGTTAATTGAAGTGCATCCCAGGTGACTACCTCATGGAGCTGGTTGAGAGAATTCCAAGAGTGTGCAAAGCTGTCATCAAGGCAAAGGGTGGCTACTTTGAAGAATCTATAATATATTTTCATTTGTTTAACACTTTTTTGGTTACTACATGATTCCATATGTGTTATTTCATAGTTTTGATGTCTTCACTATTATTCTACAATATAGAAAATAGTAAACTTTTGACTGGTACTGTACATGTGATAACAGTAGGGTTAAAATCACAATGCATAGATAATAAAGTCTGGGTGGCCATTTGATTAATTGTTCAGCAGTCTTATGACTTAGGGGTAGAAGTTGTTAAGAAGCCTTTTGGACCTAGACTTGGCACTCCGGTACCGCTTGCCTTGTGGCAGCAAAGAGAACAGTTGATGACTAGGGTGGCTGAAGTCTTTGGCAAAGTTTAGGGCCCTCCTCTGACACCGCCTGCTATAGAGTTGCTGGATGGCAGGAAGCTTGGCCCCAGTGATGTACTGGGCCATACGCACAACCCTCTGTAGTGGTTGGAGGGCGACCAGTTGCCATACCAGGCAGTGATGCAACCAGTCAGGATGCTCTCGATGGTGCAACTGCAGAAATGTGATGATCTGAGGACCCATAACTAATCATCTGAGGGGGAATAGGCGTTATCGTTTCCACTTCATGAATGTGTGTTTGGACCATGATAGTTTCTATTGATGTGGATACCAAGGGACTTGAAGCTCTCAGCCTGCTCCACTACAGCCCAATTGATGAAAATGGGAGCATACTTGGCCCTCCTTTTCCTGTAGTCCACGATCATGTCCTTTGTCTTGATCACATTTAGGGAGAGATTCTTGTCCTGGCACCATACTGCCCGGTCTCTGACCTCCTCCCTATAGGCTGTCGCATCGTTGTCGGTGATCAGGCCTACCACTGTTGTGGCGTTGGCAAACTTAATGATGGTGTTGGAGTCGTGCTTGGCCACACAGTTGTGGGTGAACAGGGAGTACAGGAGGGGACTAAGTGTTGAGTATCAGCGTGGCAGATGTGTTGTTGCCAACCTTTACCACCTAGGGGCGGCCAGTCAGGAAGTCCAGTATACAGTTGCAGAGGGAGGTGTTAAGTCCCAGGGTACTTAAAACCTCACAAGCTCCAGCAGCAGAGGTGACTGTTTTGGAGAGCCTGGCGTGCCCAAAGTAAAATGCCTCCCATTTAGGCCCAGAAAATGGGATATGCATATATTTAGTACCATTGGATAGGAAACACTCTGAATTTTCCAAAACTGTTAACCATTTGACTGTGGGTCAATCAGAACGCATATAGCAGGCAAAACCCTGAGGAATCTCTGTCCTGGAAAAAGTCATTTTGACACATTGCTCATTTTGGAACCCCTCCCTATCGAAAATGACCATATATAGGCATATGAACGCAGTGCACGTCGCTTCCTTATGATGTCATCAACCACGAGACGGTGTTTTACTCCATCTTGGATGAATTTCGACCATTGATAAACAGCATGGCAATGGGATACCACGTTCTGAAAACTCTTCAGATTGCGCGCGCACGAGAAGGCGCGCAGTGCCTTATTTATCGTCTTTAGCGTTCAGTTTATATTCCGGCTGATTTATAATAGTAAATATACGTAAAGTGTTCTTAAGGATACATTTAAAACTATGTTTGATTGTTTTTGGACAAGTTTATAGGTATAATTTGAACGAGTTGGCGCTGCGTTTCAATAGAGGAGTGGAGGCTGTCGTTTCTGATTATAACGCTTGAACCAAATGGAGGATTTATGGATAAAGACGTTACTTTTTCTAACAAAAGAACCATGGATTGTCTTCGTTGGACACTTAGGATGACCTCAGCAGAAGTTCTTCAACAGGTAATTGATTTGTTTTCGCTGTGAAATGTGTTATGTGTGTGCCATGATGGCTAATCGATACATGGCTATTGGAAAATATGTGAGGTGCTAGCCTCAAACTAATGAATGTGCTGCTTTCGCCGTAAAGCCTTTTTGAAATCTGACAACGCTGTGATATTGCCAAGAAACAGAGCTTTTGATGAGTATGGAACACTTGTATATTGCTGGATGTTTAATAATTCAACTATCGGATTTTGAATTTGGCGCTTTAGATTTTAGCTGGTAGTGTCGGGATGAGCCCGCTAGCGACCCACTGGTAATTGAGAATGCTTAAGAGATTAACTTTGAGTGCACTATGTTGTTGAACACTGAGCTGTAACAGCATTCTCATGTTGGTGTTCCTTTTGTCGAGGTGTGAAAGGGCAGTGTGGAGTGCAATAGAGATTGTGTTATCTGTGGATCTGTTGGGGCGGTATGCAAATTGGAGGGGGTCTGGAGCAGGGCTGCCCAACCCTCTTTCTGGTCATCTACCATCTTGTGGGTTTTCAGACCAACCCTAATTTAACTTCTTAAGGAGCAGCAAGGTGCGCTGGGGCGATAGCGCCAGGTGAAATGCAAGGCGCCAAATTCAAAATCCAAAAGTTGAATTATTAAACATGCATCAATATACAAGTGTTTCATACTCATCAAAAGCTCTGCTTCTTGGCAATATCACAGTGTTGTCAGATTTCAAAAAGGCTTCACGGCCAAAGCACCACATTTGATTGTTTGAGGGTAGCAGCTTCACTATTTTTCCATTACCATGAATTCATTAGCCTTCACGGTTCACACAAAACACATTTCACAGCAAAAACAAATCAATTACCTGTTGAAGAACTTCTGCTGATGGCTTCCCAAGTGTCCAACGAAGACAATCCATGGTTCTTTTGTTAGAAAAAGTCATGTATTATGTCCATAAATCTCTGTTTGGTTGGCGCGTTATAATCAGAAACTACAGCCTCCACTCGTCCATTGAAACGTGAAGAGAACTTGTTCAACTTATACCTATAAACTTGTCCAAGAACAATCAAACATCATTTTAAATGTATCCTTAGGAACACTTTTCTGTATAAATGGTATAATATTTCAACCGGAATATAAACTGGGGGATAAGAAAGGAAAGAACCACAGAGCGCGCCTGGTGGGAGCGCACGTCCTCTTCTATTGACATCTGTGGGGGCACTTCCTGATTCCTCTTCTTCTCTGCTCTAAAAGCATCTAAAAAAAATCTGAACACTGTCTCTAGACAGTTGACATCCAGAGGAAGCGATAGGTACTGCATTCATATGCCCTTATAAGGGCATTTTCATAAGGGAGGGGTTCCAAATGAGCAATGTGTCAAAACCACTTTTTCCAGGACAGAAATTCCTCGGGGTTTCGCCTGCCATATCCGTTCTGTTGTGTATGTGCATATCCTACTTTCTGGGCCTGAATGGGAGGCATTTTACTTTGGGCACGCCAGGGTCTCCAAAACGGTCACCTCGTGCGCTGCTCCCTAAGAAGTTAACACACCTGATTCTTCAACAAGACCTTAACTAGCTGAATCAGTGGTGTATCTGTACTAACTTACTCCAATACATTCCTAAAGATTATTATTTTTCAAAATAATACCAAAAGGTATTATTTTGAACCAAAAGGAATTATTTTTTATCAAACCTACAGGACAGTAGATCTCCAGGAAGAGGGTTGGACTGATAACCTACAGGACAGTAGATCTCCAAGAAGAGGGTTGGACTGAAAACCTACAGGACAGTAGATCTCCAGGAAGAGGGTTGGACTGAAAACCTACAGGACAGTAGATCTCCAGGAAGAGGGTTGGACTGATAACCTACAGGACAGTAGATCTCCAAGAAGAGGGTTGGGCAGCCCTGGTCTAGGATTTATGGGATGATGGTGTTGATCTGAGCCGTGACCAGCCTTTCATGGTGTTCTTGGGCAGAGGGACTATGGTGGTCTGCTTGAAGCATGAAGGCATTACACACTCGGTCAGTGACAGGTTTAAAATGTATATGAAGACACTTGTCAGTTGGTCAGATTACACAACCTCTTGTTGCACATCTGACATGCTGGCAGAAATGAGGTAAAAACGGATTTCAGTTTCCCTGCATTAAAGTCCCCAGCCACTAGGAGCGCCACCTCTGGATAAGCATTTTCTTCTTTGCTTATGACCTTATACTGCTCATTCAGTTCTGTCTTAGTGCCAGCATCGGTGATAAATAGACAGCTACAAAAAATGTGGTAAAATAGTGTGGTATGCAGCTTATCATGAGATACTCTACCTCAGGTGAGCAAAACTTAGAATGTTTCTAAATATTTGATTATGCGCACCAGCTGTTATTGACAAAAAAACACAGACCACTAACCCTTGTCTTACCGGAGGTAGCTGTTCTGTATTAGATATTATCCGTGTCGTCGTTCAGCCACGACTCAGTGAAACATAAGATAATTCAGTTTTTAGTTCTCGTTGGTTGGATAGTCTCGAACGGAGCTCATCCAGATCATTCTCCAATGATTGCACGTTGGCCAATAGGACGGACGGTACAGTCGTGGCCAAAAGTTTAGAAAATGACACAAATATAATTTTTCACAAAGTCTGCTGCCTCAGTTGGTATGATGGCAATTTGCATATACTCCAGAATGTCATGAATGGTGATCAGATGAATTGCAATTAATTGCAAAGTCCCTCTTTGCCATGCAAATGAACTGAATCCCCAAAAAATATTTCCACTGCATTTCAGCCCTGCCAAAAAAGGACCAGCTGACATGTCAGTTATTCTCTCATTAACACAGGTGTGAGTGTTGATGAGGAAAAGGCTGGAGATCACTCATGCTGATTGAGTTTGAATAACAGACTGGAAGCTTCAAAAGGAGGGTGGTGCTTGGAATCATTGTTCTTCCTCTGTCAACCATGGTTAACTGCAAGGAAACACGTCCCGTCATCATTGCTTTGCACAAAATGGGCTTCACAGGCAAGGATATTGCTGGCAGTAAGTTTGCACCTAAATCAATCATTTATCGGATCATCAAGAACTTCAAGGAGAGCGGTTCAATTGTTGTGAAGAAGGCTTCAGAGCGCCCAAGAAAGTCCAGCAAGCGCCAGGATCGTCTCCTAAAGTTGATTCAGCTGCGGGATCAGGGCAACTCCAGCACAGAGCTTGATCAGGAATGGCAGCAGGCAGGTGTGAGTACATCTGCACGCACAGTGAAGCAAAGTCTTTTGGAGGATGGCCTGGTGTCAAAAAGGGCAGCAAAGAAGCCACTTCTCTCCAGGAAAAACATCACGGACAGACCGATATTCTGCAAAAAGTACAGGGATTGGACTGCTGAGGACTGGGGTAAAGTCATTTTCTCTGAAGAATCCCCTTTCCGATTGTTTTGGGCATGCGGAAAAAAGCTTGGCCCGGAGAAGACAAGGTGAGTGCTCCCATCAGTCCTGTGTCATGCCAACAGTAATGCATCCTGAGACTATTCATGTGTGGGGTTGCTTCTCAGCCAAGGGAGTGGGCTCACTCACAATTTTGCTTAAGAACACAGCCATGAATAAAGAATGGAACCAACACATCCTCCGAGAGCAACTTCTCCCAACCATCCAGGAACAGTTTGGTGACAAATAATGCCTTTTCCAGCATGATGGAGCACCTTGCCATAAGGCAAAAGTGATAACTAAGTGGTTTGGGGAACAAAACATTGATATTTTGGGTCCGTGGCCAGGAAACTCCCCAGACTTTAATCCCATTGAGAACTTGTTGTCAATCCTCAAGAGGCGGGTGGACAAACAAAACCAACAAATTCTGACAAACTCCAAGCATTGATTATGCAAGAATGGGCTGCCATCAGTCAGGATGTGGCCCAGTAGTTAACTGACAGCATGCCAGGGCGGATTGCAGAAGTCTTGAAAAAGAAGGGTCAACACTGCAAATATTGACTCTTTGCATCAACTTCATGTAATTGTCAATAGAAACCTTTGACACTTATGAAATGCTTGTAATTATACTTCAGTATTCCATAGTAACATCTGACAAAAATATCTAAAGACACTGAAGCAGCAAACTTTGTGGAAATTAATATTTGAGTCATTCTCAAAAATTTGGCCACGACTGTAGAGGGGGGTTACCCACTCGCGGATAAATTCTCACAAGGCACCCGGGCCTGGGTCCCCTGTATCAGTGTTTCCTCTTCATGCAAATGACCGGGACTTGGGCCTGGTGCAGTATGGAAGAAATCTTTGTCCAGTTCGAGGTGAGTAATCGCTGTTCTGATATATTTTCGGTCATAAGAGATGGTGGCAGAAACATTATGTACAAAATAAGTTACAAATAGTATGAAAAAACGCACAAAATAGCACAATTGGTTAGGAGCCCGTAAAACGACAGCCATCCCCTCCGGCGCCATTGGTAACTGACTATTCGCATCGAAATCTGTCGCAAATCGGATGGAAACCTAGCTACTCTCAGTAGCTGGTAATATTCGCTGAAAAATTGGTACAGACATTTACCACCTGTTTATTGTTAATCCTCTTGTTGCATTTAGGGAACACTAAATTAAAGATATGTACTGCAATAATTGGTTTAAACAAAGTTCAGTAGTGTCTGTTTGTTGATTGCATTCTGTGAGAGAGTGTCTATTTGCATTAAAGATGGAAAGACTACATGAAACTATTGTCATCATACGGTTGAATTAAGTTTGACTTTCAAGCACACTCCAGAATAAACGCATGTAGACATGAAATGACTGATTAAAAACAGGACTTCCTTTCCTCTGTGAGGCGTTTGTGGTTTATACAGCTGGTTTATTTTCTTTACTGCCGCAACCAAATTGATAGAATCTACCGCAGTGTAATGTCATTAATAATTTGTATCTTTAGAAATTTCAAACGACAATCGCGTTCCTTTCATATCCCCTCTAAGTCCTAACATTAAAGAGCCCCAGCCAGGCACAGTTATCAAGCTCTACCTTTATAGGAAAGACATCCTGTTGGGTTTATTTAGAAGCAGAGATGGCGACTAAAGCGTTGGATGTCACTGGCTCTGTGGGGAGGTTGAGGTCAAGGCTCGAGCCCAGAATCCAAGTTAATGACCGAGGTTACCCATACTGCAAAGCTCTGTGGGGAAAACTCATTAAGGTGTGCTGAAGCTTAGCCTACCAATGAGTCATGACCAATTCAAACAGCTGCAGGGCTGGTTAAAGGATATGTCATGAACTGAGCGGGTCTTTAGAAGTCATCAACAACAAATGAACTCATTTTTTTTTTTTACAAGCGCACACCGGCCACTTTTTATGCATCCTATTTATGTTCGCTGTTATTTAAGAGTCAGCTAAAAGGAGCATGAATAGCCAGGAGTTAAATCACATTTCCTCAGAGAGTCAGCTGAAAGGAGCATGAATAGCCAGGAGTTAAATCACATTTCCTCAGAGAGTCAGCTGAAAGGAGCATGAATAGCCAGGAGTTAAATCACATTTCCTCAGAGAGTCAGCTGAAAGGAGCATGAATAGCCAGGAGTTAAATCACATTTCCTCAGAGAGTCAGCTGAACGGAGCATGAATAGCCAGGAGTTAAATCACATTTCCTCAGAGAGTCAGCTGAAAGGAGCATGAATAGCCAGGAGTTAAATTACATTTCCTCTGTATTCCCGCTGTATTTTACGGAGGAGGTGAGGTGAGCCACTAGGTGATACAGGAGAAATTATTTTATATTCCCCCTTTAACGCAACAACACTACTGGTGAAGAGCAGCTCTGTGTCTGAGAATGGAGGGGGGATGTAATGCTGGTAGAGTTACCTGCTCTGTGTCTGAGAATGGAGGGGGGATGTAATGCTGGTAGAGTTACCTGCTCTGTGTCTGAGAATGGAGGGGGGATGTAATGCTGGTAGAGTTACCTGCTCTGTGTCTGAGAATGGAGGGGGGATGTAATGCTGGTAGAGTTACCTGCTCTGTGTCGGAGAATGGAGGGGTGATGTAACGCTGGTAGAGTTACCTGCTCTGTGTCTGAGAATGGAGGGGGGATGTAATGCTGGTAGAGTTACCTGCTCTGTGTCGGAGAATGGAGGGGTGATGTATTGACATTGAGACATAAGCTGTTTTTCAATCTCTCTGTCCCAGCTTTGATGCACCTGTACTGACCTCGACTTTTAGATGGAAGCGGGGTGAACAGGCAGCGGCTCGGGTGTTTACTGTCCTTGATGATATTTTTTTGCCTTCCTGTGACATCGGGTGTCGGACATCAGACATCTCTCTATGGATGTCTCACTCCACATCCAGCACTGAGTTATTAAATAAATTCTGAATAAAACTTGCTGTGTTCACTATACCACAACCAAAGCCAATTCTTACCCTAATGTCCCTTAGACTTGTGAAGGGCAGCAATAATGATTTCCCTGTTTGGTATGCATGTTTCTCTCCTTCTCCCTCCTCCTCTTCCTCTCTCTCCATATCCTTCCCTTCGCACTGTGGCGCGTTGACTTATTAACAGTCAGCCTGCGCTGAGCGGGTGTGCTGTACTGAACACACAAGTGTTGCTGCTGCTGCTCTACCTTTATCAAATACACACAGACAGGAATTAGAAAAACCATCCAGGTGAGGTAAGACTGTCAGGCAGGTGAATCATTAGTTTGTCACCGTTTCCCTCCATTGTCATGGAAAGTGGTTGAGCACCTCTGAAACAGGAAGATGAGAATATTGGCAGATACTTCCTAAACATCATGTACTTTCTCTCTGTCTCTCTCTCTTTGATGTGGTTAGGATGGACCCATGAGCAGAGAAGAGAACCAGACGAGGATCCATGGGTTGAGAGGAAAAGCAAATACTTTGCAGGAAAAAGTTCAAAAGTAGGTTACAAAGAAATAACTTGCAAAAAACAAGAAACACCATGACTCATTAACTACCCAGGAGAGGAACTAGGGAAAACAAGAAACACTATGACTCAATAACTACCCAGGAGAGGAACTAGGGAAAACAAGAAACACTATGACTCAATAACTACCCAGGAGAGGAACTAGGGAAAACAAGAAACACTATGACTCAATAACTACCCAGGAGAGGAACTAGGGAAAACAAGAAACACTATGACTCAATAACTACCCAGGAGAGAAATAGGGAAAACAAGAAACACTATGACTCAATAACAACCCAGGAGAGGAACTAGGGGAAACAACAAACACTATGACTCAATAACTACCCAGGAGAGGAACTAGGGGAAACAACAAACACTATGACTCAATAACTACCCAGGAGAGGAACTAGGGAAAACAACAAACACTATGACTCAATAACTACCCAGGAGAGGAACTAGGGAAAACAAGAAACACTATGACTCAATAACTACCCAGGAGAGAAACTAGGGGAAACAACAAACACTATGACTCAATAACTACCCAGGAGAGGAACTAGGGAAAACAACAAACACTATGACTCAATAACTACCCAGGAGAGGAACTAGGGAAAACAACAAACACTATGACTCAATAACTACCCAGGAGAGGAACTAGGGGAAACAACAAACACTATGACTCAATAACTACCCAGGAGAGGAACTAGGGAAAACAAGAAACACTATGACTCAATAACTACCCAGGAGAGGAACTAGGGAAAACAAGAAACACTATGACTCAATAACTACCCAGGAGAGAAATAGGGAAAACAAGAAACACTATGACTCAATAACAACCCAGGAGAGGAACTAGGGAAACAACAAACACTATGACTCAATAACTACCCAGGAGAGGAACTAGGGAAACAAGAAACACTATGACTCAATAACTACCCAGGAGAGGAACTAGGGAAACAACAAACACTATGACTCAATAACTACCCAGGAGAGGAACTAGGGAAAACAAGAAACACTATGACTCAATAACTACCCAGGAGAGAAACTAGGGGAAACAACAAACACTATGACTCAATAACTACCCAGGAGAGGAACTAGGGAAAACAACAAACACTATGACTCAATAACTACCCAGGAGAGGAACTAGGGAAAACAACAAACACTATGACTCAATAACTACCCAGGAGAGGAACTAGGGGAAACAACAAACACTATGACTCAATAACTACCCAGGAGAGGAACTAGGGAAAACAAGAAACACTATGACTCAATAACTACCCAGGAGAGGAACTAGGGAAAACAAGAAACACTATGACTCAATAACTACCCAGGAGAGGAACTAGGGAAAACAAGAAACACTATGACTCAATAACTACCCAGGAGAGAAACTAGGGGAAACAACAAACACTATGACTCAATAACTACCCAGGAGAGGAACTAGGGAAAACAACAAACACTATGACTCAATAACTACCCAGGAGAGGAACTAGGGAAAACAACAAATACTATGACTCAATAACTACCCAGGAGAGGAACTAGGGGAAACAACAAACACTATGACTCAATAACTACCCAGGAGAGGAACTAGGGGAAACAAGAAACACTATTGGGGGGCGGCAGGTAGCCTAGTGGTTAGAGCATTATACATTATACTAGTAACCGAAAGGTTGCAAGATCAAATCCCAGAGCTGACAAGGTAAAAATCTGTCAGCAGTTAACCCTACTGTTCCTAGGCCGTCGTTGAAAATAAGAATTTGTTCTTAACTGACTTGCCTAGTTATATAAAGATGAAAATGACTCAATAACTACTCAAGAGACAGACTAGGGAAAGCAACAAACACTTAGACTCAGTAGCAACTCAGGAGACAACGCATACAGCAAAGAACAAAGCACACAGCAAAGAACAAAGCTTCTGGAAAGGGTAACCGAAAACACATCTCTAAAAAAGGACTACACCTGAGTGGTCATTATTGTCTCTAGGGCGTTCACTGCTGCCCTCTGGTGACAGGTGGAACAAAGACAGGTCTCTGCTGCCCTCTAGTGACAGGTAGATCCATGACAGGTGGAACAATGACAGGTCTCTGCTGCCCTCTAGTGACAGGTAGATCCATGACAGGTGGAACAATGACAGGTCTCTGCTGTCCTCTGGTGACAGGTGGAACCATGACAGGTCTCTGCTGTCCTCTGGTGACAGGTTGAACTATGACAGGTCTCTGCTGTCCTCTGGTGACTGGTGGAACCATGACAGATCTCTGCTGCCCTCTGGTGACAGATGGAACCATGACAGGTCTCTGCTGTCCTCTGGTGACAGGTGGATCCATGACAGGTCTCTGCTGCCCTCTGGTGGCAGGTTGAACCATGACAGGTCTCTGCTGCCCTGTAGTGACAAGTGGAACCATGACAGGTCTCCCCTGCCCTCTGGTGACAGGTGGAATCATGACAGGTACGACAGGTCTCTGCTGGTCTCTGGTGACAGGTGGAACCATGACAGGTCTCTGCTGCCCTCTAGTGACAGGTAGATCCATGACAGGTCTCTGCTGTCCTCTGGTGACAGGTGGAACCCTGACAGGTCTCTGCTGCCCTCTGGTGACAGGTGGAACCATGACAGGTCTCCGCTGCCCTCTGGTGACAGGTTGAACCATGACAGGTCTCTGCTGCCCTCTGGTGACAAGTGGAACTACGACAGGTCTCCGCTGCCCTCTGGTGACAGATGGAACAATGACAGGTCTCTGCTGCCCTCTAGTGACAGGTGGAACTATGACAGGTCTCTGCTGCCCTCTGGTGACAGGTGGAACAATGACAGTTATCTGCTGCCCTCTAGTGACAGGTAGATCCATGTTCGGTCTCTGATGACAGGTGGGTCCTTGACAGGTCTCTGCTGCCCTCTAGTGACAGGTGGAACTATGACAGGTCTCTGCTGCCCTCTGGTGACAGGTGGAACCATGACAGGTCTCTGCTGTCCTCTGGTGACAGGTTGAACTATGACAGGTATCTGCTGTCCTCTGGTGACTGATGGAACCATGACAGGTCTCTGCTACCCTCTGGTGACAGATGGAACCATGACAGGTCTCTGCTGCCCTGTAGTGACAGGTGGAACGCTGACAGGTCTCTGCTGCCCTCTGGTGACAGGCGGATCCATGACAGGTCTCTGGTGACCTTTAGTGACAGATGGAACTATAACAGGTCTCTGCTGTTCTCTGGTGACAGGTTGAACCATGACAGGTCTCTGCTGCCCTCTGGTGACAGGTGGAATCATGACAGGTCTCTGCTGTTAGCCAGCCTACCAGCTTAGTGGAGCCTGCCACTATCACAGTCTTTGTAGTCAGCTCAGCTATCCCCATTGAGACGATCTAGGTTGGGCAAAACTAATCATGGCGGTGTTCGCCTTAGCAATCTCACTGGAATAAAGACCTCCTCCATTCCTGCCATTATTGAACGAGTTTGTGATACCTCACATCTCAAAATGGGGCTACTTAATGTTCGATCCCTCACTTCCAAGGCAGTTCTAGTCAATGAACTGATCACTGATCATAATCTTGATGTGATTGGCCTGACTGAAACATGGCTTAAGCCTGATGAATTTTCTGTGTTAAATGAGGTGTCACCTCCTGATTACAGTGACCATATCCCCCGTGCATCCCGCAAAGCTGGAGGTGTTGCTAACATTTACGATAGCAAATTTAAATGTATTAAAAAATCAACGTTGTCTTTTGAGCTTCTAGTCATGAAATCTATGCAGCCTACTCAATCACAATTGTATAGCTACTGTTTACAGGCCTCCTGGGCCCTATACAACGTTCCTCACTGAGTTCCCTGAATTCCTATCGGACCTTGTAGTCATGGCAGATAATATTCAAATTTTTGGTGACTTTAATATTCACATGGAAAAGTCCACAGACCCACTCCAAAAGGCTTTCGGGGCCATGATTGAATCATTGGGTTTTGTCCAACATGTCTCCGGACCTACTCACTGACACAGTGTTTTTTCCTCATAGTCCTGGACTATCGGACCACCATTTTATTACATTTGCAATTGTAACAAATAATCTGCTCAGACCCCAACCAAAGATCATCAAAAGCTGTGCTATAAATTCTCAGACAACCCAAAGATTCCTAAAGGCTCTTCCAGACTCCCTCCACCTACCCAAGGACGTCAGAGTACATAAATCAGTTAACCACCCAACTGAGGAACTCAATTTAACGTTGCACAATTCAATCGATTCAGTCGCACCCCTGAAAACATCATAAGAAACTAGCTCCCTGGTATACAGATAATACCCGAGCTCTGAAGCAAGTTTCCAGAAAATTGGAACGGAAATGGCGCTACACCAAACTGGAAGTCTTCCGACTAGCTTGGAAAGACAGAACCGTGCAGCATCGAAGAGCCCTCACTGCTGCTCGATCATTCTATTTTTCCAAGTTAATTGAAGAAAATAAGAACAATCCAAAGTATATTTTTTATACTGTCGCAAAGCTAAATAAAAAGCAGCATTCCCCAAGAGAGGATGGCTTTCACTTCAGCAGTGATAAATTCATTAACTTCTTTGAGGAAAAGATCATGATCATTAGATAGCAAATTACAGACTTCTCTTTAAATCTGCGTATTCCTCCAAAGCTTCTTTCTTCTTCCGGATAACCTGAGCCCTAGGACCATGCCTCAGGACTACCTGGCCTGATGACTCCTTGCTGTCCCCAGTCCACCTGGTCGTGCTGCTGCTCCAGTTTCAACTGTTCTGCCTGCGGCTATGGAATCCTGACCTGTTCACTGGACGTGCTACCTGTCCCAGACCTGCTGTTTTCAACTCTCTACAGACAGCAGGAGCGGTAGAGATACTCTGAATGATCGGCTACGAAGAGCCAACTGACATTTACTCCTGATCTGCTGACCTGTTGCACCCTCGACAACCACTGTGATTATTATTATTTGACCCTGCTGGTCATCTATGAATATTTTAACATCTTGGCCATGTTCTGTTATAATCTCCACCCGGCACAGCCAGAAGAGGACTGGCCACCCCTCAAAGCCTAGATCCTCTCTAGGTTACTTCCTAGGTTTTTGGGGTTTTAGGCTGGGTTTCTGTACAGCACTTTGTGACATCAGCTGATGTAAGAAGGGCTTTATAAATAAATGTGATTGATTGATTGCTGTCCCCTGGTGACAGGTTGAACCATGACAGGTCTCTGCTGCCCTCTGGTGACAGGTGGAACTATGACATTCTGGTCCTCCAGATGATCTTTCTGTGTCTGTCATAACTTCCCTGACCACATCCACAATAACACCTTATCATACTAACAATTAAATCATTTCATCTTGGCCTCGATGAATCGCACAGGCACCTCATTTTCACGCACTGAAACGACCACATGGCTTTGAAATGTATGACGTAATTCCACTTTGCTATGCTGTAGCATAGTTACAGTATATTGGTATAGTCATAGCTCTAACATATTTCTAGTTTTGTGCATAGTGAAGAGTAGTGTAGTGATAAGAGAGTAGTGGAATGTCTAGCCCTGAGCAATGAAGACTCTGGACTCTCATTGAATGCTTCTGTGTATTTCCTGTTGCTGGGATCCCTGACGGATCCCTACCTCTGGCTGGCTGTTCTGGAATACCACCAGATTAACTATTGAGGGATTCCTACCTCTGGCTGGCAGTTCTGGAATACCACCAGATAAATTATTGAGGGATCCCTGTCTCTGGCTGGCTGTTCTGGAATACCACCAGATTAACTATTATTGAGGGATTCCTACCTCTGGCTGGCTGTTCTGGAATACCACCAGATAAACTATTGAGGGATGCCTACCTCTGGCTGGCTGTTCTGGAATACCACCAAATTAACTATTACTGAGGGATCCCTACCTCTGGCTGGCTGTTCTGGAATACCACCAGATTAACTATTGAGGGATCCCTACCTCTGGCTGGCTGTTCTGGAATACCACCAGAAAAAATATTGAGGGATCCCTACCTCTGGCTGGTTGTTCTGGAATACCACCAGATTAACTATTGAGGGATTCCTAACTCTGGCTGGCTGTTCTGGAATACGACCAGATGAATTATTGAGGGATTGCTAACTCTGTCTGGCTGTTCTGGAATACCACCAGATGAATTATTGAGGGATTCCTAACTCTGGCTGGCTGTTCTGGAATACCACCAAATTAACTATTGAGGGATTCCTACCTCTGGCTGGCTGTTCTGGAATACCACCAGATTAACTATTCAGGGATCCCTACCTCTGGCTGGCTGTTCTGGAATACCACCAGATTAACTATTGAGGGATTCCTACCTCTGGCTGGCTGTTCTGGAATACCACCAGATTAACTATTAAGGGATCCCTACCTCTGGCTGGATGTTCTGGAATACCACCAGATTAACTATTATTGAGGGATTCCTACCTCTGGCTGGCTGTTCTGGAATACCACCAAATTAACTATTATTGAGGGATCCCTACCTCTGGCTGGCTGTTCTGGAATACCACCAGATTAACTATTGAGGGATCCCTACCTCTGGCTGGTTGTTCTGGAATACCACCAGATTGCCTATTATTGAGGGATTCCTACCTCTGGCTGGTTGTTCTGGACTACCACCAGATTAACTATTATTGAGGGATTCCTACCTCTGACTGGCTGTTCTGGAATACCACCAGATTAACTATTATTGAGGGATTCCTACCTCTGGCTGGCTGTTCTGGAATACCACCAGATTAACTATTTAGGGATCCCTACCTCTGGCTGGCTGTTCTGGTTTACCACCAGATAAACTATTGAGGGATTCCTACCTCTGGCTGGTTGTTCTGGAATACCACCAGATTAACTATTATTGAGGGATTCCTACCTCTGGCTGGTTATTCTGGACTACCACCAGATTAAATTTTTTTGAGGGATTCCTACCTCTGGCTGGTTGTTCTTGAATACCACCAGATTAACTATTATTGAGGGATTCCTACCTCTGGCTGGCTGTTCTGGAATACCACCAAATTAACTATTCTTGAGGGATCCCTACCTCTGGCTGGCAGTTCTGGAATACCACCAGATTAACTATTGAGGGATCCCTACCTCTGGCTGGCTGTTCTGGAATACCACCAGATGAATTATTGAGGGATTAATACCTCTGGCTGGCTGTTCTGGAATACCACCAGATTAACAATATAGGGATCCCTACCTCTGTCTGGCTGTTCTGGAATACCACCAGATTAACTATTCAGGGATCCCTACCTCTGGCTGGCTGTTCTGGAATACCAACAGATTAACTATTGAGGGATTCCTACCTCTGACTGGCTGTTCTGGAATACCACCAGATTAACTATTGAGGAATCCTTACCTCTGGCTGGCTGTTCTGGAATACCACCAGATTAACTATTGAGGGATCCCTTGCTCTGGCTGGCTGTTCTGGAATACCACCAGATTAACTATTGAGGGATCCCTACCTCTGGCTGGCTGTTCTGGAATACCACAAGATTAACTATTGAGGGATTCCTACCTCTGGCTGGCTGTTCTGGAATACCACCAGATTATTTTTTTTTGAGGGATTCCTACCTCTGGCTGGTTGTTCTTGAATACCACCAGATTAACTATTATTGAGGGATCCCTACCACTGGCTGGCTGTTCTGGAATACCACCAGATTAACTATTGAGGGATTCCTAGCTCTGGCTGGCTGTTCTGGAATACCACCAGATTAACTATTGAGGGATTCCTACCTCTGGCTGGCTGTTCTGGAATACCACCAGATTAATTATTGAGGGATTTCTACCTCTGGCTGGCTCTTCTGGAATACCACCAGATAAACTATTGCCATCTTCTACCTCATATAAAATTGAGGCAACAGCCAGGCAATAAATTGTATGGTTTTTTATATTTTTATTGTATTTAACTAGGCATGTCAGTTATGAACAAATTCTTATTTCAATGACGGCCTAGGATCAGTGGGGTTAACTGCCCGTTCAGTGGCAGAACGACAGATTTTTTACCTTTTCAGCTCTGGATTTTGATCTAGCAATCGTTCGGTTACTAGTCCAACGCTTTAACCACTAGGTTACCTGCCGCCCCAACTATAACCAGTAAGTATACCAACGTCAGTCTGCTACGTTTGTATTGATCTATAACCATTCAAAGGAAACAATCATTAGGCGTGTGAGTCTAAGTTCAGGTTTTTTATTATTATCTGGCAGTCAGCAGACTCTCAGACAGACGGATGGTCAAATGGATGAATGGAAGGACGGACGGACTCACACACACACACAAACACACACAGCTCTTGCGGGTAGTATTAGGCCTACCTACCTGAGATGCTGTCAATACATGCACAGTATCTCTCCCCATTACCCTGTTGGCCATGCTACCCTGTACAGCAGACCAGTTAACTACAAACAGTAAATGTTTATACATTGAGTGCACCAAACATTAGGAACACCTTCCCAATATTGAGTTGCACACCCTTTCGCCCTCAGAACAGCCTTAATTTGTTGGCGGCATGGACTCTACAAGGTGTGGAAAGCGTTCCACAGGGATGCTGGCCCATGTTGACTCCAATGCTTCCCACAGTTGTGTCAAGTTGTCTGGATGTCCTTTTGGGTGGTGGACCGTTCTTCATACACACAGGAAACTGTTGAAACTACCATACCTCGTTCAGAGGGACTTGTTGTCTTGCCCATTCACCCTCTGAATGGCAACGAATTCAACTAGCTTAAAAAAAGTCTTAAAATTCCTTCTTTAACCCGTCTCCTCCCCTTTCAACTACACTGATTGAAGTGGATTTAACAGGTGACATCAATAAGGGATCATAGCTTTTCACCTGGATTCACCTGGTCAGTCTATGTCATGGAAAGAGCAGGTTTCTCTACTGTTTTGTAAACTCTGTGCAGGCCTATCGCTGCAGCAATGCATAGAGGGTGTTACAGTGTTACAGTGTTACAGTAAATTGGCTTGTTCTCTATCTAGTCTCTCTGGTAGCTTTGTTGATGGTTCATTATGGTGGTAGTCTCTCTGGTAGCTTTATTGATGGTTCATTATGGTGGTAGTCTCTATGGTAGCTTTGTTTATGGTTCATTATGGTGGTAATCTCTCTGGTAGCTTTATTGATGGTTCATTATGGTGGGTAGTCTCTCTGGTAGCTTTGTTTATGGTTCATAATGATTAGTAGTCTCTCTGGTAGCTTTATTGATGGTTCATTATGGTGGTAGTCTCTCTGATAGCTTTATTGATGGTTCATTATGGTGGTAGTCTCTATGGTAGCTTTGTTTATGGTTCATTATGATAGTAGTCTTTATGGTAGCTTTGTTTATGGTTCATTATGATAGTAGTCTCTATGGTAGCTTTATTGATGGTTCATTATGGTGGTAGTCTCTATGGTAGCTTTATTGATGGTTCATTATGGTGGTAGTCTCTATGGTAGCTTTATTGATGGTTCATTATGGTGGTAGTCTCTATGGTAGCTTTATTGATGGTTCATTATGGTAGTTGTCTCTATGGTAGCTTTATTGATGGTTCATTAAGGTGGTAATCTCTCTGGTAGCTTTATTTATGGTTCATTATGGTGGTAGTCTCTATGGTAGCTTTATTGATGGTTCATTATGGTAGTTGTCTCTCTGGTAGCTTTGTTTATGGTTCATTATGATAGTAGTCTCTCTGGTAGCTTTGTTGATGGTTCATTATGGTGGTAGTCTCTCTGACAGCTTTATTGATGGTTCATTATGGTGGTAGTCTCTATGGTAGCTTTGTTTATGGTTCATTATGATAGTAGTCTCTATGGTAGCTTTATTGATGGTTCATTATGGTGGTAGTCTCTATGGTAGCTTTGTTTATGGTTCATTATGGTGGTAGTCTCTATGGTAGCTTTGTGTATGGTTCATTATGGTGGTAATATCTCTGGTAGCTTTGTTTATGGTTCATTATGATTAGTAGTCTCTCTGGTAGCTTTATTGATGTTTCATTATGGTGGTAGTCTCTATGGTAGCGTTGTTTATGGTTCATTATGGTGGTAGTCTCTATGGTAGCTTTATTGATGGTTCATTATGGTGGTAGTCTCTATGGTAGCTTTATTTATGGTTCATTATGATAGTAGTCTCTCTGGTAGCTTTATTGATGTTTCATTATGGTGGTAGTCTCTATGGTAGCGTTGTTTATGGTTCATTATGGTGGTAGTCTCTATGGTAGCTTTATTGATGGTTCATTATGGTGGTAGTCTCTATGGTAGCTTTATTGATGGTTCATTATGGTGGTAGTCTCTATGGTAGCTTTATTGATGGTTCATTATGGTGGTAGTCTCTATGGTAGCTTTATTTATGGTTCATTATGATAGTAGTCTCTCTGGTAGCTTTATTGATGTTTCATTATGGTGGTAGTCTCTATAGTAGCGTTGTTTATGGTTCATTATGGTGGTAGTCTCTATGGTAGCTTTATTGATGGTTCATTATGGTGGTAGTCTCTATGGTAGCTTTGTGTATGGTTCATTATGGTGGTAATCTCTCTGGTAGCTTTATTTATGGTTCATTACAGTAGCAGTCTCTTTAGTTATAAATTAATACTGACTGTTCTTTAATATGTAGTACTCTACAGTAGCCTATTATTAGCCATATGCCAAAGGCACTGTCTAGCAGACTCTCTCTCTCTCCATCTCCACCCCCTCACTCTCTCTATCTCCACCCCACCTCTCTCTCTCCTCTCTCTCTCTCTCTCTCTCTCTCTCTCTCTCTCTCTCTCTCTCTCTCTCTCTGTCACGAGAATATTGTTCTCAATGTTCTACCTGAACTTCTTAATAAACTACTCAGTCTGTAACCCAAAGGCTGTAAAGCTTTGATGAAAAATGAAACAGACAGAGGCCCAGCTACAATGGTCAGAATGTTTATTCATGAGAATTCTAAACTCAAAATGGGAACACAGTCTTTTTATATTGTACATACAAAAGAGCTCCGCCCATCTTTAGGCAGCTGTACTTTTCCACAGTGTACATTCATGGCTTATCACTTTCTGCAACATAATTCAAACTGGACAGTTCCTAGCCGTGCCTCCCTTCCTGAGAATGAGAAGGCCTCTCTTCTGTAGTTTGGTTTCACAAAAATACCTAGTCTCTATACGTTTCTAGACACACACATTTTTGGAACATCACTGCATACATTTTCAGATGAGAATATTCTTAGTCATTACTTAAACATACAAATTACCTTATCACTCTCCTCTCTCTCTCTCTCTCTCTCTCTCTCTCTCTCTCTCTCTCTCTCTCTCTCTCTCTCTCTCTCTCTCTCTCTCTCTCTGTCACGAGAATATTGTTCTCAATGTTCTACCTGAACTTCTTAATAAACTACTCAGTCTGTAACCCAAAGGCTGTAAAGCTTTGATGAAAAATGAAACAGACAGAGGCCCAGCTACAATGGTCAGAATGTTTATTCATGAGAATTCTAAACTCAAAATGGGAACACAGTCTTTTTATATTGTACATACAAAAGAGCTCCGCCCATCTTTAGGCAGCTGTACTTTTCCACAGTGTACATTCATGGCTTATCACTTTCTGCAACATAATTCAAACTGGACAGTTCCTAGCCGTGCCTCCCTTCCTGAGAATGAGAAGGCCTCTCTTCTGTAGTTTGGTTTCACAAAAATACCTAGTCTCTATACGTTTCTAGACACACACATTTTTGGAACATCACTGCATACATTTTCAGATGAGAATATTCTTAGTCATTACTTAAACATACAAATTACCTTATCACTCTCTCTCTCCCCCTCTCTCTCTCTCTCTCTCTCTCTCTCTCTCTCTCTCTCTCTCTCTCTCTCTCTCTCTCTCTCTCTCTCTCTCTCTTTCACTCAATGTATTCCTTCCTTATTTCATAAAGCTAACTAATCGGTCTCTATGTCCATGTATCTACTTGTCTTTCTCCTCCGTCTATTCTCGGAATAATGTAAATACCCCTCATTGTGCTTCATTGAAAATCTCAATTACAACAATATCATTCACGGGCCTTGCATTGACAATCTGTTCCCCACCAGCCAACACAAGAACACAATTTTTCATGGAGTTTGTATCCTTGATAGCTATTTAAACCAGGTAAATTGCACTGCTCCGGTCTTGTCATCTTGATAGCTCTCCTTTCTCTCCCCTCCTAGCCGGTGGTGATTAATGGCTGCTGCATCTCCGGCTGACAACAGCGTTTATTAGAGGGAAGGAAGCCAGGGGAAGGAGGATGCCTGTATTTCAGGGGAACTTGTTCTCGTTCGTCTCTCTCTCTCTCTCTCTCTCGCTCTCTCTCTCACCACCCTCCGTCCCTCTCATCCCTTCCATCTCTCTCTCTCTCTCTTTTTCTCTCCAACCCCCTCTGTCTCTCTCATCCCCCTCCGTCTCTCTCTCTCTCTCTCTCTCTCTCTCTCTCTCTCTCTCTCTCTCTCTCTCTCTCTCTCTCTCTCTCTCTCTCTCTCTCTCTCTCCCACCCCCATCCGCCCCGCCCCCCCTCTCTCTCTCTCTCTCTCCCTGCGTCTCTCTCTTTCTCTCTCTCTCTCTTCCATCCGTCTATCTCTCTTATTTTCCCCAGCTCTGTTATCTGTCTATGAAACACAGAGGGAGGTATCTGCTACAATACATGTGGTAGAACACAAATACTGCACAATCACACTTTATCACAGGCACTCTATCACACACACAAAAACACACACATTGTTTCCATTTGTCCAATGAAACATGCCTCACTCACAATGACTGGATCCTGCGGACGCACTTCCTGATGACCTCACCTTTCAAAAACAGAGACAGACTGACAGACTGACAGAGACAGAGACAGAGACAGAGACAGAGACAGAGACAGAGACAGAGACAGAGACAGAGACAGAGACAGAGACAGAGACAGAGACAGACTGACGAGGCTCTTTGGTCGGAATTCAGATGTGTTTGTCTCTGGTCAGAATTCAGATGGGTTTTGTACACAATCAACCCTGAGAGGAGGAAGGTTTGTCATTCCCTATTTTTTTCATGTTTAATTATTATAAGTGTTTTGATAGTTGATATTTTTTTATCCTGAGAGAGAGGGAGGTCAATCTGAAGTCAATGTTCTCCCTGAGTATGGTCTATAAGGGAAGAGGAACTCAGAGGAGAGAAGACACAGTGGAACAGAGGGAGAGAGTAGAGAGAAACAGAAAGCTGTGTGAGTGTGTGCGTTCCACGTTAGATCCTAACACACTGGGCCGCGTGCTGTACGAACTCCCGGGTATTAGCAGTAGTAGATCCTAACACACTGGGCCGCGTGCTGTACGAACTCCCGGGTATTAGCAGTAGTAGATCCTAACACACTGGGCCGCGTGCTGTACGAACTCCCGGGTATTAGCAGTAGTAGATCCTAACACACTGGGCCGCGTGCTGTACGAACTCCCGGGTATTAGCAGTAGTAGATCCTAACACACTGGGTCATTCTATTGAACCATTTGTCAACAGGTGCTGAGTTAATAGACCGGCCTTCACACCACTGAGACCGTATTGACTGGTTATTGACAAAGCTTTCAATGCTTCGTAAGATCAGGCTTATATTATCTTCACAGCTATTCACTAATTGATACTTGAATTGCAATTGATTTTTGGCACAGTGGTTGATAACTCAATTCCTTAAATGTTCAGCAGATGGTGCCGCGATCCGCTCGCTAGTTTTCTTTCTGGAAGGATGTAGAGAATCCCCGTAGGGATTAATGGAATAACATAATTAATGGAAAATAAAATACCAATATATTTTGATTAGATAAGTATTTAAACCCCCTGAATCAATCATGCTAGAATCATCTTTGGCAGGAATTCTTCTTCCTAGGTTCCTGCCTCAGCTGTGGCAGCGATTACAGCTGTGAGTCTTTCTGGGTAAGTCTCTAAGAGCATTGCAAACCTGGATTGTACAACATTTGCCCATCATTCTTTTTTTTTAATTATTTAAGCTCTGTCAAGGTGGTTTATGATCATAGACAGCCATTTTGAAATCTTCCCATATATTTTCAAACCGATTTAAGTCAAAATTGTAACTACGCCACTCAAGAACATTCAAAATCATCTTGGTAAGTAACTCCAGCGTATAATTGGCCTTGCGTCTAAAGTTATTGTCCTGCTGAAAGGTGAATATGTCTCCCAGTGTCTGGTGGAAAGCAGACTGAACCAGGTTTTTCCTCTAATATTTTTGTCTGTGCTTAGCTCTATGCCTTTCCTTTTTATCCTAAAAAAAAACTCCTTATTCTTTGCCAATGACAAGCATACCCACAACATGATGCATCCACCACCATACTTGAAAATATGAAGAGCAGTACTCATTGATGTGTTGTTTTGGATTTGCCCCAAGCATAATTCTTTGTATTCAGGACAAAAAAAGTATTTATTTCAGGCTTGCTATAACAAAGGGGTTGAATATTTATTGACTCAAGACATTTTTAGCTTTTTCTTTTTTATGAATTTGTAAAAATGTAAATATATACAGTGGGGCAAAAAAGTATTTAGTCAGCCACCAATTGTGCATGTTCTCTCACTTAAAAAGATGAGAGAGGCCTGTAATTTTCATCATAGGTACACTTCAACTATGACAGACAAAACGAGGAAAAAAAATCCAGAAAATCACATTGTAGGATTTTTAATGAATTTATTTGCAAATTATGGTGGAAAGTAAGTATTTGGTCACATACAAACAAGCAAGATTTCTGGCTCTCACAGACCTGTAACTTCTTCTTTAAGAGGCTCCTCTGTCCTCCACTCGTTACCTGTATTAATGGCACCTGTTTGAACTTGTTATCAGTATAAAAGACACCTGTCCACAACCTCAAACAGTCACACTCCAAACTCCACTATGGCCAAGACCAAAGAGCTGTCAAAGGACACCAGAAACAAAATTGTAGACCTGCACCAGGTTGGGAAGACTGAATCTGCAATAGGTAAGCAGCTTGTTTTGAAGAAATCAACTGTGGGAGCAATTATTAGGAAATGGAAGACATACAAGACCACTGATAATCTTCCTCGATCTGGGGCTCCACGCAAGATCTCACCCCGTGGGGTCAAAATGATCACAAGAACGGTAAGCAAAAATCCCAGAACCACACGGGGGGACCTAGTGAATGACCTGCAGAGAGCTGGGACCAAAGTAACAAAGCCTACCATCAGTAACACACTACGCCACCAGGGACTCAAATCCTGCAGTGCCAGACGTGTCCCACTGCTTAAGCCAGTACATGTTCAGGCCCGTCTGAAGTTTGCTAGAGAGCATTTGGATGATCCAGATGAGGATTGGGAGAATGTCATATGGTCAGATGAAACCAAAATAGAACTTTTTGGTAAAAACTCAACTCGTCGTGTTTGGAGGACAAAGAATGCTGAGTTGCTTCCAAAGAACACCATACCTACTGTGAAGCATGGGGGTGGAAACATCATGTTTTGGGGCTGTTTTTCTGCAAAGGGACCAGGACGACTGATCCGTGTAAAGGAAAGAATGAATGGGGCCATGTATCGTGAGATTTTGAGTGAAAACCTACTTCCATCAGCAAGGGCATTGAAGATGAAACGTGGCTGGGTCTTTCAGCATGACAATGATCCCAAACACACCGCCCGGGCAACGAAGGAGTGGCTTCGTAAGAAGCATTTCAAGGTCCTGGAGTGGCCTAGCCAGTCTCCAGATCTCAACCCCATAGAAAATCTTTGGAGGGAGTTGAAAGTCCGTGTTGCCCAGCGACAGCCCCAAAACATCACTGCTCTAGTGGAGATCTGCATGGAGGAATGGGCCAAAATACCAGCAACAGTGTGCGAAAACCTTGTGAAGACTTACAGAAAACGTTTGACCTCTGTCATTGCCAACAAAGGGTATATAACAAAGTATTGAGATAAACGTTTGTTATTGACCGAATACTTATTTTCCACCATAATTTGCAAATAAATAAATTAAAAATACTACAATGTGATTTTCTGGATTTCTTTTTCTCATTTCGTCTGTCATAGTTGAAGTGTACCTATGATGAAAATTACAGGCCTCTCTCATCTTTTTAAGTTGGAGAACTTGCACAATTGGTGGCTGACTAAATACTTTTTTGCCCCACTGTATATATATTCCACTTTGACCTTATGGGGTATTGTGTGTATATCAGTGACACAAAATCTATATTTAATCAACGTTAAAATCAGGCTGTAACACAACAAAAAGTTGTGAATACATTCTGAAGGCACTGTAGGTACGTCCATATTACCTTGATCGTTGTAACTAGCTTTTCCTGGCCATATCTTCAATAATATGGGGACAATTTCATCACAAAATCATCCATAGGTAGGTGTCTGATGGTTGTGGATATCGAACAGTGAGGTCCTTTGTCTGATGTATCCACATTTTTTCGGCCTGGCAATTGTGTCATTCAAACAACGTATTGAAATGTGATGACCAGTTACACAATAGTATAACACAAGTATAGCAATAGCAAGACACGATCATCTTCCAATAAATAACCTCTTAAGCATTCTCAATTACCAGTGGGTCGCTAGCGGGCTCATCCCGACACTACCAGCTAAAATCTAAAGCGCCAAATTCAAAATCCGATAGTTGAATTATTAAACATCCAGCAATATACAAGTGTTCCATACTCATCAAAAGCTCTGTTTCTTGGCAATATCACAGCGTTGTCAGATTTCAAAAAGGCTTTACGGCGAAAGCAGCACATTCATTTGTTTGAGGCTAGCACCTCACATATTTTCCAATAGCCATGTATCGATTAGCCATCATGGCACACACATAACACATTTCACAGCGAAAACAAATCAATTACCTGTTGAAGAACTTCTGCTGAGGTCATCCTAAGTGTCCAACGAAGACAATCCATGGTTCTTTTGTTAGAAAAAGTAACGTCTTTTATCCATAAATCCTCCATTTGGTTCGCGCGTTATAATCAGAAACGACAGCCTCCACTCCTCTATTGAAACGCGGCGCCAACTCGTTCAAATTATACCTATAAACTTGTCCAAAAACAATCAAACATAGTTTTAAATGTATCCTTAAGAACACTTTTACGTATATTTACTATTATAAATCAGCCGGAATATAAACTGAACGCTAAAGACGATAAATAAGGCACTGCGCGCCTTCTCGTGCGCGCGCAATCTGAAGAGTTTTACAGAACGTGGTGTCCCATTGCCATGCTGTTTATCAATGGTCGAAATTCCTCCAAGATGGAGTAAAACACCGTCTCGTGGTTGATGACATCATAAGGAAGCGACGTGCACTGCGTTCATATGCCTATATATGGTCATTTTCGATAGGGAGGGGTTCCAAAATGAGCAATGTGTCAAAATGACTTTTTCCAGGACAGAGATTCCTCAGGGTTTTGCCTGCTATATGCGTTCTGATTGACCCACAGACAAATGGTTAACAGTTTTGGAAAATTCAGAGTATTTCCCATCCAATGGTACTAAATATATGCATATCCCATTTTCTGGGCCTAAGTGGGAGGCATTTTACTTTGGGCACGCCAGGCTCTCCAAAACAGTCACCTCTGCTGCTGGAGCTTGTGAGGATAACAAGATTGTATAGGAGTCATCTGTACAATCCATATGAAACCTAGCTACTGGACCTTCTTCAGTACTTACATAGAGCACGATAAGAATACGAAACAAAGATTATTCACTTTGTTTTAAGACCCCCGCTCGTGCCGTGGAGGAGATCTTTGTTGCCTATACTCGGCCTTGTCTCAGGGTAGTCAGTTGGTGGTCTGTTGATATCCCTCTAGTGGTGTTGGGGCTGTGCTTTGGCAAAGTGGGTGGGGTTATATCCTGCCTGTTTTGCCCTGTCTGGGGGTTAATTCAGAAGGGGCCACAGTGTCCTCCGACCCTCGTCTCATTCTCCAGTATCTATGCTGCAGTAGTCTATGTGTCCTATCTGGTGAAATTATCCTGTCTTATCTGGTGTGAACTTAAGTATGCTCACTCTAATATGTTCTCTCTCTCTCTCTCCTGAGCCATAGGACAAAGAGCCATATGCCTAATGACTACTGGCTGTTCCCAGTCCACCTGGTCATGTTCCTGTTGTTCTGCCTGTGGCTATGGAACCCTAACCTGTTCACCAGACGTGTTACCTTGTCCCGGACCTGTCTTTTTGTCTCTCCCTCCGTCCCTCTCTCTTTCTCTCTCTACTGCACCTGCTGTCTCGACCTCTGAGTGCTCGGCTATGAAAAGCCAATTGACATTTACTCCTTGGCTTCTGACCTGTTGCACCCTCTACAACAGCTGTGATTATTATTATCTGACCCTGCTGGTCATCTGTGAACATTTGAACATCTTGAGGAATGATCTGGCCTTAATAATCTCCACCCGGACCAGCCAAAAGTGGACTGGCCAGCCCTTAGAGACTTGTTCCTCTCTAGGTTTCTTCCTAGGTTCCTGCCTTTCTAGGAAATATTTCCTAGCCACCGTGCTTCTACATCTGCATTGCTTGCTGTTTGGGGTTTTAGGCTGGGTTTCTGTATAAGCACTTTGTGACATCAGCTGATGTAAGAAGGGCTTTATCAATACATTTGATTGATTGCTGTCTGTCTGTCTGTCTGTCATTGTGTACGTTGTTTTGGTGAGTTCTAGAAATAAATATGTTTCACTCAACCCTGTAAGCTGTGCCTTGGTCCACTTCTGTACAAGATCGTGACACAGTGAGTATTCATACATAAAAATGAAAGAAAAGCATTGCAAGTTTGAATTTTGTAAAGTTAGTGAGGAAGAGGTGGAACAATTATTGTTATCGATCAATAATGACAAACCTCACGGCATTAAAAACTCAGATGGAAAGCTACTGAGGATGGTGGCTCTATAGCCACTCCTATCTGTCATCTTTCATCTGAGCCTAGAGGAAAGTCTTTGTCCTCATGCCTGGATGGAAGCCAAAGTCATTCCGCTACCTAAGAGCGATAAAGCAACCTTTACTGGTTCTAACAGCAGACCTATCAGCTTGCTGCCGGATCTTAGCAAACTTTTAGATTTTTTTTGTTGTTGACCAAATACAATGTTATTTTTCTGTAAAGAAATTAAGAGACTTTAGGCGTGCTTTTAGAGAAGGGGGATCAACATGTGCTGAACTGACACATGATTGGTTGAAATAAATTCATAATACGAAGATTTTGGGAGCTGTACTGTTAGATTTCAGTGCAGCCTTTGATGTTATTGACCATAACCTGTTGAGAAAATGTATGTGTTATGGCTTTTCAACCTCTGCCATATAATGGATTCAGAGCCGTCTATCTAATAGAACTCAAAGGGTTTTCTTCAACTTCTTAGGGAGCAGCTCCCGAGGTGACGGTTTTGGAGAGTCTGGCGTGCCCAAAGTAAAATGCCTCCCACTCAGGCCCAGAAAATAGGATATGCACATAAGTTTCTAAGAGTGTTAAAATAGTGTCTGTGATTATAACATAATGGATATAGCAGGTGAAATCCCGAGGAATTTCTGTCCTGGAAAAAGTGTATTTGACACATTGCCTCATTGTGAACCCCTCCCTATTGAAAATGACCATATAAGGGAGTACGATTTCAGTACCTACTGCTTCCACTGGATGTCAACAGTCTCTAGACAGTGTTTTGATTACGTTTAGTTGCTCTGGATGGTAATAGAAGAAGAATTGGGAAGTGGTCACCAGAAGTAAACAAAAGAGGATGTGCGTTCACAGGCTTGCGTGCTGTGGTTTTTTCCTTTCCTATCGCCCAGTTTACAATCTGGTTGAAATATTATAGTAAATATACATAAAACTGTTCCTAAGGATACATTATCACTGATGTTTGATTGTTCTTTGACAAGTGTATAGGTATATTTGAACGCGTTCTTTTCACGTTTCAATGGGCGATTCGACGTTGGATTTTCTGAACATAACGCACCAACCAAATGGAGATTTATGGATATAATAAATTACTTTTTCTAACAAAAGAACCATTGGATGTCTTCGTTGGACACTTGGGAAGACCTCAGCAGAAGTTCTTCTGTAGGTAAGGGATTTGTTTTTGCTGTGAAATGTGTTGTGTGAACTGTGATGGTTTATGAATTTATGCTAATGGAAAAATATTGGAGGTGCTACCCTCAAACAATCAAATGTAGTGCTTTTGCCGTAAAGCCTTTTTGAAATCTGACAGTGCTGTGATATTGCCAAGAAGCAGAGCTTTTGATGACTATGCAACACTTGTATATTGATGAATGTTTAATAATTAAACTAGCGCCCCACCACTCCCTAAGTAGTTAATGGAAGGTTCTCTGATGTCAAACATGTAAAGTGTGGTGTACCGCAGGGCAGCTCTCTAGGCCCTATATCTTTTTCTATTTTTACCAACAAACTGCTACTGGCATTTAACAAAGCATATATGATGATGATTCAACCATATATGCATCCGCAAACACAGCTAATGAAGTTACTGAAACCCTTAACAAAGAGTTGCAGTCTGTTTTGGAATGGGTGGGCCAGTAATAAAATAGTCCTGAACATCTCTAAAACTAAGAGCATTGTATTTCGTACCAATCCTTCCCTAAGTTTTAGAGCTCAGTTGAATCTGGTAATGAATGCTGTGGCTTTTGATCAAGTTGAGGAGACTAAATTACGTGGTGTTACCTTAGATTGTAAACTTTCATGGTCAAATCATATAGATTAAATGGTTGTAAATATGGGGAGAGGTCCTTAATAAATTGACACCACACTCCAAAAAGTCTTGCAGGCTCTAGTTTTGTCTTTTCTTGATTATTGTCCAGTCATATGTCGAGTGCTGCATGGTAATACGTAGTTAAGCTGCTTCTGGCCCAGAACAGAGCGGCACGTCTTGCTCTTCATTGTAACCAGAGGGCTGATATAAATACCATGCATGCCAGTCTCTCTTGGCTAAGAGTTGAGGAGAGACTGACTGCATCACTTCTTATTTTTATAAGAAACATTAATGTGTTAATTCCCAAATTGTTTGCATAGTCAACACACCCACATCTCTGACACACACACTTACCCCACCAGACATGCCACCAGGGGTCTTTTCACAGTCCCCAAATCCAGAACAAATTCAAGAAAGCAAACAGTATTACATAGAAGGGAGTTCCATGCAATAATGGCTCTCTCATGTTGCTCAAATAAACAGCAAACTTGGTTTAACATAACAGATAAAGCAACACCTCACGGTACAATGCCTCTCCCCTATTTGACCTAGATAGTTTGTGTACAGTATGTTTGATATGTAGGTTTTGTGTGATGTTTTAAATGTATGTAGTTCTGTCCTTGAGCTGTTCTTGTCTATTAATGTTCTGTATTATTTCATGTTTCATGTTTTGTGTTGGACCCCAGGAAGAGTAGCTGCTGCTTTCACAACAGTTACTGGGGATCCTAATAAAATACCAAGTGTAACTGTCTTACCCTATCATAACCCAAAAATATAAGTCTGCATTACTCCATTGTTCATTTAACCTTTATTTAACTAGGCAAGTCAGTTAAGAACAAATTCTTATTTACAACGAGGGCCTAGGAACAGTGGGTTAACTGCCTTGTTCAGGGGCAGAACACATTTTTGCCTTGTCAGCTTAGATTTGATCTGGCAACCTTTTGGTTACTGGCCCAACACTCTAACCACTAGGCTACTGGCCCAATGCTTTCTAACAGGAACATGTATAGTTTCAAAATATGTTCAAAAGCTGTCAACTGCCTTGTCCATTTCCCATCTGAGAAGGCCATGTATTAGGCTAGGTCACATGTAAACCTAGTCCAGGACTAGACAGACTTTTGGCTAGAGATTTTCATTGATCTGGCTTTTTAGTCCAGGACTAGACTTAATCTATGTCTGGGAAAACCTACCATAATGTTGAGTGAAATGGGATGATGTCTTACATGAAAAACATTTATATTACCAAGTACATCAGTGGGGTAAACTTACTGAAAGAGTATTTATTTAGGCTCTTCGAGAGAAGGTTTGAATCCTAATCAACCAATCCAATGTGAGTCTGTTGTTGAAATATAGTAAATCAAAACATTTGCAGGACTTTGGCTGGTGTTGAGCTGCATAATGTATCCTGAACAGCCTTGTTAGTTAGATCCAATTAGATTTAGAATAGTTTTTCAGCTTCAGACAAAAGCTAATATTTATTATGTTTATTTTTGGACTATATTTCTAACTCATGATCTACTAGACGTGAGATCCAGAATTTAGCTAAAGCCAAAGTCCCAGGTTGTGGTTCACCAGTCGCTGCCTGTTTCTCTGTATATCCTGGCGTCAGGCAGTGTAAGGAACAGCTCAGAAGCAGAGCGAGGCCCTCAGCTACCTGCACAGAAGGTCAAGTTGTACAAATCGCCCGTAGTGGTGATATTTATCAGACACAAAGAGACTTATGAGAGCCAACATCAACTAGCCATCAGCCCGCCATAGCCAATTTCTATCTCTGTGGGAGAGGAGAGCTATAGCTGGGTCTATAATAAGAAGTCCAGACATGAGTTACAAAATGTGTTTTCAGAAACAAAGCAGATACATTAAACATAATAATTAGTTCGTTCCAGTGACTGTGTTTGTGTTTGTGATGCTCCAGTCAGACTGATATCAGTGTATTATAACACTACCTCTCATCAGACTGATATCAGTGTATTATAACACTACCTCTCATCAGACTGATATCAGTGTATTATAACACTACCTCTCATCAGACTGATATCAGTGTATTACAACACTACCTCTCATCAGACTGATATCAGTGTATTACAACACTACCTCTCATCAGACTGATATCAGTGTATTACAACACTACCTCTCATCAGACTGATATCAGTGTATTACAACACTACCTCTCATCAGACTGATATCAGTGTATTACAACACTACCTCTCATCAGACTGATATCAGTTTATTACAACACAACCTCTCATCAGACTGATATCAGTGTATTACAGCACTACCTCTCATCAGACTGATATCAGTGTATTACAACACTACCTCTCATCAGACTGATATCAGTGTATTACAACACTACCTCTCATCAGACTGATATCAGTGTATTACAACACTACCTCTCATCAGACTGATATCAGTGTATTACAACACTACCTCTCATCAGACTGACCTCGGTGTATTACAACACTACCTCTCAACAGACTGATATCAGTGTATTACAACACTACCTCTCATCAGACTGCCCTCTGTGTATTATAACACTTCCTCTCATCAGACTGACCTCGGTGTATTACAGCACTACCTCTCATCAGACTGATATCAGTGTATTATAACACAACCTCTCATCAGACTGACCTCGGTGTATTATAACACAACCTCTCATCAGACTGACCTCGGTGTATTACAACACTACCTCTCATTAGACTATCAATGTATTTTAACCAGCTACTACCAACACGACCTCTCTCTCATCGTCTCATGAAGAGAAGATCCTCTGAATAAAAAAAAAATGAAGTCTATCTGTGATTATAAATTCACAGGCCGACCCAGGAATTCTGTGGGGTACTGTGTAAACGTCAGCTCACTGCTGTTTATCTTCCCCCCTGCCTGCGTCCACGACCTGCTTTGAGGCCCCGGGTTAGCATTTCTCCTCCCTGCTGATGAAAGAGATTGCTCAGGTCTTACACTAATGAGTAGCCATTATTATTAAATGATGTTTGTGTTTTATGACCCAGTTTGAGCAGCTATGCTAAATCTACAGTCTATTACAGTGGGTTTGGGAACATTCCATTCGTGATTCACTGACGCCGTCGCTGTTATTTTTTTTTTCTGGGAAAATTCTTAGTCTATTACCACAATATGACAATTACAAGTCATTAACAATTATAATTCACAGACTTAGATATGGAATGGATGCATCATGTCAAACTGTAGAAGGGAAATGAAAACACAATACATCTTTTTTTTTTTTGTATGACAAATGTGTGAATTTGGCTGTTTCGAAAACATATTTATAAACTCAGCAAAAAAGAAACGGTCTCAGTGTAGCAGGTAAGCAGAGTCAGGCGCAGGACAACGGAGATGAATATACACGTATATTTACTCTAAATACAAACTACCAAAATTGGTAGTAAAATACAGATGAACCTCCCACACCTCGGACTCCTACAGTGGACCAGCCACCCCCCCGGCCTGAGGAGAGACACATGGAACGAGGGGTTAATACGGTAATCTGGGGGAAGTTGTAACCTATAGCAAACCTCGTTCAGTCTCCTCCAGGACTTTGAATGGCCCCACAAACTGCGGACCCAGCTTCTGGCAGGGCAGGCGGAGGGGCAGGTTTCGGGTCGAGAGCCAGACCCTGTCCCCCGGTGCGAACACCTCACGGCCCGTTGCAGATGCACATGGGCGGCGTCCCAGGTCTCCTCAGAGCGCCTTAACCATTCATTCACCGCAGGAGCCTCGATCTGGCTCTGATGCCACTGTGCCAGAACCGGCTGGTAACCTAGTACACACTGGAAGGGAGATAGGTTAGTGGCGGAGTGAGTTTTGAGACATCTCTGCCCAGAGGATGAAAGCCGCCCACTCCCCCGGCCGGTCCTGGCAGAATGACCGCGGAAACCTACCCACATCCTGGTTAACTCTCTCCACCAGTCCGTTACTCTCGGGGTGAAAACCTGAGGTGAGGCTGACCGAGACCCCCAGATGTTCCATGAATTCTTCCCTCACGTCCTTAGCCAAGGTGGACCACCAGTACTTCCCACTAAGACAGCGCACTGTACGACCGATTCCAGGATGACCAGAGGAGGGTGACGTGTGTGTGCCCAATAGATCATATGGTTGCAGAAAGCAGACGGAACGTACAGACGCCCAGCTGGACACTGAGGTGAGTGGGCTCTCTACGTAAAGCCCGCTCGAGGTCCGCGTCCAGCTCCCACACCACCGGTGCCACCATGCAAGAGGCCGGAAGTAATGGGAGTGGGATCCATGGACCGCTCCTCTGTGTCAAACATCCGGGACAGTGCATCTGACTTAGTGTTTTGGGAACCTGGTCGGTAGGATAGGGTGAAAACTGAATGGGTGAAAAACATGGCCCACCTTGCCTGACGAGGGTTCAGTCTCCTCGTCGCCCGGATGTACTCCAGATTGCAGTGGTCTGTCCAGATGAGAAAAGGGTGTTTAGCCCCCTCAAGCCAATGTCTCCACGCCTTCAGAGCCTTGACGACAGCGAACAGCTCCCGGTCCCCCACATCATAGTTACGCTCCGCCGAGCTGAGCTTCTTCGAAAAGAAGGCACAGGGGCGGAGTTTAGGTGGCGTACCCAAGCGCTGAGACTGTACAGCTCCTATCTCAGCCTCGGACACGTCCACCTCCACTATAAATGCCAAAGAGGGATCTGGATGAGCCAGCACGAGAGCCAAGGTAAACAGAGCATTCAGGTGACCAAAAGCCCTGTCTGCCTCAGTTGACCACTGCAGTCGCACCGGTCCCCCCTTCAGCAGTCAGGTAATGGGAGCCGCTACCTGACCAAAGCCTCGGATAAACCTCCGGTAGTAGTTGGCAAACCCTAAGAACTGCTGCACTTCCTTTACCGTGGTGGGAGTCAGCCAATTACGCACGGCTGAAATGCAGTCACTCTCCATCTCCACCCCTGACGTGGAAATGCGGTACCCTAAGAAGGAGACAGACTGTTGGAAGAACAGACATTTCTCAGCCTTGACATACAGGTCATGCTCCAACAGTCGACCAAGCACCTGGTGCACCAGGGACACATGCTCGGCGCATGTAGCGGAGTAAATCAGAATGTCGTAGATATACACCACTACACCCTGCCCGAGCAAGTCCCAGAAAATCTCATCTACAAATGCCTGAAACTGATGGAGCATTCATCAACCCGTACGGCACGACGAGGTACTCATAGTGACCTGAGGTGGTACTAAATGCAGTCTTCCACTCGTGTCCCTCCCGGATATGCAGCAGATTGTAAGCGCTCCTGAGATCCAATCTTGTGAAGAAACGCGCCCCGTGCATTGACTCGATCGCACTGGCTATGAGAGGCAGCGGGTAGCTGTTCCTCACTGTGATCTGATGCCTCGATAGTCAATACACGGGCGCAGACCTCCCTCGTCCTTCTTCACAAAAAAGAAACTCGAGGAGACGGGTGAAGTGGAGGTTCCGAATATATCCCTGTCCCAGGGATTCAGAAACGTATGTTTCTATAGCCGCCGTCTCCTCCTGTGACAGAGGATACACGTGACTCCTGGGAAGTGTTGCATCTACCAGGAGATTTATCACACAATCCCCCCGTTGATGGGGTGGTAATTGAGTCACCTTGTTCTTACAGAATGCGAGAGCCAAATCGGCATATTCTGAGGGGATGTGCATGGTGGAGATCTGGTCTGGACTTTCCACCGTAGTTGCACCGATGGAAACACCTCCCCGAGCACTTCCTTGACCATCCCTTAAGAGCCCTCTGTTGCCACGAAATATTGGTGTCATGATAGGCCAACCAGGGTAGGCCCAGCACCACGGGGAACGCAGGAGAATCAATAAGGTAGAGACTGATTCTCTCCTCATGACCCTCCTGCATAACCACGCTTAGTGGAGCGGTGGCCTCCCTAATCAGCCCCGACCCTAATGGTCGACTCTCTAATGCATGCACAGGGAAGGGGATATTAACAGGAACAATGGGGATCCCTAAACTATGGGCAAATGAACGGTCAATAAAATTCCCAGCTGCGCCTGAATCTATGAGGACCTTATGCTGGGAATGCGGGGAAAACTCAGGAAATTGGGGGCTCTGGGTGAGTCTGGTGCCTACTCACCTGGGATGACACGACAGTGCCCTGCCTGCTGCCTCTACTCCCTGAGGAACCCCCCCAGCACTGACCAGCAGTGTGCCCTCTGTGGCCACAGATGGTGCAGGGAATGGCCCCTCCTCCGGTTCCCCTAAGCGCAGCACCTCCCAGCTCCATAGGCATTGGATAATAGGTGCTGGGAGATGGGAATGACAGGCCCCAATCCGGACGTCCTCGGGTGGCCAGCAGGTTATCCAGACGGATGGACAGGTCCACCAGCTGGTCAAAGGTAAGAGTGGTGTCCCTGCATGCCAGCTCCTGCCGGATGTCCTCGCGCAGACTGCACCAGTATTGGTCGATCAGGGCCCTGTCACTCCTCGTCCCCTGCTTGAGGTGAAACAGGTGTTCACCCGCCGCTCTACCCTCAGGTGGATGGTCGAACACTGCCCGGAAGTGGCGGGTGAACTCCTCGTAGTGGTCGAACGCCGCTCCGTCCTCTCCCCATACGGCATTGGCCCACTCCAGGGCTTTCCCGGATAAACAGGAGACGAGGGCGGACACACTCACGCGTCCCGAAGGAGCCGGGTGGACGGTCGCCAGGTAGAGCTCCAGCTGGAGTGGAAACCCCTGGTACCCGGCAGCCGTCCCATCAAACTCCTTCAGGAGCGCAAGACGAATCCCACTGGGACCAGGTGAAGGAGGGGTGGACAGCGGTGTGGGTTGTGGAATGGGAGGTTGGGATGATGGTGGAGGCACTGGAAAACCTCCTCTCTCCCATCGCTCCAGATTTGCAGCACGCTATCCATGGCTGTGCCGAGATGTTGCAACATGGTCGCATGCTGCTGAATGCACTCCTCGACTGGCAGAGGAGGGCTGTGTTCTCCTGCTGACTTCATTTTCTGTCGTGTGTTTCTGTCAGGTGTCTCAGTGTAGCAGATAAGCAGAGTCAGGCGCAGGACAACAGAGATGAATATACACGTATATTTACTCAAAATACAAACTACCAAAATTGGTAGTAAAATACAAGCTCACAATTAAACATTCATTAAAATACAAGTGTTGCATAGTCATCAAAAGCTCTGCTTCTTGGCAATATCACAGTGTTGTCAGATTTCAAAAAGGCTTCACGGCGAAAGCACAACATTTGATTGTTTGAGGGTAGCACCTCCAATATTTAACCATTAGCATAAATCCATAAACCATCGCGGTTCACAACACATTTCACAGCGAAAACAAATCCCTTAACTTTTGAAGAACATCTGCTGAGGGCTTCCCAAGTGTCCAACGAAGACAATCCATGGTTCTTTTGTTAGAAAAAGCCATTTATTATATCTATAAATCTCTGTTTGGTTGGTGCGTAATGTTCAGAAAATCCAATGTCGAATCGCCCATAGAACCGTGAAGAGAACGCGTTCAAATATACCTTTAAACTTTTCCTAAACAAATCAAATACCAGTTAAAATGCATCCTTAGCTATCCTTTTATGAATATGAGCGATAATATTTCACTCGGATGGTCCCCTAAACGTTATATAAGTAAAATAAAGTGGGTCTCGCGCACGAGAACTTGTTGACATCTGAGCTACCTTGGCCATTTACTGTACCTATTCTTCCTCCAATCTCTCTGAGGCTTTATATATAGACTGTTGACATCTAGTGGAAGCCATAGGTACTGAAATCTCGGAGCTGCTTGCCATAGAACTCAATAGGGAGACTGTCACACAGAGCCAATGTGAAAGAAAACAGTAATTCTGGATAGATTTTTCTCGGGTTTTCGCCTGCTATTTCTGTTCTGTTACACTCACAGACATTATGTTAACACTTTTAGAAACTTCAGAGTGTTTCCTATCCAATAGGATATCCTATATCCTGCATATCCTATTTTCCGGGCCTGAGTGGGAGGCATTTTACTTTGGGCACGCCAGACTCTGCAGGCAATCTCAACGCTGTGAGTTACAGGGAAGACATCCTCCTCCCTCATGTGGTACCCTTCTTGCAGGCTCATCCTGACATGACCCTCCAGCATGACAATGCCACCAGCCATACTGCTCGTTCTGTGTGTGATTTCCTGCAAGACAGAAATGTCAGTGTTCTGCTATGGCCAGCGAAGAGCCCGGATCTCAATCCCATTGAGCACGTTTGGGACCTGTTGGATCAGAAATGTCCGGGAACTTGCAGGAGCCTTGGTGGAAGAGTGGGGTAACATCTCACAGCAAGAACTGGCAAGTCTGGTGCAGTCCTTGAGGAGGAGATGCACTGCAGTACTTAATGCAGCTGGTGGCCTCACCAGACACTGACTGTTACTTTAGTTCAGGGACACATTATTCAATTTCTGTTAGTCACGTGTCGGTGGAACTTGTTCAATTGTTCTATACATTCATGTACATACTACCTCAATTGGCCCGACCAACCAGTGCCCCCGTACATTGACTAACCGGGCTATCTGCATTGTGTCCCGCCACCCGCCACCCACCACCTGCCAACCCCTCTTTTACGCTACTGCTACTCTCTGTTCATCATATATGTATAGTCACTTTAACCATAACTACATGTACATACTACCTCAATCATCCCGACTAACCGGTGCCTGTATATAGCCTCGCTACTGTATATAGCCTCTCTACTGAATATAGCCTCTCTACTGTATATAGCCTCTCTACTGTATATAGCCTCGCTACTGTATATAGCCTCGCTACTGTATATAGCCTCTCTACTGTTATTTTTCACTGTCTTTTTACTGTTTTTATTTCTTTACTTACCAATTGTTCACCTAATACCTTTTTTGCACTGTTGGTTAGAGCCTGTAAGTAAGCATTTCACTGTAAGGTCTACATCTGTTGTATTCGGCGCACGTGACAAACTTTGATTTGATTTGAATTTGTCTCAATTGTTGAATCTTGTTATGTTCATACAAATGTTTACACATGTTAAGTTTGCTGAAAATAAACGCAGTTGACAGTGAGGACATTTTTTTTGTTGTTGCTGAGTTTAGATGGGTTTTCGAGTAAGATAAAATTATATCTGAATACTGGGACTGTCTTCCATCTCCAGCCACTAGGGGGCATACATATATGGTAGGACCATGGTGTCGTCCATCTCCAGCCACTAGGGGGCATAAATATATGGTAGGACCATGGTGTCGTCCATCTCCAGCCACTAGGGGGCATAAATCTATGGTAGGACCATGGTGTCGTCCATCTCCAGCCACTAGGGGGCATAAATATATGGTAGGACCATGTGTCGTCCATCTCCAGCCACTAGGGGGCATAAATCTATGGTAGGACCATGTGTCGTCCATCTCCAGCCAATAGGGGGCATAAATATATGGTAGGACCATGTGTCGTCCATCTCCAGCCACTAGGGGGCATAAATATATGGTAGGACCATGTGTCGTCCATCTCCAGCCACTAGGGGGCATAAATATATGGTAGGACCATGTGTCGTCCATCTCCAGCCACTAGCGGGCATAAATGTATCTTAGGACCATGGTGTCGTCCATCTCCAGCCACTAGGGGGCATAAATATATGGTAGGACCATGTGTCGTCCATCTCCAGCCACTAGGGGGCATAAATCTATGGTAGGACCATGTGTCGTCCATCTCCAGCCACTAGGGGGCATAAATATATGGTAGGACCATGTGTCGTCCATCTCCAGCCACTAGGGGGCATAAATATATGGTAGGACCATGTGTCGTCCATCTCCAGCCACTAGGGGGCATAAATATATGGTAGGACCATGTGTCGCCCATCTCCAGCCACTAGCGGGCATAAATCTATCTTAGGACCATGGTGTCGTCCATCTCCAGCCACTAGGGGGCATAAATATATGGTAGGACCATGTGTCGTCCATTTCCAGCCACTAGGGGGCATAAATCTATGGTAGGACCATGTGTCGTCCATCTCCAGCCACTAGCGGGCATAAATCTATGGTAGGACCATGGTGTCGTCCATCTCCAGCCACTAGGGGGCATAAATCTATGGTAGGACCATGTGTTGTCCATCTCCAGCCACTAGGGGGCATAAATCTATGGTAGGACAATGTGTTGTCCATCTCCAGCCACTAGGGGGCCTAAATCTATGGTAGGACCATGTGTCGTCCATCTCCAGCCACTAGGGGGCAGAAGACATTGGTAGACCTACTTTTCCTTTAGGTAATAAAATACATAGATTTATTTCTTTAAAATCTGCTATCTCTCTTTGTTCTGGAGTAGATGGAAAGCTGAGCAGGAGCTCTGAATCGGTGCTTTTGTTCTAACGATTGAGATGTTTCATTATGTTGACTAATCAAAAAATTATACATCAGTCAGAATTTCAAGCACATTCAGTAGTTAACCATTCTCTAATCGTCTCTCTCCTATAACAAAAACATGTCTCTATTGAACTATTGCCTAACAGTGCTACAATATCAAACAGAGCCAGTGTATTGCAGTAGTAGTTAATGTATTCTTTACTGAGATGGTACTCAGTGACATTGAGTGGCTATGAGCCAGGATGAGACGGTACTCAGTGACACCGTTTGGCTATGAGCCAGGATGAGAGGAGAGTTATGAGGTGTTTCAGCGAATACACCGAAAGACAAACCCCTTTCTGAAACATTGAACTTCAGCCAAACCACGGTAATAAATCATGACATCAGATTCCTTACATACACAACCCACTTTCTGTAGTTCAATACACTGTTTTTGTAAACATGAAATATCCTTTGGAAACTTACGGATAGACTAGGATTTCCAATATTACCAAGCAAACACGTGACATTAATCTCACTGTACTGAATAAAATCCAGCCATACTCTCGTGCTTTATGCAAGAGTTCTCAGAAACATTGGCTCTCTCCCAAAGATTGTGCCCCAATAGTCTTAATAGTGAATAAAGGCCTCTGCTATGGCGGGAACATTGCCCTTTTTTAAATTTAAATCTGTAAAGCTGAATATTCTGCGTTTGCGTCTTGAATAGACGCCCTAATGGTTTTGGGACACATCCTGTATATGCTTTATGACCAAGTGTGATCCCAGTGCTATAATACTTTCATATAGCTCTTTTATTGACAAGGAGTTACGCTGAGGCCAATTGTGCACTACATAGGGAGCCGTGTTGGGACTCACCCTGTGTGCTATTCAAGGACCCAAAGTCGCTTTGCAATTGTATAAAAAGTGTATAATTTTATAAAAAGCGTAGTACGACTGAATTCAGACACGCTGCTTTCCCACCCAGTCCTACATGACTTGTCCACTGGGACTAGTTGTGTGTCTTGCTGGATGACATATGACTGTCCTGAAAGAAGCATGTCCCACACGTCACTCACTAACCAGCAAGAATGCGATGAATTAGGATAGATAGACTACAGAGCACTGAGGTGAAATTACTCACAGGAAAAGGATGAAATCAGAGTCAAATTTACCCACTGTCTTGTGCCAGAAATCATTATCCATTAAATCCACTCTGTCTCGTTTCACTCCACAGGACTGACCTTGTTATTTCATTAAGTCTCATCAGACTGTGTCTGTGTCAGAAATGGCACCCTATTCCCTACACAGTGCACGACTTTTGTCCAGAGCCAATTGTGCACTACATAGGGAGCCGTGTTGGGACTCACCCTGTGTGTCTGTAACTCTGTCTTTAACTGGGATATACTACTCTCTCTGCGTTAGCGTCATAGAAAAACCTGCAGTCATTTACCCATTTAGTCAGGCATTTAGCTGACTGTGTTTCATACCGCAGACATAATGGCAGAGAACCTAGATAACAGCTCACGTTGTTGCGGGCAAGACAACGATTTAAAATGCTTGGATTGTTTGACGGTGTTATAGTCCGGTCGGCCTAACTATAGTAGGGATTGATAGAAGCACAGTGTTAATTAAATTCAAAACTCTAAGCCAATATGACAGCAATGTCGATGAAACTTCGCAAATCACCTTGGACGTACACAACACACTCCCTGCCTCTCATTCATGACCCGTCCGGACATTACCGAGAACCACATACCATATTTTTAACAGGGAAAAAATGGCATTTGGAAAAAAATACAATTTCTTGCCTCGACCAACACATTAACTAGGCATCGGATAAGAACGAGACCACAGCGTTCATAAAGTGACCAGTTTCATTTGAGGACCAGGACGTTGACAACTGTGCCATACAGATTGCAAAATAGTTGGGAAGAGATTTTTGATGTACTGATTCCATGGTACAGGGTGTATCAGATGATATATAAAACAACGCAAGATTCAAGACTTCATGCTTTTCAGCTAAAATTATTATATAGAATTCTTGCCACACACAAAATTTTGAATATTTGGGGCATAAAATCATCGAAGCTCTGCAGATTTTGTTGTGAGGATACAGAATCAATCGACCATTTATTTTGGTATTGCCCTCAGGTAGCCTGTTTCTGGTCTCAGGTTCAGGAATGGCTGAAAATGCATAGCATTAATCTAAAATTTATCCCAGAAATGGGAGATCTGGAGAGACCGGGTCAGTCAATTACTAATACTCTTAGTAAAAGTATTTATCTTCATATCGCAATCTGTGGATTCTATTCGATTAGAAATATTGAAATTGTATGTTAAACATCACAGCATAGTTGAAAGAAATGTGTTGCATAGAAACCCGAAGTGGGTGGCCAGCAGAGATAAATGGGATGGGCTGAGGGAAGCTGAGGGTTGGGATGTGGAATTGGAGATAAGTAGGAGTGGAGTTGCTGTGTGAGAGAGAATGATGGTCAAAGATAAAGATAAAAGTAAAAAAAAAAAAAGTGTGTATATAGGTATATATATATATACACACACACACACACACACACACACACACACACACACACATATATATATAAATAAAAAAGTCTAAATAAAACATGATAAAAATGATTTGAATGACACTAAATGGCAGTGTTTTTTTACAACTAATGCCGGTTTGCCTGAGGCTGATGCCGTGCAGGTGTTTGTACACATGCATATACACACACTCTCATTCAAATAAACACATACAGTGAGGGGAAAAAGGTATTTGATCCCCTGCTGATTTTGTACATTTACCCACTGACAAATAAATGATCTGTCACGATCTTCTGAATCGACGGACCAAGGCGCAGCGAGGCATCCAGTATACATCTTTATTTAAGCAATGTAACTGGGAAAAATATACAAAACAAAACGAAGATCGCAACGTAGAACATAATACCAACAAAACTATGCTATGATCAAACAATAACCCACAAACCCCTTAGTGAAAACTACAAACATATATATGGTTCCCAATTAGAGGTAACGACACACAGCTGCCTCTAATCGGGAACCATTACCCCAACATAGAAATAGATAACCTAGAACAGAAAAAACCCATACCAAAACTAAACACGCCAGCCTGTCTTCTCAGGCCTGGACGTGACAGTACCCCCCCGAAAGGCGCGGACTCCGACCGCGCCAACAGTCCATGGGGGGATCTTCGGGTGGGTCTTTTTGTCCCAAGTGACGGCTCCGGTGCCGGCCGTGCTGGCTTGATGTCACGCACCGGTGGCCCTGGGCTATTAGCCGGGAACTCTGGTGCGAGGAGCAGGAACCGGCCGTGATGGGCTCCTGACGAGCACTGGGACTCTGGTGCGAGGAGCAGGAACAGGCCGTGATGGGCTCCTGACGAGCACTGGGACTCTGGTGCGAGGAGCAGGAACCGGCCATACTGGGCTCACTGTTGCGGGCCACGGACTGGGCACCGTCTCTGGAGGTTCCGGACTGGGGACCCTCTCTGGAGGTTCCGGACTGGGGACCCTCTCTGGAGGTTCCGGACTGGGGACCCTCTCTGGATGTTCCGGACTGTCGATGCGCACTGGGACTCTGGTGCGGGGAGAAGGAACGGGCCGTACTGGGCTCATGACGCGCACTGGACCTGGAGACACCGTGCGCAAAACTGCATAGCACAGCGTCTTACCAGTGCAACGTTCCCTCCAACGCTCCCTCCAAAGAGCACGAGGAGTTCGCTCAGGAGTCCGTCCTGAACCGGCCAAACTCCCCGTGTGCCCCCCCCCAAAAAAATTTGGGGGCTGCCTCTCAGGTTTCCGCACCAGGCGAGTCCAAACATCTCTCCCTCTCCAGGTTCCAAGCTCCATATAAATTCTCATACCTGCGCCGCTCCGCCACCGCTGCTTCCAGCTCCTCTATTGGACGGCGATACTCTCCAGGCTGGGTCCAGGGTCCCCCTCTAAACAATTCCTCCTCCCAGGTCCAGGAGTCCCAGTTACCTCGCTGCTTGGTCCTGTATTGGTGGGTTATTCTGTCACGATCTTCTGAATCAACGGACCAAGGCACAGCGAGGCATCTAGTATACATCTTTATTTAAGCAACGTAACTGGGAAAAATATACAAAACGAAGATCACAACGTAGAACATAACAATACCAACAAACTATTGTATGATCAAACAATAACCCACAAACCCCTAGTGAAAACTACAAACATATATATGGTTCCCAATTAGAGGTAACGACACACAGCTGCCTCTAATCGGGAACCATTACCCCAACATAGAAATAGATAACCTAGAACAGAAAAACCCCTACACCAAAACAAAACTAAACACGCCAGCCTGTCTTCTCAGGCCTGGACGTGACATGATCAGTCTATGATTTTAATGGTAGGTTTATTTGAACAGTGAGAGACAGAATAACAACAAAAAAAAATCAGGAAAAACGCATGTGAAAAATTTTATAAATTGATTTGCATTTTAATGAGGGAAATAAGTATTTCACCCCCTCTCAATCAGAAAGATTTCTGGCTCCCAGGTGTCTTTTATACAGGTAATGAGCTGAGATTAGGAGCACACTCTTAAAGGGAGTGCTCCTAATCTCAGTTTGTTACCTGTATAAAAGACACCTGTCCACAGAAGCAATCAATCAGATTCCAAACTCTCCACCATGGCCAAGACCAAAGAGCTCTCCAAGGATGTCAGGGACTAGATTGACCTACACAAGGCTGGAATGGGCTACAAGACCATCGCCAAGCAGCTTGGTGAGAAGGTGACAACAGTTGGTGCGATTATTCTCAAATGGAAGAAACACAAAAGAACTGTCAATCTCCCTCGGCCTGGGGCTCCATGCAAGATCTCACCTCGTGGAGTTGCAATGATCATCAGAATGGTGAGGAATCAGCCCAGAACTACACAGGAGGATCTTGTCAATGATCTCAAGGCAGCTGGGACCATAGTCACCAAGTAAACAATTGGTAACACACTACGCCATGAAGGACTGAAATCCTGCAGCGCTCGCAAGGTCCTCCTGCTCAAGAAAGCACATATACATGCCCGTCTGAAGTTTGCCAATGAACATCTGAATGATTCAGAGGACAACTGGGTGAAAGTGTTGTGGTCAGATGAGACCAAAATGGAGCTCTTTGGCATCAACTCAACTCGCCGTGTTTGGAGGAGGAGGAATGCTCACTGTCAAACATGGAGGTGGAAACATTATGCTTTGGGGGTGTTTTTCTGCTAAGGGGACAGGACAACTTCACCACATCAAAGGGACAATAATTAAAATAATAGACTGATCAATTCTATTGTCAGTAGGCAAACATACAAAATCAGCAGGGGATCAAATACTTTTTTCTCTCACTTTAGAGGATTTAGGGAGAAGGGGTTCACCCACACATCTGATATAACCTAGTGGATTTAGGGAGAAGGGGTTCACCCACACAGCTGATATAACCTAGTGGATTTAGGGAGAAGGGGTTCACCCACACAGCTGATATAACCTGGAGGATTTAGGGAGAAGGGGTTCACCCACACAGCTGATATAACCTAGTGGATTTAGGGAGAAGGGGTTCACCCACACAGCTGATATAACCTGGAGGATTTAGGGAGAAGGGGTTCACCCACATGTGCTATTCCATAGTTTTGATGTCGTCACTATTATTCTACAATGTAGAAAATAGTAAATATAAAGAAATACACATGAATGAGTAGGTGTGTCCAAACGTCTGACTAGTAATGTATATATTTACAAAAAAATTATATATGGCTGATTGGAAATGATGCAGACAATTACATTGTTGGAAGCCACAATCTATCTGCAGTCTAAAAGCTGATCTACCACCTAAGAAAAGTGGTTTAGACCGTATTACTATTTACCTGTGACTAAATACATGAAACAGAGAATGGATTAAACAATTTTCCCATTTAATAACCAGACCTTCATACGAACTTGCTATGCAGAATTCTTGACGCACAATCTAATGTGCTGCCATATGCCGCCAGCAAGCCCACAAGTGAGCCACTCTGGGTGACCGAAGAGGCACGCGGCAATTTACCACTGTTTAGGCCACACACGCCCTGTAATATGCAGCAGGAACTTTATGCTTACTAAATTATATCTCAAGATAATAACAAGATATCTGATCATTTCTGTAGTATGTTCCTGACATATAGTATACCACTAGGCCTGCCTACTGGTAGGAGGTAGTTATATCACTGCTATAAGGAGTCGTAGATAACATAGTTGGAATATCTGAGTGGCAGGTTTGACCACACACTACACCTCAGTCTTCTAAATGTGGTGTGTGTGTGTTTTCTTGACCTTGTGAACCAGAAGGTGTGGCTTTGCTTTCCTGCGATTTGTTGGTTTCTGTGTCCTTTGGTTCTCAGGAGGTCTCTGTGTCCTTTGGTTCACAGGAGGTCTCTGTGTCCTTTGGTTCTCAGGAGGTCTCTGTGTTTCAACTTTCTCTTACACACACATACAGACACACCCATACACGTGAAAAAGAAAGAAAGAGAGAGAGCGACAGAGACAGAGAGAGGGAGATAAAGAGGGAGAGATTAACACATGTTTGACTGCGCTGTGTGCTCTCTCTGAACCCTGACCTTCGAATGGCTAAATTTCCCCTGGAGACTTTGTTATGGTATAGCAGAGACTCCTGGCTACAGTATAGACATCTGGTTTATGTCTTTCTGTCCATCAACCAACCTGATGTTGCACAAAGTGGTACCTATCAGATGTCTAGGATATTCACTCCATCACCTGCCAGTAAAAACAACGTGGACATAATCACTTCCCATAAAATTATATGCTATTTCCAACGACCAACCATCAACAGTAAATACAGAAGGGAAGGCTTTTATGGAACAGTTTTATACTTTGTGGAAATAACAGTGACTCATTAGCCTGGGCTGGAGCAGGGACTGGAGTTGGGGCTAGCCTGGACTGGAGCAGGGACTGGAGTTGGGGCTAACCTGGGCTGGAGCAGGGACTGGAGTTGGGGCTAGCCTGGGCTGGAGCAGGGACTGGAGTTGGGGCTAGCCTGGACTGGGGCAGGGACTGGAGTTGGGGCTACCCCGGACTGGAGCAGGGACTGGAGTTGGGGCTAGCCTGGGCTGGAGCAGGGACTGGAGTTGGGGCTAGCCTGGGCTGGAGCAGGGACTGGAGTTGGGGCTAGCCTGGACTGGAGCAGGGACTGGAGTTGGGGCTAGCCTGGACTGGGGCAGGGACTGGAGTTGGGGCTACCCCGGACTGGAGCAGGGACTGGAGTTGGGGCTAGCCTGGGCTGGAGCAGGGACTGGATTTGGGGCTACCCCGGACTGGAGCAGGGATTGGATTTGGGGCTAGCCTGGACTGGAGCAGGAACTGGAATTCGGGTTACGTCCAAAATAGCAGCCTATTTCCTTATAGTCCATATCTTTTGACCAGGGCCCATAGGGGATAGGTGTAGTGTTGGGGACGACATTCCTTTTGAACACAGTAATGACTTAATGGAATGACAAACATTATGTTTGCTGATAAAGCATAAGGACAATCAGCTATTTCCAGGAATCCCCCTGTGACCAGACTCCTTCATCTCCACCCTGTGACCAGACTCCTTCATCTCCACCCTGTGACCAGACTCCTTCATCTCCACCCTGTGACCAGACTCCTTCATCTCCACCCTGTGACCAGACTCCTTCATCTCCACCCTGTGACCAGACTCCTTCATCTCCACCCTGTGACCAGACTCCTTCGTCTCCACCCTGTGACCAGACTCCTTCGTCTCCACCCTGTGACCAGACTCCTTCATCTCCACCCTGTGACCAGACTCCTTCATCTCCACCCTGTGACCAGACTCCTTCATCTCCACCCTGTGACCAGACTCCTTCATCTCCACACTGTGACCAGACTCCTTCATCTCCACCCTGTGACCAGACTCCTTCATCTCCACCCTGTGAACAGACTCCTTCATCTCCACCCTGTGACCAGACTCCTTCATCTCCACCCTGTGACCAGACTCCTTCATCTCCACACTGTGACCAGACTCCTTCATCTCCACCCTGTGACCAGACTCCTTCATCTCCACCCTGTGACCAGACTCCTTCATCTCCACCCTGTGACCAGACTCCTTCATCTCCACCCTGTGACCAGACTCCTTCATCTCCACCCTGTGACCAGACTCCTTCATCTCCACCCTGTGACCAGACTCCTTCATCTCCACCCTGTGACCAGACTCCTTCATCTCCACCCTGTGACCAGACTCCTTCATCTCCACCCTGTGACCAGACTCCTTCATCTCCACCCTGTGACCAGACTCCTTCATCTCCACCCTGTGACCAGACTCCTTCATCTCCACCCTGTGACCAGACTCCTTCATCTCCACCCTGTGACCAGACTCCTTCATCTCCACCCTGTGACCCCACTCCACCTTCTCCTCCGCTACTAGTACTTCTGACAAACTAAGCAAAAGGAGAAAAAAGCAGAAACAGTGAAAACATCTAATGTAGCCTATTCATCTGTCGGTCAGTCAATCTGAGTCTCTGACCATCTGTGTTGGTTGGTTTCCACTGGGAGGTGATCTGTAGGAGGTTAGTCTATCTGGCAGCCATCTTGCCTTTCTCCTCTTTGTTCAGCTCCGTGTGTCTCTCCTTCCAGGAAGTCTCTCTCTCTCTCTCTCTCTCTCCTAGTTGCCTTTAGCACTCCCTCTCTCTCTCCCCTAGTTGCCTTTAGCACTCTCTCTCTCTCTCTCTCTCTCTCTCTCTCTCTCCTAGTTGCCTTTAGCACTCCCTCTCTCTCTCTCTCTCTCTCTCTCTCTCTCTCTCTCTCTCTCTCTCTCCTAGTTGCCTTTAGCACTCCCCTCTCTCTCTCTCTCTCTCCTAGTTGCCTTTAGCACTCTCTCTCTCTCTCTCTCTCCTGGTTGCCTTTGCACTCCTCTCTCTCTCTCTCCTGGTTGCCTTTGCACTCCCTCTCTCTCTCTCTCTCTCTCTCTCTCTCTCTCTCTCTCTCTCTCTCTCTCTGGTTGCCTTTGCCTCTCTCTCTCTCTCTCTCTCTCTCTCTCTCTCTCTCTCTCTCTCTCTCTCTCTCTCTCTCCTCTGCCTTTAGCACTCTCTCTCTCTCTCTCCTAGTTGCATTTTGCACTCTCTCTCTCTCTCTCTCTCTCTCTCTCTCTCTCGCTCTCTCTCTCTCTCCTAGTTGCCTTTAGCACTCCCTCTCTCTCTCTCCTAGTTGCCTTTAGCACTCCTCTCTCTCTCTCTCTCTCTCTCTCTCTCCTAGTTGCCTTTAGCACTCCCTCTCTCTCTCTCTCTCTCCTAGTTGCCTTTAGCACTCTCTCTCTCTCTCTCTCTCTCTACTAGTTGCCTTTAGCACTCCCTCTCTCTCTCTCTCTCCTAGTTGCCTTTAGCACTCCCTCTCTCTCTCTCTCTCTCTCTCTCTCCTAGTTGCCTTTAGCACTCCCTCTCTCTCTCTCTCTCTCCCCTAGTTGCCTTTAGCACTCTCTCTCCCTCTCTCTCTCTCTCCCCTAGTTGCCTTTAGCACTCCCTCTCTCTCTCTCTCTCCTAGTTGCCTTTAGCACTCCCTCTCTCTCTCTCTCTCCCCTAGTTGCCTTTAGCACTCTCTCTCTCTCTCCCTAGTTGCCTTTAGCACTCCCTCTCTCTCTCTCTCTCTCTCTCTCTCTCTCTCTCTCTCTCCTAGTTGCCTTTAGCACTCCCTCTCTCTCTCTCTCTCTCTCTCTCCACTAGTTGCCTTTAGCACTCCCTCTCTCTCTCTCTCTCTCCTAGTTGCCTTTAGCACTCCCTCTCTCTCTCTCTCCCTAGTTGCCTTTAGCACTCTCTCTCTCCACTAGTTGCCTTTAGCACTCCCTCTCTCTCTCTCTCTCTCTCTCTCTCTCTCTCCTAGTTGCCTTTAGCACTCCCTCTCTCTCTCTCTCTCTCTCCCCTAGTTGCCTTTAGCACTCCCTCTCTCTCTCTCTCTCTCTCTCTCCTAGTTGCCTTTAGCACTCCTCTCTCTCTCTCTCTCTCTCTCTCTCCACTAGTTGCCTTTAGCACTCCCTCTCTCTCTCTCTCTCTCTCTCCTAGTTGCCTTTAGCACTCTCTCTCACTCTCCCTAGTTGCCTTTAGCACTCCCTCTCTCTCTCTCTCTCTCTCTCTCTCTCCTAGTTGCCTTTAGCACTCTCTCTCTCTCTCTCTCTCCTAGTTGCCTTTAGCACTCCCTCTCTCTCTCTCTCTCTCTCTCTCTCTCTCTCTCTCTCTCTCTCCTAGGTGCCTTTAGCACTCCTCTCTCTCTCTCTCTCTCTCTCCACTAGTTGCCTTTAGCACTCCCTCTCTCTCTCTCTCTCTCTCCTAGTTGCCTTTAGCACTCCCTCTCTCTCTCTCTCTCCCCTAGTTGCCTTTAGCACTCTCTCTCACTCTCCCCTAGTTGCCTTTAGCACTCCCTCTTTCTCTCTCTCCCTCTCTCTCTCTCCTAGTTGCCTTTAGCACTCTCTCTCTCTCTCAAATTCAAATTCAAATTCAAGCTGCTTTATTGGCATGAAAAACATTGTGTCAATATTGCCAAAGCAACAATGTATACAATATACATTGTAATAAAATTAGAAACAATAACATATAATAATATAAAATGGTAGTAAATAATAATACAAAATTAAATACAAAAATAATAACAATAAAATGGTAAGTCAGTAGTAAAAATGTAATAAATTGAAAAAATCTAAATATGGAAAATTAAGCTATAACTAACTTATAACTAAATAATGGTAATCTACATCTGTACTACAACTACCATCATCATCACTACTACTGCCATCACCATCATCATTAAACTGCTATCATTACCATTACCACCCATACCACTACTATACGGAATGATAAACAACAATAATAATAGTAGTAACAATAATATTAATAACAATAACAGCTATAATTAGTAAGTTCCTGTTTACTATGCAGATGTTACTATTCAGTGTCCCTCAGGCTATGGCAGGCAAATACATATTTGGCTGCAAGAGGAGCCATTGCTCCTTCGCCCATGAGTATTTTTAGTTTTTCCTCTGGATTTAATGAGTTAAAATTTGGAATAAATGTAGTCATTATAGTCACCTCTCCCTCTACCTCTCTCTCTCCCTCTCTCTCTCTCTCTCTCTCTCTCTCTCTCTCTCTCTCTCCTAGTTGCCTTTAGCACTCCCTCCCTCTCTCTCTCTCCACTAGTTGCCTTTAGCACTCTCTCTCTCTCTCTCTCTCTCTCTCTCTCTCTCTCTCTCTCTCTCTCTCCTAGTTGCCTTTAGCACTCTCTCTCACTCTCCCCTAGTTGCCTTTAGCACTCCCTCTCTCTCTCTCTCTCTCTCTCTCTCTCTCTCTCTCTCCTAGTTGCCTTTAGCACTCTCTCTCTCTCTCCTCTCTCTCTCTCTCCTAGCTGCCTTTAGCACTCTCTCTCTCTCTCTCCTAGTTGCCTTTGGCACTCCCTCTCTCTCTCTCCTGGTTGCCTTTAGCACTCCTCTCTCTCTCTCTCTCTCTCTCTCTCTCTCTCTCTCTCTCTCTCTCTCTCTCTCTCTCTCTCTCTAGTTGCCTTTAGCACTCTCTCTCTCTCTCTCCTAGTTGCCTTTAGCACTCTCTCTCTCTCTCTCTCTCTCTCTCTCTGCTCTCTCTCTCTCTCCTAGTTGCCTTTAGCACTCCCTCTCTCTCTCCCAGCTGCCTTTAGCACTCCCTCTCTCTCTCTCTCTCTCTCTCTCTCCTAGTTGCCTTTAGCACTCCCTCTCTCTCTCTCTCTCTCTCTCTCTCCTAGTTGCCTTTAGCACTCTCTCTCCCTCTCTCTCTCTCTACTAGTTGCCTATAGCACTCCCTCTCTCTCTCTCTCTCAGTTGCCTTTAGCACTCCCTCTCTCTCTCTCTCTCTCTCTCTCTCTCCTAGTTGCCTTTAGCACTCCCTCTCTCTCTCTCTCTCTCTCCCTAGTTGCCTTTAGCACTCTCTCTCCCTCTCTCTCTCTCTCCCCTAGTTGCCTTTAGCACTCCCTCTCTCTCTCTCTCTCTCCTAGTTGCCTTTAGCACTCCCTCTCTCTCTCTCTCTCCCCTAGTTGCCTTTAGCACTCTCTCTCTCTCTCCCCTAGTTGCCTTTAGCACTCCCTCTCTCTCTCTCTCTCTCTCTCTCTCTCTCTCTCTCTCTCTCTCTCTCCTGGTTGCCTTTAGCACTCCCTCTCTCTCTCTCTCTCTCTCTCTCCACTAGCTGCCTTTAGCACTCCCTCTCTCTCTCTCTCTCTCCTAGCTGCCTTTAGCACTCCCTCTCTCTCTCTCTCCCCTAGTTGCCTTTAGCACTCTCTCTCTCTCTCCACTAGTTGCCTTTAGCACTCTCTCTCTCTCTCTCTCTCTCTCTCTCTCCTAGTTGCCTTTAGCACTCCCTCTCTCTCTCTCTCTCTCTCTCCCTAGTTGCCTTTAGCACTCCCTCTCTCTCTCTCTCTCTCTCCTAGTTGCCTTTAGCACTCCTCTCTCTCTCTCTCTCTCTCTCTCTCCACTAGTTGCCTTTAGCACTCCCTCTCTCTCTCTCTCTCTCTCCTAGTTGCCTTTAGCACTCTCTCTCACTCTCCCCTAGTTGCCTTTAGCACTCCCTCTCTCTCTCTCTCTCTCTCTCTCTCCTAGTTGCCTTTAGCACTCTCTCTCTCTCTCTCTCTCTCCTAGTTGCCTTTAGCACTCCCTCTCTCTCTCTCTCTCTCTCTCTCTCTCTCTCTCTCTCTCTCTCTCTCTCTCTCCTAGGTGCCTTTAGCACTCCCTCTCTCTCTCTCTCTCTCTCTCCACTAGTTGCCTTTAGCACTCCCTCTCTCTCTCTCTCTCTCCTAGTTGCCTTTAGCACTCCCTCTCTCTCTCTCTCTCCCCTAGTTGCCTTTAGCACTCTCTCTCACTCTCCCCTAGTTGCCTTTAGCACTCCCTCTTTCTCTCTCTCCCTCTCTCTCTCTCCTAGGTGCCTTTAGCACTCCCTCTCTCTCTCTCTCTCTCTCTCCACTAGTTGCCTTTAGCACTCCCTCTCTCTCTCTCTCTCCTAGTTGCCTTTAGCACTCCCTCTCTCTCTCTCTCTCCCCTAGTTGCCTTTAGCACTCTCTCTCTCTCTCTCCTAGTTGCCTTTAGCACTCTCTCTCTCTCTCAAATTCAAATTCAAATTCAAGCTGCTTTATTGGCATGAAAAACATTGTGTCAATATTGCCAAAGCAACAATGTATACAATATACATTGTAATAAAATTAGAAACAATAACATATAATAATATAAAATGGTAGTAAATAATAATACAAAATTAAATACAAAAATAATAACAATAAAATGGTAAGTCAGTAGTAAAAATGTAATAAATTGAAAAAATCTAAATATGGAAAATTAAGCTATAACTAACTTATAACTAAATAATGGTAATCTACATCTGTACTACAACTACCATCATCATCACTACTACTGCCATCACCATCATCATTAAACTGCTATCATTACCATTACCACCCATACCACTACTATACGGAATGATAAACAACAATAATAATAGTAGTAACAATAATATTAATAACAATAACAGCTATAATTAGTAAGTTCCTGTTTACTATGCAGATGTTACTATTCAGTGTCCCTCAGGCTATGGCAGGCAAATACATATTTGGCTGCAAGAGGAGCCATTGCTCCTTCGCCCATGAGTATTTTTAGTTTTTCCTCTGGATTTAATGAGTTAAAATTTGGAATAAATGTAGTCATTATAGTCACCTCTCCCTCTACCTCTCTCTCTCCCTCTCTCTCTCTCTCTCTCTCTCTCTCTCTCTCTCTCTCCTAGTTGCCTTTAGCACTCCCTCCCTCTCTCTCTCTCCACTAGTTGCCTTTAGCACTCTCTCTCTCTCTCTCTCTCTCTCTCTCTCTCTCTCCTAGTTGCCTTTAGCACTCTCTCTCACTCTCCCCTAGTTGCCTTTAGCACTCTCTCTCTCTCTCTCTCTCTCTCTCTCTCTCTCTCTCCTAGTTGCCTTTAGCACTCTCTCTCTCTCTCCCTCTCTCTCTCTCTCCTAGTTGCCTTTAGCACTCTCTCTCTCTCTCTCTCCTAGTTGCCTTTATCACTCCCTCTCTCTCTCTCCTAGTTGCCTTTAGCACTCCCTCTCTCTCTCTCTCTCTCTCTCTCTCTCTCTCTCTCTCTCTCTCTCTCTCCTAGTTGCCTTTAGCACTCCCTCTCTCTCTCTCTCTCTCTCTCTCTCTCTCTCTCTCTCTCTCTCTTTAGCCTTTCTCTCTCTCTCTCTCTCTCCTAGTTGCCTTTAGCACTCTCTCTCTCTCTCTCCTAGTTGCCTTTAGCACTCCCTCTCTCTCTCTCCCCTAGTTGCCTTTAGCACTCCCTCTCTCTCTCTCTCCACTAGTTGCCTTTAGCACTCCCTCTCTCTCTCCCCTAGTTGCTTTTAGCACTCCCTCTCTCTCTCCCCTAGTTTGCCTTTAGCACTCCCTCTCTCTCTCTCCCTAGCTGCCTTGTAGCACTCTCTCTCTCTCTCTCTCTCTCTCTCTCTCTCTCTCTCTCTCTCTCTCTCTCTCTCTCTCTCCTGGTTGCCTTTGGCACTCTCTCTCCTCTCCCTAGTTGCCTTTAGCACTCCCTCTCTCTCTCTCTCTCTCTCTCTCTCTCTAGTTGCCTTTAGCACTCTCTCTCTCTCTCCCTCTCTCTCTCTCTCCTAGTTGCCTTTAGCACTCTCTCTCTCTCTCTCTCCTAGTTGCCTTTAGCACTCTCTCTCTCTCTCTCTCTCCTAGTTGCCTTTAGCACTCCCTCTCTCTCTCTCTCTCTCTCTCTCTCTCTCTCTCTCTCTCTCTCTCTCTCTCTCTCTCTCTCTCTCTCTCTCTCTCTCTCTCTCTCTCTCTCCTCGTTGCCTTTCTCTCTCTCTCTCTCTCTCTCTCTCTCTCTCTCTCTCTCTCTCTCTCTCTCTCCTAGTTGCCTTTAGCACTCTCTCTCTCTCTCTCTCCTAGTTGCCTTTAGCACTCTCTCTCTCTCTCTCCTAGTTGCCTTTAGCACTCCCTCTCTCTCTCTCCACTAGTTGCCTTTAGCACTCCCTCTCTCTCTCTCTCTCTCCCTATCTCTCTCTCCCCTAGTTGCCTTTGCCTCTCTCTCTCTCTCTCTCTCCACTAGTTGCCTTTAGCACTCCCTCTCTCTCTCTCCCCTAGTTGCCTTTAGCACTCCCTCTCTCTCTCCCCTAGTTGCCTTTAGCACTCCCTCTCTCTCTCTCCCCTAGTTGCCTTTAGCACTCCCTCTCTCTCTCTCTCTCTCTCTCTCTCTCTCTCTCTCTCCTAGTTGCCTTTAGCACTCCCTCTCTCTCTCTCTCCTAGTTGCCTTTAGCACTCCCTCTCTCTCTCTCCCCTAGTTGCCTTTAGCACTCCCTCTCTCTCTCTCTCCTAGTTGCCTTTAGCACTCCCTCTCTCTCTCTCCCTCTCTCTCTCTCTCCCCTAGTTGCCTTTAGCACTCCCTCTCTCTCTCTCCCTCTCTCTCTCTCTTTCCTAGTTGCCTTTAGCACTCCCTCTCTCTCTCTCCCCTAGTTGCCTTTAGCACTCCCTCTCTCTCTCTCTCTCTCCTAGTTGCCTTTAGCACTCCCTCTCTCTCTCTCTCTCTCTCTCTCTCTCTCTCTCTCTCTCTCTCTCTCTCTCTCTCTCTCTCTCTCTCTCTCTCTCTCTCTCTCTCTCTAGTTGCCTTTAGCACTCCCTCCCTCTCTCTCTCTCCCCTAGTTGCCTTTAGCACTCCCTCCCTCTCTCTCTCTCCTAGTTGCCTTTAGCACTCCCTCCCTCTCTCTCTCTCTCCTAGTTGCCTTTAGCACTCCCTCCCTCTCTCTCTCTCTCCTAGTTGCCTTTAGCACTCCCTCTCTCTCTCTCTCTCTCTCTCTCTCTCTCTCTCTCTCTCTCTCTCTCCTAGTTGCCTTTAGCACTCCCTCCCTCTCTCTCTCTCCTAGTTGCCTTTAGCACTCCCTCTCTCTCTCTCTCCTAGTTGCCTTTAGCACTCCCTCTCTCTCTCTCTCTCTCTCTCTCTCTCTCTCTCTCTCTCTCTCTCTCTCTCTCTCTCTCTCTCTCTCTCTCCTAGTTGCCTTTAGCACTCCCTCTCAAATTCAAATTCAAATTCAAGCTGCTTTATTGGCATGAAAAACATTGTGTCAATATTGCCAAAGCAACAATGTATACAATATACATTGTAATAAAATTAGAAACAATAACATATAATAATATAAAATGGTAGTAAATAATAATACAAAATTAAATACAAAAATAATAACAATAAAATGGTAAGTCAGTAGTAAAAATGTAATAAATTGAAAAAATCTAAATATGGAAAATTAAGCTATAACTAACTTATAACTAAATAATGGTAATCTACATCTGTACTACAACTACCATCATCATCACTACTACTGCCATCACCATCATCATTAAACTGCTATCATTACCATTACCACCCATACCACTACTATACGGAATGATAAACAACAATAATAATAGTAGTAACAATAATATTAATAACAATAACAGCTATAATTAGTAAGTTCCTGTTTACTATGCAGATGTTACTATTCAGTGTCCCTCAGGCTATGGCAGGCAAATACATATTTGGCTGCAAGAGGAGCTCATTGCTCCTTCGCCCATGAGTATTTTTAGTTTTTCCTCTGGATTTAATGAGTTAAAATTTGGAATAAATGTAGTCATTTCTGTGAATAATGAATCTCTTGGTGAGGAATATTTATCACAGTAAAGGAGGAAGTGCATCTCTGTTTCTACCTCCTGTCGTGCAGTGACCACATACACGCTCCTCCTTGGGTAGCCATGTCTTTTATGTCTGCCGGTTTCTATTGCCAATCGGTGGTCACTCAGCCTGTACTTGGTAAGGATCTGTCTCTGCTTCGTATCTCTGACAGAGTAGAGATAATCAGCCAATTCATATTCTCTGTTTAGGGTCAGATAGCAATTTAGTCGGCTTTGGGATTTTGTTTCGTTTTTCCAATGTTGTAAATATGAGTCTTTTGATTGGTTCATGATTTTGTTTATTGGAATTCTTTCTTTTGAAGCAGTGCCGGTGTCAGCTTGGTTGGTTAGGTCCAACACCAGCTGACTGAGAGGGCTCGTTTCTGGGCTCAGCTCTTGGGTTTGAAGTGCTTTAAATTGCAGACTAGAATTTGGACTTGAATTTAGATGTTGCCAAAATTTTAATGATCTTTTCTGTATTTTCATTAATACTGAAAGCGGCCCAAGTCTGCCCTACATCCATTAGTTGGTGTATTTCTCTGGACTTGTAGAATTGTCCGACAGAATTCTGCATGTAGGGCTTCAATTGGATGTTTGTCCCACCTTTTAAAGTCCAGTTTATTGAGTGGCCCCCAAACCTCACTTCCGTAAAGAGCTATTGGTAGAATTACACTGTCAAATATTTTGGTCCAAATTCAGATTGGGATGTTGATTTTGAATAATTTCATTTTTATTGCATATAATGCTCTGGGCTTTTTCTTTGAGTGCATTCACTGCCATATTAAAGTTTCCCCTGATGCAGATATGGTCAGACCAAGGTATGTGTAATTTATAGTGTGTTCAATTATGGTGTTGTTCAGGGTGAATTTATATTTGTGGTTTTGACATCTGGGCTTTTTTGGAAAATCATGATTTTTGTTTTTGAAATTTACTGCCAGGGCCCAATTATGGCAATATTGCTGTAGAATGTTAAGGTTCTGTTGAAGACCTTCTTTGGTTGGTGATAGAAGTACCAAGTCATCAGCATATAGCAGGTATTTTACCTCTGTGTCGAATAGTGTGAGTCCTGGGGCTGGAGAATGGTCCAACATGTCTGCTAATTCATTGATATAAATGTTGAAAAGATTTGGACTCAAACTGCAGCCTTGTCTCACACCTCGACTTTGTGAAAAGAATTCTGTTCTTTGGTTTTGATTTTTATTGCACACTTGTTTTCTGTGTACATACATTTTATTAAGTCATACACCTTACCACCAAGCCCAGTTTGAAGAATTTTGTAGAATAGCCCTTCGTGCCAAATAGAATCAAATGCTTTTTTAAAGTCAATAAAGCAAGCAAAGATTTTGCCCTCTTTTTTTGGTGGACGTGTTTATTAATTAGTGTGTGTAAGGTGTATATATGGTCAGTAGTGCGATGGTTAGGAGAAAGCCAATTTGACATTTACTTATTAAATTTTTTCTTGAAGAAAGGTTTGAATTCTTGAATTCAAAATGCTGCAGAAAACCTTTCCCAAGTTGCTGTTTACGCAAATTCCCTGTAATTATTGGGGTCTGATTTGTCTCCACTTTTGTGGATAGGGAGATGAGCCCTGGTTCCAGACATCAGGAAGCAGCCAGAAGTTAAAACCATGTTGAACAATTTAAGCACAGCATTTTGCAACTCAGGTGTGCTGTTTTTCAGCATTTCATTTCTGATGTTATCTAGACCACAAGCCTTCTTTGATTTTATAGATTTGAGCTTTTCATTTAGTTCTTGTTGGCTTATTGGGTAATCTAATGGATTTTGGTTGTTTTTAATGACTGATTCAAGGATGTTCAATTTTTCTTGAATTTCTAATTGATTCTGTTGTAAGTCTTTTTGTGAAATGTTTTTGTATAGATTATCAAAATAAGTTTTCCAAATCCCTTCATCTTGTATGGCTAATTCTTGTGGCTTTGTTGTGCTTAAATTATTCCACATGTCCCAGAACTGATTTTGGTCAATTATGCGTTTTCAATTTCACAAGTGTCTTGTTGGTATAATTTAATTTCTTATGCGTTTCAATGTATGTTTATACTGTTTCAGAGTTTCAAAGTATTCACAGCGTAGATCTGGGTTGTTTTTCTGCTTATGTTTCTCATTTGACATTTGTCTTAGGTGTTTTCTAATTGTTTTACATTCGTTATCAAACCATTCTTCAGAAACATTTTGTTTTTTTGTTTCTGATGTTGCATTTCTTTGGTTTTCTCAAATTTGCTTTCGATGCTGCTTTTTGAAATATGCAATTGATGTTTTGAGTAGCCAAATTGACACCTTCTTTATTGTTTTGGTATTGTGCGTTATTGAAGAATTGTATAGAATTCATCATTTCCTTTGAATTCAATGTTTCAATGAATCTCTCTTTACTGTTTGGAGCCCATCTGTACGATTGGTCTATGTTGTAGAGTTTTTGGGCTGTTTTTAAATTAATATTGCCGGTTAATTTCTTGAGAAACACGTTGATCTGACTGTGATCTGACAATGGTGTCTGTGGTCTGACAGTGAATGCGCTAATGGAAGAGGGGTCAATGTCAGTGATGGCATAATCGACTACACTTGTCCCAAGAGCTGAGCAGTAAGTAAACTGACCTAAAGAGTCCCCTCTGATTCTACCATTCAGCATGTACAGGCCTAAGGCTCGACAGAGATGTACTAACTCCTTCCCATTTTTGTTCAGTATTTGGTCAGGACTGTTTCTATTATTTATAATAGGGCTGCTGTACAAGGAGGGGTGTCCAAATATGTGGTGGTTACCTCCGTATCAGTGTAGTCAGGCTCAGAACCTGTTCTTGCATTGAAATCTCCACAAAGAAGCACCTTACCCTCTGCCTGAAATGTAATGATTTCTGTATGGAGATTGTCAAAACTGATCATCATAATATGATGAATCTGAAGGAGGAGCGTAAGCTGCACATATGTACACATCATTGTCACAATAGATTGTACCTTTGTTAAGTTTCAACCAAATGTGATTAGTACCTTTTTTCATTTCTTTCAGTGCTAAGTCCTGCTTATGCCAAATGATGATTCCACCTGAGTCTCGGCCCCGTTTAACATTTTTATGTTTGATTGATGGCAGTAAACTTTCTCTATAGCCTGAGGGACACTGAGTATCTATGTCTCCACGACACCATGTTTCCAGTAGGATTATCATGTCCCGTCCCTTGATGTTTTTAATACATTCTGGATTTGTTGGTTTATATCCAAAATGTGAAGAGTATAAACCCTGGATATTCCAAGAACTGATAGTTAATGATCTCATTTATAATAAGTGATATTCACTGGTTTGAGTAAAGTACATAGAAAAAAAACAAAAATAATAATATATATATATATATATATATATATATACATACATATACACACACACACACCATTACATATAATTATTATTATTATACCAGTGCCAATAAAATAAAGGTTTGTTGTAAACAAATTAAATGGAATAAGATTGCCCAAAAGATAAGTACAGTGCAATGCAATCTGCAACCCTGTGTGTGTGTGTGTGTGTGTGTGTGTGTGTGTGTGTGTGTGTGTGTGTGTGTGTGTGTGTGTGTGTGTGTGTGTGTGTGTGTGTGTGTGTGTGTGTGTGTGAATTAAAGGGTCTTCTGTCTAGCCCAGTAGTCTGCATATTAGATGCAGTAGTTGGCGCACCTCTCCTATCTCTGATTGTTCTAGGTGTCTTTTGCCAGAGGTTACTTCAGCATATGTAGGCTGATGATCTGACTGATACATGGTGTGGACTGCATCATGTGGTGTACTTCTCTGAAGGACAGTGTTCTGCCCGACCCTAGAGTAGTGGTCAGTGCTGTGTTGTGATGGGCCTGGTCTAGTAGAGCTGTGTTGTGTTGGGCCTGGTCTAGTAGAGCTGTGTTGTGTTGGGCCTGGTCTAGTAGAGCTGTGTTGTGTTGGGCCTGGTCTAGTAGAGCTGTGTTGTGTTGGGCCTGGTCTAGTAGAGCTGTGTTGTGTTGGGCCTGGTCTAGTAGAGCTGTGTTGTGATGGGCCTGGTCTAGTAGAGCTGTGTTGTGATGGGCCTGGTCTAGTAGAGCTGTGCTGTAATAAGCCGTGTCTGGCTCTTCTCTCCGGGGATGGTGGGGGTACTGTTGTTTCAGAAGGTGGGGCGGGGGCCTCTGTTGCTGGGGTGATGGGTGTGTGGGTCCCTGCCAAGTGTTGCATCCTTTAGGTCCTTGGCAAAGGTTCTGATACTGTCCTGATCAAGATGTACATTATCGTATAAATGTTGACATGTCAGAGTGGGGTGGTGAGCCATTCTGACGTTGAGCAGTGAGGCACAGTCCACAGTGATCTGATGATTTATCTTTTCAATCAACTTTCCTGGGAAGTCTTTTCTTGGTAGGAGGGTGGACACAACTATATTGGTTGTTGGGAACATAGCCTGTGCCCGTTCTGCCACTCTTCTCACTGCCCTAGATACATTTTCACCTTTGGCATGAAGGTCGTTTGTGCCAGTGTGGATGATGATGTTGTCGGGGTGTCAATCCTGGTCTGACTGAGTAGCTGCATTGCACTGTCAGTTGTAGGACACCAGAACTTATACACCTGGTGTCTAGGGAATAATCTTTCCTGGACTAAGAACTTCCCATTTGAATCAATAAGGATTGCAGTTGTGGATGACTGTCTGGCTGGAACAGACTGGGAGGCTGGTATTCTGACCTGGGCTGGAGCATACTGGGAGGCTGGTAGGTTGACCTGGGCTGGAGCATACTGTGCTGGAGCAGACTGGGAAGCAGGTAGGCTGACAGGAGCTAGAGCAGACTTGGACGCTGGTTGGCTGACCTGGGCTGGAGCAGACTGGGTGGCTGGTTGAATGACCTGGGCTGGAGCAGACTGAGAGGCTGGTAGATTGACCTGAGCTGGAGCACACTGTGCTGTAGCAGACTGGGAAGCAGGTAGGCTGACATGGGCTAGAGCAGACTGGGACGCTGGTTGGCTGATCTGGGCTGGAGCAGACTGGTAGGCTGGTGCAGTGTCATCAGGCTGTGTGGTGGAGGCCATGCTGGTCTCAGGTTCTGCTTGTGTTGTACCAAGCTGGTGGACATGTTCTCTAGATGCAGAGGACATAATGACTAGCTGCTGGTTGAGGGTATCAATGTACCTCTCTCTTTGTTCTAGCTCCTTTCTTGTTGTGCTCAGATGGTCTCTGAGGTCATCATTTGTCTGACTCAGTTTGTCCATTCTGCTTTCTAATTTAGCAATAGATGCTCTGCTCTCCTCCCTGAACTGTTTTATCTCTTCTTTTAGTTTCTGGACAGTGTCCTCCTCTTGAAGCTTGTTCTCTCTGAGTTCTATGACCTCTGCTTCGACGAGAGAGAGGGTGTTGTGGAAACGTTGCATAGCAGGTGTTCTTGGTGTTGTAGGCATGTCCTTGGCTCTGTCTGCTGCAGGTGAGGAAGGTAGAGGGACACTGAGGGCTTCTTGCTGGGTCACAGAGACCACTGGGGCCTGCTCTTCTCCATCTCCCTCCTTGATTTTTTCCTCAGTTTCTGAGATGCGTTCAGCCTCTGCTTTTAGGGTAGCAAACCTTTTCTCAAAAGCCTGGAGGCTTGAATCATTGCCTTGTATCAATACAGTTCCATTATTATATATGTTTACTGTTTGATACGTGTTGCTCTGGTCAGCTTCTTCAAAGATGCTGATCTGACATCCTTGGCTGATGCCTCTCTTTTTTGAGAAAGGGAAATGGTTACAAATAACCCTTTTCCATATGTGCCCTCGTTTGGTATTAAATATTAAATTTGCTCGTGTTTTGCAACTAGTAAGATCTGCAAACAGGCATTCATGGTTCTGTCCCATCAACAAACCTTTGAAACTTTTCTTAGCTTTCTCTGTCTGGATATCTGGTGGGTAAACAATTTCCATAGCAACGCTGGTGATGTTGGCTACAATGTTGCAATAGAAGCCTACCTTTTCCAAAACAGCTTGTTTCTTGTATTCTTGTCTCTAGTGTCTTTAGAGGACTGTTTTACTTTGATGTCCTTTATCTTCTGTCTTTATTTTGTCTTTCTATTCTTCTGTTAACTAGCTTTGTTTTGTTTTAGCTAGCTAGCTTCTTTTAGGAGAGTCCCTAGCAACTGCTTAGCAACTGGTAAACAATTCCGCTTAGCTAAGATAACTGAACAATTTTATGAAAAATAGTATCTTTTTCCAAAGCCTATCTTTTTCAATTGTTGCTTGTTTTGTCTCCTATTCAGTCTTGCAGTTTTCTTTAGCTTTTTTCCAATGTACTTCACTCTAAAAACCATGTAAATTTCAATATTTGTAGGAGCTCATTATTTCAGCTGCTGCTGCTCAATTTTCTGTCTCTCTCTCTCTCTCTCTCTCTCTCTCTCTCTCTCTCTCTCTCTCTCTCTCTCTCTCAAATTTCAAATTCAAATTCAAGCTGCTTTATTGGCATGAAAAACATTGTGTCAATATTGCCAAAGCAACAATGTATACAATATACATTGTAATAAAATTAGAAACAATAACATATAATAATATAAAATGGTAGTAAATAATAATACAAAATTAAATACAAAAATAATAACAATAAAATGGTAAGTCAGTAGTAAAATGTAATAAATTGAAAAAATCTAAATATGGAAAATTAAGCTATAACTAACTTATAACTAAATAATGGTAATCTACATCTGTACTACAACTACCATCATCATCACTACTACTGCCATCACCATCATCATTAAACTGCTATCATTACCATTACCACCCATACCACTACTATACGGAATGATAAACAACAATAATAATAGTAGTAACAATAATATTAATAACAATAACAGCTATAATTAGTAAGTTCCTGTTTACTATGCAGATGTTACTATTCAGTGTCCCTCAGGCTATGGCAGGCAAATACATATTTGGCTGCAAGAGGAGCCATTGCTCCTTCGCCCATGAGTATTTTTAGTTTTTCCTCTGGATTTAATGAGTTAAAATTTGGAATAAATGTAGTCATTTCTGTGAATAATGAATCTCTTGGTGAGGAATATTTATCACAGTAAAGGAGGAAGTGCATCTCTGTTTCTACCTCCTGTCGTGCAGTGACCACATACACGCTCCTCCTTGGGTAGCCATGTCTTTTTATGTCTGCCGGTTTCTATTGCCAATCGGTGGTCACTCAGCCTGTACTTGGTAAGGATCTGTCTCTGCTTCGTATCTCTGACAGAGTAGAGATAATCAGCCAATTCATATTCTCTGTTTAGGGTCAGATAGCAATTTAGTCGGCTTTGGGATTTTGTTTCGTTTTTCCAATGTTGTAAATATGAGTCTTTTGATTGGTTCATGATTTTGTTTATTGGAATTCTTTCTTTTGAAGCAGTGCGGTGTCAGCTTGGTTGGTTAGGTCCAACACCAGCTGACTGAGAGGGCTCGTTTCTGGGCTCAGCTCTTGGGTTTGAAGTGCTTTAAATTGCAGACTAGAATTTGGACTTGAATTTAGATGTTGCCAAAATTTTAATGATCTTTTCTGTATTTTCATTAATACTGGTAAAGCGGCCCAATTCTGCCCTACATCCATTAGTTGGTGTATTTCTCTGGACTTGTAGAATTGTCCGACAGAATTCTGCATGTAGGGCTTCAATTGGATGTTTGTCCCACCTTTTAAAGTCCAGTTTATTGAGTGGCCCCCAAACCTCACTTCCGTAAAGAGCTATTGGTAGAATTACACTGTCAAATATTTTGGTCCAAATTGAATTGGGATGTTGATTTTGAATAATTTCATTTTTATTGCATATAATGCTCTATGGCTTTTTCTTTGAGTGCATTCACTGCCATATTAAAGTTTCGATGCAGATATGGTCAGACCAAGGTATGTGTAATTTATAGTGTGTTCAATTATGGTGTTGTTCAGGGTGAATTTATATTTGTGGTTTTGACATCTGGGCTTTTTTTGGAAAATCATGATTTTTGTTTTTTTGAAATTTACTGCCAGGGCCCAATTATGGCAATATTGCTGTAGAATGTTAAGGTTCTGTTGAAGACCTTCTTTGGTTGGTGATAGAAGTACCAAGTCATCAGCATATAGCAGGTATTTTACCTCTGTGTCGAATAGTGTGAGTCCTGGGGCTGGAGAATGGTCCAACATGTCTGCTAATTCATTGATATAAATGTTGAAAAGATTTGGACTCAAACTGCAGCCTTGTCTCACACCTCGACTTTGTGAAAAGAATTCTGTTCTTTGGTTTTTGATTTTTATTGCACACTTGTTTTCTGTGTACATACATTTTATTAAGTCATACACCTTACCACCAAGCCCAGTTTGAAGAATTTTGTAGAATAGCCCTTCGTGCCAAATAGAATCAAATGCTTTTTAAAGTCAATAAAGCAAGCAAAGATTTTGCCCTCTTTTTTTGGTGGACGTGTTTATTAATTAGTGTGTGTAAGGTGTATATATGGTCAGTAGTGCGATGGTTAGGGAGAAAGCCAATTTGACATTTACTTATTAAATTTTTTCTTGAAGAAAGGTTTGAATTCTTGAATTCAAAATGCTGCAGAAAACCTTTCCCAAGTTGCTGTTTACGCAAATTCCCTGTAATTATTGGGGTCTGATTTGTCTCCACTTTTGTGGATAGGGAGATGAGCCCTGGTTCCAGACATCAGGGAAGCAGCCAGAAGTTAAAACCATGTTGAACAATTTAAGCACAGCATTTTGCAACTCAGGTGTGCTGTTTTTCAGCATTTCATTTCTGATGTTATCTAGACCACAAGCCTTCTTTGATTTTATAGATTTGAGCTTTTCATTTAGTTCTTGTTGGCTTATTGGGTAATCTAATGGATTTTGGTTGTTTTTAATGACTGATTCAAGGATGTTCAATTTTTCTTGAATTTCTAATTGATTCTGTTGTAAGTCTTTTTGTGAAATGTTTTTGTATAGATTATCAAAATAAGTTTTCCAAATCCCTTCATCTTGTATGGCTAATTCTTGTGGCTTTGTTGTGCTTAAATTATTCCACATGTCCCAGAACTGATTTTGGTCAATTGCGTTTTCAATTTCACAAGTGTCTTGTTGGTATAATTTAATTTCTTATGCGTTTCAATGTATGTTTATACTGTTTCAGAGTTTCAAAGTATTCACAGCGTAGATCTGGGTTGTTTTTCTGCTTATGTTTCTCATTTGACATTTGTCTTAGGTGTTTTCTAATTGTTTTACATTCGTTATCAAACCATTCTTCAGAAACATTTTGTTTTTGTTTCTGATGTTGCATTTCTTTGGTTTTCTCAAATTTGCTTTCGATGCTGCTTTTTGAAATATGCAATTGATGTTTTGAGTAGCCAAATTGACACCTTCTTTATTGTTTTGGTATTGTGCGTTATTGAAGAATTGTATAGAATTCATCATTTCCTTTGAATTCAATGTTTCAATGAATCTCTCTTTACTGTTTGGAGCCCATCTGTACGATTGGTCTATGTTGTAGAGTTTTTGGGCTGTTTTTAAATTAATATTGCCGGTTAATTTCTTGAGAAACACGTTGATCTGACTGTGATCTGACAATGGTGTCTGTGGTCTGACAGTGAATGCGCTAATGGAAGAGGGGTCAATGTCAGTGATGGCATAATCGACTACACTTGTCCCAAGAGCTGAGCAGTAAGTAAACTGACCTAAAGAGTCCCCTCTGATTCTACCATTCAGCATGTACAGGCCTAAGGCTCGACAGAGATGTACTAACTCCTTCCCATTTTTGTTCAGTATTTGGTCAGGACTGTTTCTATTATTTATAATAGGGCTGCTGTACAAGGAGGGTGTCCAAATATGTGGTGGTTACCTCCGTATCAGTGTAGTCAGGCTCAGAACCTGTTCTTGCATTGAAATCTCCACAAAGAAGCACCTTACCCTCTGCCTGAAATGTAATGATTTCTGTATGGAGATTGTCAAAAAACTGATCATCATAATATGATGAATCTGAAGGAGGAGCGTAAGCTGCACATATGTACACATCATTGTCACAATAGATTGTACCTTTGTTAAGTTTCAACCAAATGTGATTAGTACCTTTTTCATTTCTTTCAGTGCTAAGTCCTGCTTATGCCAAATGATGATTCCACCTGAGTCTCGGCCCCGTTTAACATTTTTATGTTTGATTGATGGTAGTAAACTTTCTCTATAGCCTGAGGGACACTGAGTATCTATGTCTCCACGACACCATGTTTCCAGTAGGATTATGATGTCTTGTCCCTTGATGTTTTTAATCAATTCTGGATTTGTTGGTTTATATCCAAAATGTGAAGAGTATAAACCCTGGATATTCCAAGAACTGATAGTTAATGATCTCATTTATAATAAGTGATATTCACTGGTTTGAGTAAAGTACATAGAAAAAAAACAAAAATAATAATATATATATATATATATATATATATATATATACATACATATACACACACACACACCATTACATATAATTATTATTATTATACCAGTGCCAATAAAATAAAGGTTTGTTGTAAACAAATTAAATGGAATAAGATTGCCCAAAAGATAAGTACAGTGCAATGCAATCTGCAACCCTGTGTGTGTGTGTGTGTGTGTGTGTGTGTGTGTGTGTGTGTGTGTGTGTGTGTGTGTGTGTGTGTGTGTGTGTGTGTGTGTGTGTGTGTGTGTGTGTGTGTGTGTGTGTGTGTGTGTGAATTAAAGGGTCTTCTGTCTAGCCCAGTAGTCTGCATATTAGATGCAGTAGTTGGCGCACCTCTCCTATCTCTGATTGTTCTAGGTGTCTTTTGCCAGAGGTTACTTCAGCATATGTAGGCTGATGATCTGACTGATACATGGTGTGGACTGCATCATGTGGTGTACTTCTCTGAAGGACAGTGTTCTGCCCGACCCTAGAGTAGTGGTCAGTGCTGTGTTGTGATGGGCCTGGTCTAGTAGAGCTGTGTTGTGTTGGGCCTGGTCTAGTAGAGCTGTGTTGTGTTGGGCCTGGTCTAGTAGAGCTGTGTTGTGTTGGGCCTGGTCTAGTAGAGCTGTGTTGTGTTGGGCCTGGTCTAGTAGAGCTGTGTTGTGATGGGCCTGGCCTAGTAGAGCTGTGTTGTGATGGGCCTGGTCTAGTAGAGCTGTGTTGTGATGGGCCTGGTCTAGTAGAGCTGTGTTGTGATGGGCCTGGTCTAGTAGAGCTGTGTTGTGTTGGGCCTGGTCTAGTAGAGCTGTGTTGTGATGGGCCTGGTCTAGTAGAGCTGTCCTGAGGTGGGCCTGGTCTGGTAAATCTGTGCTGTGTTGGGCCTGGTCTAGTAGAGCTGTGTTGTGATGGGCCTGGTCTAGTAGAGCTGTGTTGTGATGGGCCTGGTCTAGTAGAGCTGTGCTGTAATAAGCCGTGTCTGGCTCTTCTCTCCGGGATGGTGGGGGTACTGTTGTTTCAGAAGGTGGGGCGGGGGGCCTCTGTTGCTGGGGTGATGGGTGTGTGGGTCCCTGCCAAGTGTTGCATCCTTTAGGTCCTTGGCAAAGGTTCTGATACTGTCCTGATCAAGATGTACATTATCGTATAAATGTTGACATGTCAGAGTGGGGTGGTGAGCCATTCTGACGTTGAGCAGTGAGGCACAGTCCACAGTGATCTGATGATTTATCTTTTCAATCAACTTTCCTGGGAAGTCTTTTCTTGGTAGGAGGGTGGACACAACTATATTGGTTGTTGGGAACATAGCCTGTGCCCGTTCTGCCACTCTTCTCACTGCCCTAGATACATTTTCACCTTTGGCATGAAGGTCGTTTGTGCCAGTGTGGATGATGATGTTGTCGGGGTGTCAATCCTGGTCTGACTGAGTAGCTGCATTGCACTGTCAGTTGTAGGACACCAGAACTTATACACCTGGTGTCTAGGGAATAATCTTTCCTGGACTAAGAACTTCCCATTTGAATCAATAAGGATTGCAGTTGTGGATGACTGTCTGGCTGGAACAGACTGGGAGGCTGGTATTCTGACCTGGGCTGGAGCATACTGGGAGGCTGGTAGGTTGACCTGGGCTGGAGCATACTGTGCTGGAGCAGACTGGGAAGCAGGTAGGCTGACAGGAGCTAGAGCAGACTTGGACGCTGGTTGGCTGACCTGGGCTGGAGCAGACTGGGTGGCTGGTTGAATGACCTGGGCTGGAGCAGACTGAGAGGCTGGTAGATTGACCTGAGCTGGAGCACACTGTGCTGTAGCAGACTGGGAAGCAGGTAGGCTGACATGGGCTAGAGCAGACTGGGACGCTGGTTGGCTGATCTGGGCTGGAGCAGACTGGTAGGCTGGTGCAGTGTCATCAGGCTGTGTGGTGGAGGCCATGCTGGTCTCAGGTTCTGCTTGTGTTGTACCAAGCTGGTGGACATGTTCTCTAGATGCAGAGGACATAATGACTAGCTGCTGGTTGAGGGTATCAATGTACCTCTCTCTTTGTTCTAGCTCCTTTCTTGTTGTGCTCAGATGGTCTCTGAGGTCATCATTTGTCTGACTCAGTTTGTCCATTCTGCTTTCTAATTTAGCAATAGATGCTCTGCTCTCCTCCCTGAACTGTTTTATCTCTTCTTTTAGTTTCTGGACAGTGTCCTCCTCTTGAAGCTTGTTCTCTCTGAGTTCTATGACCTCTGCTTCGACGAGAGAGAGGGTGTTGTGGAAACGTTGCATAGCAGGTGTTCTTGGTGTTGTAGGCATGTCCTTGGCTCTGTCTGCTGCAGGTGAGGAAGGTAGAGGGACACTGAGGGCTTCTTGCTGGGTCACAGAGACCACTGGGGCCTGCTCTTCTCCATCTCCCTCCTTGATTTTTCCTCAGTTTCTGAGATGCGTTCAGCCTCTGCTTTTAGGGTAGCAAACCTTTTCTCAAAAGCCTGGAGGCTTGAATCATTGCCTTGTATCAATACAGTTCCATTATTATATATGTTTACTGTTTGATACGTGTTGCTCTGGTCAGCTTCTTCAAAGATGCTGATCTGACATCCTTGGCTGATGCCTCTCTTTTTTTGAGAAAGGGAAATGGTTACAAATAACCCTTTTCCATATGTGCCCTCGTTTGGTATTAAATATTAAATTTGCTCGTGTTTTGCAACTAGTAAGATCTGCAAACAGGCATTCATGGTTCTGTCCCATCAACAAACCTTTGAAACTTTTCTTAGCTTTCTCTGTCTGGATATCTGGTGGGTAAACAATTTCCATAGCAACGCTGGTGATGTTGGCTACAATGTTGCAATAGAAGCCTACCTTTTCCAAAACAGCTTGTTTCTTGTATTCTTGTCTCTAGTGTCTTTAGAGGACTGTTTTACTTTGATGTCCTTTATCTTCTGTCTTTATTTTGTCTTTCTATTCTTCTGTTAACTAGCTTTGTTTTGTTTTAGCTAGCTAGCTTCTTTTAGGAGAGTCCCTAGCAACTGCTTAGCAACTGGTAAACAATTCCGCTAGCTAAGATAACTGAACAATTTTATGAAAAATAGTATCTTTTTCCAAAGCCTATCTTTTTCCAAAGCCTATCTTTTTCAATTGTTGCTTGTTTTGTCTCCTATTCAGTCTTGCAGTTTTCTTTAGCTTTTTTCCAATGTACTTCACTCTAAAAACCATGTAAATTTCAATATTTGTAGGAGCTCATTATTTCAGCTGCTGCTGCTCAATTTTCTGTCTCTCTCTCTCTCTCTCTCTCTCTCTCTCTCTCTCTCTCTCTCTCTCTCTCTCTCTCTCTCTCTCTCTCTCTCAAATTTCAAATTCAAATTCAAGCTGCTTTATTGGCATGAAAAACATTGTGTCAATATTGCCAAAGCAACAATGTATACAATATACATTGTAATAAAATTAGAAACAATAACATATAATAATATAAAATGGTAGTAAATAATAATACAAAATTAAATACAAAAATAATAACAATAAAATGGTAAGTCAGTAGTAAAAATGTAATAAATTGAAAAAATCTAAATATGGAAAATTAAGCTATAACTAACTTATAACTAAATAATGGTAATCTACATCTGTACTACAACTACCATCATCATCACTACTACTGCCATCACCATCATCATTAAACTGCTATCATTACCATTACCACCCATACCACTACTATAACGGAATGATAAACAACAATAATAATAGTAGTAACAATAATATTAATAACAATAACAGCTATAATTAGTAAGTTCCTGTTTACTATGCAGATGTTACTATTCAGTGTCCCTCAGGCTATGGCAGGCAAATACATATTTGGCTGCAAGAGGAGCCATTGCTCCTTCGCCCATGAGTATTTTTAGTTTTTCCTCTGGATTTAATGAGTTAAAATTTGGAATAAATGTAGTCATTTCTGTGAATAATGAATCTCTTGGTGAGGAATATTTATCACAGTAAAGGAGGAAGTGCATCTCTGTTTCTACCTCCTGTCGTGCAGTGACCACATACACGCTCCTCCTTGGGTAGCCATGTCTTTTTATGTCTGCCGGTTTCTATTGCCAATCGGTGGTCACTCAGCCTGTACTTGGTAAGGATCTGTCTCTGCTTCAGATCTCTGACAGAGTAGAGATAATCAGCCAATTCATATTCTCTGTTTAGGGTCAGATAGCAATTTAGTCGGCTTTGGGATTTTGTTTCGTTTTCCAATGTTGTAAATATGAGTCTTTTGATTGGTTCATGATTTTGTTTATTGGAATTCTTTCTTTTGAAGCAGTGCGGTGTCAGCTTGGTTGGTTAGGTCCAACACCAGCTGACTGAGAGGGCTCGTTTCTGGGCTCAGCTCTTGGGTTTGAAGTGCTTTAAATTGCAGACTAGAATTTGGACTTGAATTTAGATGTTGCCAAAATTTTAATGATCTTTTCTGTATTTTCATTAATACTGGAAAGCGGCCCAATTCTGCCCTACATCCATTAGTTGGTGTATTTCTCTGGACTTGTAGAATTGTCCGACAGAATTCTGCATGTAGGGCTTCAATTGGATGTTTGTCCCACCTTTTAAAGTCCAGTTTATTGAGTGGCCCCAAACCTCACTTCCGTAAAGAGCTATTGGTAGAATTACACTGTCAAATATTTTGGTCCAAATTCAGATTGGGATGTTGATTTTGAATAATTTCATTTTTATTGCATATAATGCTCTGCGGGCTTTTTCTTTGAGTGCATTCACTGCCATATTAAAGTTTCCCGATGCAGATATGGTCAGACCAAGGTATGTGTAATTTATAGTGTGTTCAATTATGGTGTTGTTCAGGGTGAATTTATATTTGTGGTTTTGACATCTGGGCTTTTTGGAAAATCATGATTTTTGTTTTTTGAAATTTACTGCCAGGGCCCAATTATGGCAATATTGCTGTAGAATGTTAAGGTTCTGTTGAAGACCTTCTTTGGTTGGTGATAGAAGTACCAAGTCATCAGCATATAGCAGGTATTTTACCTCTGTGTCGAATAGTGTGAGTCCTGGGGCTGGAGAATGGTCCAACATGTCTGCTAATTCATTGATATAAATGTTGAAAGATTTGGACTCAAACTGCAGCCTTGTCTCACACCTCGACTTTGTGAAAAGAATTCTGTTCTTTGGTTTTTGATTTTTATTGCACACTTGTTTTCTGTGTACATACATTTTATTAAGTCATACACCTTACCACCAAGCCCAGTTTGAAGAATTTTGTAGAATAGCCCTTCGTGCCAAATAGAATCAAATGCTTTTTTAAAGTCAATAAAGCAAGCAAAGATTTTGCCCTCTTTTTTTGGTGGACGTGTTTATTAATTAGTGTGTGTAAGGTGTATATATGGTCAGTAGTGCGATGGTTAGGGAGAAAGCCAATTTGACATTTACTTATTAAATTTTTTTCTTGAAGAAAGGTTTGAATTCTTGAATTCAAAATGCTGCAGAAAACCTTTCCCAAGTTGCTGTTTACGCAAATTCCCCTGTAATTATTGGGGTCTGATTTGTCTCCACTTTTGTGGATAGGGGAGATGAGCCCCTGGTTCCAGACATCAGGGAAGCAGCCAGAAGTTAAAACCATGTTGAACAATTTAAGCACAGCATTTTGCAACTCAGGTGTGCTGTTTTTCAGCATTTCATTTCTGATGTTATCTAGACCACAAGCCTTCTTTGATTTTATAGATTTGAGCTTTTCATTTAGTTCTTGTTGGCTTATTGGGTAATCTAATGGATTTTGGTTGTTTTTAATGACTGATTCAAGGATGTTCAATTTTTCTTGAATTTCTAATTGATTCTGTTGTAAGTCTTTTTGTGAAATGTTTTTGTATAGATTATCAAAATAAGTTTTCCAAATCCCTTCATCTTGTATGGCTAATTCTTGTGGCTTTGTTGTGCTTAAATTATTCCACATGTCCCAGAACTGATTTTGGTCAATTGCGTTTTCAATTTCGTCAAGTGTCTTGTTGGTATAATTTAATTTCTTGCGTTTCAATGTATGTTTATACTGTTTCAGAGTTTCAAAGTATTCACAGCGTAGATCTGGGTTGTTTTTCTGCTTATGTTTCTCATTTGACATTTGTCTTAGGTGTTTTCTAATTGTTTTACATTCGTTATCAAACCATTCTTCAGAAACATTTTGTTTTTGTTTCTGATGTTGCATTTCTTTGGTTTTCTCAAATTTGCTTTCGATGCTGCTTTTTGAAATATGCAATTGATGTTTTGAGTAGCCAAATTGACACCTTCTTTATTGTTTTGGTATTGTGCGTTATTGAAGAATTGTATAGAATTCATCATTTCCTTTGAATTCAATGTTTCAATGAATCTCTCTTTACTGTTTGGAGCCCATCTGTACGATTGGTCTATGTTGTAGAGTTTTTTGGGCTGTTTTTAAATTAATATTGCCGGTTAATTTCTTGAGAAACACGTTGATCTGACTGTGATCTGACAATGGTGTCTGTGGTCTGACAGTGAATGCGCTAATGGAAGAGGGTCAATGTCAGTGATGGCATAATCGACTACACTTGTCCCAAGAGCTGAGCAGTAAGTAAACTGACCTAAAGAGTCCCCTCTGATTCTACCATTCAGCATGTACAGGCCTAAGGCTCGACAGAGATGTACTAACTCCTTCCCATTTTTGTTCAGTATTTGGTCAGGACTGTTTCTATTATTTATAATAGGGCTGCTGTACAAGGAGGGGTGTCCAAATATGTGGTGGTTACCTCCCGTATCAGTGTAGTCAGGCTCAGAACCTGTTCTTGCATTGAAATCTCCACAAAGAAGCACCTTACCCTCTGCCTGAAATGTAATGATTTCTGTATGGAGATTGTCAAAACTGATCATCATAATATGATGAATCTGAAGGAGGAGCGTAAGCTGCACATATGTACACATCATTGTCACAATAGATTGTACCTTTGTTAAGTTTCAACCAAATGTGATTAGTACCTTTTTTCATTTCTTTCAGTGCTAAGTCCTGCTTATGCCAAATGATGATTCCACCTGAGTCTCGGCCCCGTTTAACATTTTTATGTTTGATTGATGGTAGTAAACTTTCTCTATAGCCTGAGGGACACTGAGTATCTATGTCTCCACGACACCATGTTTCCAGTAGGATTATGATGTCTTGTCCCTTGATGTTTTTAATCAATTCTGGATTTGTTGGTTTATATCCAAAATGTGAAGAGTATAAACCCTGGATATTCCAAGAACTGATAGTTAATGATCTCATTTATAATAAGTGATATTCACTGGTTTGAGTAAAGTACATAGAAAAAAACAAAAATAATAATATATATATATATATATATATATATATATATATATACATACATATACACACACACACACCATTACATATAATTATTATTATTATACCAGTGCCAATAAAATAAAGGTTTGTTGTAAACAAATTAAATGGAATAAGATTGCCCAAAAGATAAGTACAGTGCAATGCAATCTGCAACCCTGTGTGTGTGTGTGTGTGTGTGTGTGTGTGTGTGTGTGTGTGTGTGTGTGTGTGTGTGTGTGTGTGTGTGTGTGTGTGTGTGTGTGTGTGTGTGAATTAAAGGGTCTTCTGTCTAGCCCAGTAGTCTGCATATTAGATGCAGTAGTTGGCGCACCTCTCCTATCTCTGATTGTTCTAGGTGTCTTTTGCCAGAGGTTACTTCAGCATATGTAGGCTGATGATCTGACTGATACATGGTGTGGACTGCATCATGTGGTGTACTTCTCTGAAGGACAGTGTTCTGCCCGACCCTAGAGTAGTGGTCAGTGCTGTGTTGTGATGGGCCTGGTCTAGTAGAGCTGTGTTGTGTTGGGCCTGGTCTAGTAGAGCTGTGTTGTGTTGGGCCTGGTCTAGTAGAGCTGTGTTGTGTTGGGCCTGGTCTAGTAGAGCTGTGTTGTGTTGGGCCTGGTCTAGTAGAGCTGTGTTGTGTTGGGCCTGGTCTAGTAGAGCTGTGTTGTGATGGGCCTGGTCTAGTAGAGCTGTGTTGTGATGGGCCTGGTCTAGTAGAGCTGTGCTGTAATAAGCCGTGTCTGGCTCTTCTCTCCGGGGATGGTGGGGGTACTGTTGTTTCAGAAGGTGGGGCGGGGGCCTCTGTTGCTGGGGTGATGGGTGTGTGGGTCCCTGCCAAGTGTTGCATCCTTTAGGTCCTTGGCAAAGGTTCTGATACTGTCCTGATCAAGATGTACATTATCGTATAAATGTTGACATGTCAGAGTGGGGTGGTGAGCCATTCTGACGTTGAGCAGTGAGGCACAGTCCACAGTGATCTGATGATTTATCTTTTCAATCAACTTTCCTGGGAAGTCTTTTCTTGGTAGGAGGGTGGACACAACTATATTGGTTGTTGGGAACATAGCCTGTGCCCGTTCTGCCACTCTTCTCACTGCCCTAGATACATTTTCACCTTTGGCATGAAGGTCGTTTGTGCCAGTGTGGATGATGATGTTGTCGGGGTGTCAATCCTGGTCTGACTGAGTAGCTGCATTGCACTGTCAGTTGTAGGACACCAGAACTTATACACCTGGTGTCTAGGGAATAATCTTTCCTGGACTAAGAACTTCCCATTTGAATCAATAAGGATTGCAGTTGTGGATGACTGTCTGGCTGGAACAGACTGGGAGGCTGGTATTCTGACCTGGGCTGGAGCATACTGGGAGGCTGGTAGGTTGACCTGGGCTGGAGCATACTGTGCTGGAGCAGACTGGGAAGCAGGTAGGCTGACAGGAGCTAGAGCAGACTTGGACGCTGGTTGGCTGACCTGGGCTGGAGCAGACTGGGTGGCTGGTTGAATGACCTGGGCTGGAGCAGACTGAGAGGCTGGTAGATTGACCTGAGCTGGAGCACACTGTGCTGTAGCAGACTGGGAAGCAGGTAGGCTGACATGGGCTAGAGCAGACTGGGACGCTGGTTGGCTGATCTGGGCTGGAGCAGACTGGTAGGCTGGTGCAGTGTCATCAGGCTGTGTGGTGGAGGCCATGCTGGTCTCAGGTTCTGCTTGTGTTGTACCAAGCTGGTGGACATGTTCTCTAGATGCAGAGGACATAATGACTAGCTGCTGGTTGAGGGTATCAATGTACCTCTCTCTTTGTTCTAGCTCCTTTCTTGTTGTGCTCAGATGGTCTCTGAGGTCATCATTTGTCTGACTCAGTTTGTCCATTCTGCTTTCTAATTTAGCAATAGATGCTCTGCTCTCCTCCCTGAACTGTTTTATCTCTTCTTTTAGTTTCTGGACAGTGTCCTCCTCTTGAAGCTTGTTCTCTCTGAGTTCTATGACCTCTGCTTCGAGAGAGAGGGTGTTGTGGAAACGTTGCATAGCAGGTGTTCTTGGTGTTGTAGGCATGTCCTTGGCTCTGTCTGCTGCAGGTGAGGAAGGTAGAGGGACACTGAGGGCTTCTTGCTGGGTCACAGAGACCACTGGGGCCTGCTCTTCTCCATCTCCCTCCTTGATTTTTTCCTCAGTTTCTGAGATGCGTTCAGCCTCTGCTTTTAGGGTAGCAAACCTTTTCTCAAAAGCCTGGAGGCTTGAATCATTGCCTTGTATCAATACAGTTCCATTATTATATATGTTTACTGTTTGATACGTGTTGCTCTGGTCAGCTTCTTCAAAGATGCTGATCTGACATCCTTGGCTGATGCCTCTTTTTTGAGAAAGGGAAATGGTTACAAATAACCCTTTTCCATATGTGCCCTCGTTTGGTATTAAATATTAAATTTGCTCGTGTTTTGCAACTAGTAAGATCTGCAAACAGGCATTCATGGTTCTGTCCCATCAACAAACCTTTGAAACTTTTCTTAGCTTTCTCTGTCTGGATATCTGGTGGGTAAACAATTTCCATAGCAACGCTGGTGATGTTGGCTACAATGTTGCAATAGAAGCCTACCTTTTCCAAAACAGCTTGTTTCTTGTATTCTTGTCTCTAGTGTCTTTAGAGGACTGTTTTACTTTGATGTCCTTTATCTTCTGTCTTTATTTTGTCTTTCTATTCTTCTGTTAACTAGCTTTGTTTTGTTTTAGCTAGCTAGCTTCTTTTAGGAGAGTCCCTAGCAACTGCTTAGCAACTGGTAAACAATTCCGCTAGCTAAGATAACTGAACAATTTTATGAAAAATAGTATCTTTTTCCAAAGCCTATCTTTTTCAATTGTTGCTTGTTTTGTCTCCTATTCAGTCTTGCAGTTTTCTTTAGCTTTTTTCCAATGTACTTCACTCTAAAAACCATGTAAATTTCAATATTTGTAGGAGCTCATTATTTCAGCTGCTGCTGCTCAATTTCTGCTCTCTCTCTCTCTCTCTCTCTCTCTCTCTCTCTCTCTCTCTCTCTCTCTCTCTCTCTCTCTCTCTCAAATTTCAAATTCAAATTCAAGCTGCTTTATTGGCATGAAAAACATTGTGTCAATATTGCCAAAGCAACAATGTATACAATATACATTGTAATAAAATTAGAAACAATAACATATAATAATATAAAATGGTAGTAAATAATAATACAAAATTAAATACAAAAATAATAACAATAAAATGGTAAGTCAGTAGTAAAAATGTAATAAATTGAAAAATCTAAATATGGAAAATTAAGCTATAACTAACTTATAACTAAATAATGGTAATCTACATCTGTACTACAACTACCATCATCATCACTACTACTGCCATCACCATCATCATTAAACTGCTATCATTACCATTACCACCCATACCACTACTATAACGGAATGATAAACAACAATAATAATAGTAGTAACAATAATATTAATAACAATAACAGCTATAATTAGTAAGTTCCTGTTTACTATGCAGATGTTACTATTCAGTGTCCCTCAGGCTATGGCAGGCAAATACATATTTGGCTGCAAGAGGAGCCATTGCTCCTTCGCCCATGAGTATTTTTAGTTTTTCCTCTGGATTTAATGAGTTAAAATTTGGAATAAATGTAGTCATTTCTGTGAATAATGAATCTCTTGGTGAGGAATATTTATCACAGTAAAGGAGGAAGTGCATCTCTGTTTCTACCTCCCCTGTCGTGCAGTGACCACATACACGCTCCTCCTTGGGTAGCCATGTCTTTTATGTCTGCCGGTTTCTATTGCCAATCGGTGGTCACTCAGCCTGTACTTGGTAAGGATCTGTCTCTGCTTCGTATCTCTGACAGAGTAGAGATAATCAGCCAATTCATATTCTCTGTTTAGGGTCAGATAGCAATTTAGTCGGCTTTGGGATTTTGTTTCGCTTTTTCCAATGTTGTAAATATGAGTCTTTTGATTGGTTCATGATTTTGTTTATTGGAATTCTTTCTTTTGAAGCAGTGCCGGTGTCAGCTTGGTTGGTTAGGTCCAACACCAGCTGACTGAGAGGGCTCGTTTCTGGGCTCAGCTCTTGGGTTTGAAGTGCTTTAAATTGCAGACTAGAATTTGGACTTGAATTTAGATGTTGCCAAAATTTTAATGATCTTTTCTGTATTTTCATTAATACTGGAAAGCGGCCCAATTCTGCCCTACATCCATTAGTTGGTGTATTTCTCTGGACTTGTAGAATTGTCCGACAGAATTCTGCATGTAGGGCTTCAATTGGATGTTTGTCCCACCTTTTAAAGTCCAGTTTATTGAGTGGCCCCCAAACCTCACTTCCGTAAAGAGCTATTGGTAGAATTACACTGTCAAATATTTTGGTCCAAATTCGAATTGGGATGTTGATTTTGAATAATTTCATTTTTATTGCATATAATGCTCTGCGGGCTTTTTCTTTGAGTGCATTCACTGCCATATTAAAGTTTCCCGATGCAGATATGGTCAGACCAAGGTATGTGTAATTTATAGTGTGTTCAATTATGGTGTTGTTCAGGGTGAATTTATATTTGTGGTTTTGACATCTGGGCTTTTTTTGGAAAATCATGATTTTTGTTTTTTTGAAATTTACTGCCAGGGCCCAATTATGGCAATATTGCTGTAGAATGTTAAGGTTCTGTTGAAGACCTTCTTTGGTTGGTGATAGAAGTACCAAGTCATCAGCATATAGCAGGTATTTTACCTCTGTGTCGAATAGTGTGAGTCCTGGGGCTGGAGAATGGTCCAACATGTCTGCTAATTCATTGATATAAATGTTGAAAAGATTTGGACTCAAACTGCAGCCTTGTCTCACACCTCGACTTTGTGAAAAGAATTCTGTTCTTTGGTTTTTGATTTTTATTGCACACTTGTTTTCTGTGTACATACATTTTATTAAGTCATACACCTTACCACCAAGCCCAGTTTGAAGAATTTTGTAGAATAGCCCTTCGTGCCAAATAGAATCAAATGCTTTTTAAAGTCAATAAAGCAAGCAAAGATTTTGCCCTCTTTTTTGGTGGACGTGTTTATTAATTAGTGTGTGTAAGGTGTATATATGGTCAGTAGTGCGATGGTTAGGAGAAAGCCAATTTGACATTTACTTATTAAATTTTTTCTTGAAGAAAGGTTTGAATTCTTGAATTCAAAATGCTGCAGAAAACCTTTCCCAAGTTGCTGTTTACGCAAATTCCCCTGTAATTATTGGGGTCTGATTTGTCTCCACTTTTGTGGATAGGGAGATGAGCCCTGGTTCCAGACATCAGGAAGCAGCCAGAAGTTAAAACCATGTTGAACAATTTAAGCACAGCATTTTGCAACTCAGGTGTGCTGTTTTTCAGCATTTCATTTCTGATGTTATCTAGACCACAAGCCTTCTTTGATTTTATAGATTTGAGCTTTTCATTTAGTTCTTGTTGGCTTATTGGGTAATCTAATGGATTTTGGTTGTTTTTAATGACTGATTCAAGGATGTTCAATTTTTCTTGAATTTCTAATTGATTCTGTTGTAAGTCTTTTTGTGAAATGTTTTGTATAGATTATCAAAATAAGTTTTCCAAATCCCTTCATCTTGTATGGCTAATTCTTGTGGCTTTGTTGTGCTTAAATTATTCCACATGTCCCAGAACTGATTTTGGTCAATTGCGTTTTCAATTTCAAAGTGTCTTGTTGGTATAATTTAATTTCTTATGCGTTTCAATGTATGTTTATACTGTTTCAGAGTTTCAAAGTATTCACAGCGTAGATCTGGGTTGTTTTTCTGCTTATGTTTCTCATTTGACATTTGTCTTAGGTGTTTTCTAATTGTTTTACATTCGTTATCAAACCATTCTTCAGAAACATTTTGTTTTTGTTTCTGATGTTGCATTTCTTTGGTTTTCTCAAATTTGCTTTCGATGCTGCTTTTTGAAATATGCAATTGATGTTTTGAGTAGCCAAATTGACACCTTCTTTATTGTTTTGGTATTGTGCGTTATTGAAGAATTGTATAGAATTCATCATTTCCTTTGAATTCAATGTTTCAATGAATCTCTCTTTACTGTTTGGAGCCCATCTGTACGATTGGTCTATGTTGTAGAGTTTTTGGGCTGTTTTTAAATTAATATTGCCGGTTAATTTCTTGAGAAACACGTTGATCTGACTGTGATCTGACAATGGTGTCTGTGGTCTGACAGTGAATGCGCTAATGGAAGAGGGGTCAATGTCAGTGATGGCATAATCGACTACACTTGTCCCAAGAGCTGAGCAGTAAGTAAACTGACCTAAAGAGTCCCCTCTGATTCTACCATTCAGCATGTACAGGCCTAAGGCTCGACAGAGATGTACTAACTCCTTCCCATTTTTGTTCAGTATTTGGTCAGGACTGTTTCTATTATTTATAATAGGGCTGCTGTACAAGGAGGGGTGTCCAAATATGTGGTGGTTACCTCCGTATCAGTGTAGTCAGGCTCAGAACCTGTTCTTGCATTGAAATCTCCACAAAGAAGCACCTTACCCTCTGCCTGAAATGTAATGATTTCTGTATGGAGATTGTCAAAACTGATCATCATAATATGATGAATCTGAAGGAGGAGCGTAAGCTGCACATATGTACACATCATTGTCACAATAGATTGTACCTTTGTTAAGTTTCAACCAAATGTGATTAGTACCTTTTTTCATTTCTTTCAGTGCTAAGTCCTGCTTATGCCAAATGATGATTCCACCTGAGTCTCGGCCCCGTTTAACATTTTTATGTTTGATTGATGGTAGTAAACTTTCTCTATAGCCTGAGGGACACTGAGTATCTATGTCTCCACGACACCATGTTTCCAGTAGGATTATGATGTCTTGTCCCTTGATGTTTTTAATCAATTCTGGATTTGTTGGTTTATATCCAAAATGTGAAGAGTATAAACCCTGGATATTCCAAGAACTGATAGTTAATGATCTCATTTATAATAAGTGATATTCACTGGTTTGAGTAAAGTACATAGAAAAAAAACAAAAATAATAATATATATATATATATATATATATATATATATATACATATATATACACACACACACACCATTACATATAATTATTATTATTATACCAGTGCCAATAAAATAAAGGTTTGTTGTAAACAAATTAAATGGAATAAGATTGCCCAAAAGATAAGTACAGTGCAATGCAATCTGCAACCCTGTGTGTGTGTGTGTGTGTGTGTGTGTGTGTGTGTGTGTGTGTGTGTGTGTGTGTGTGTGTGTGTGTGTGTGTGTGTGTGTGTGTGTGTGTGTGTGTGTGTGTGTGTGTGTGTGTGTGTGTGTGAATTAAAGGGTCTTCTGTCTAGCTCCAGTAGTCTGCATATTAGATGCAGTAGTTGGCACCTCTCCTATCTCTGATTGTTCTAGGTGTCTTTTGCCAGAGGTTACTTCAGCATATGTAGGCTGATGATCTGACTGATACATGGTGTGGACTGCATCATGTGGTGTACTTCTCTGAAGGACAGTGTTCTGCCCGACCCTAGAGTAGTGGTCAGTGCTGTGTTGTGATGGGCCTGGTCTAGTAGAGCTGTGTTGTGTTGGGCCTGGTCTAGTAGAGCTGTGTTGTGTTGGGCCTGGTCTAGTAGAGCTGTGTTGTGTTGGGCCTGGTCTAGTAGAGCTGTGTTGTGTTGGGCCTGGTCTAGTAGAGCTGTGTTGTGATGGGCCTGGCCTAGTAGAGCTGTGTTGTGATGGGCCTGGTCTAGTAGAGCTGTGTTGTGATGGGCCTGGTCTAGTAGAGCTGTGTTGTGATGGGCCTGGTCTAGTAGAGCTGTGTTGTGTTGGGCCTGGTCTAGTAGAGCTGTGTTGTGATGGGCCTGGTCTAGTAGAGCTGTCCTGAGGTGGGCCTGGTCTGGTAAATCTGTGCTGTGTTGGGCCTGGTCTAGTAGAGCTGTGTTGTGATGGGCCTGGTCTAGTAGAGCTGTGTTGTGATGGGCCTGGTCTAGTAGAGCTGTGCTGTAATAAGCCGTGTCTGGCTCTTCTCTCCGGGGATGGTGGGGGTACTGTTGTTTCAGAAGGTGGGCGGGGGCCTCTGTTGCTGGGGTGATGGGTGTGTGGGTCCCTGCCAAGTGTTGCATCCTTTAGGTCCTTGGCAAAGGTTCTGATACTGTCCTGATCAAGATGTACATTATCGTATAAATGTTGACATGTCAGAGTGGGGTGGTGAGCCATTCTGACGTTGAGCAGTGAGGCACAGTCCACAGTGATCTGATGATTTATCTTTTCAATCAACTTTCCTGGGAAGTCTTTTCTTGGTAGGAGGGTGGACACAACTATATTGGTTGTTGGGAACATAGCCTGTGCCCGTTCTGCCACTCTTCTCACTGCCCTAGATACATTTTCACCTTTGGCATGAAGGTCGTTTGTGCCAGTGTGGATGATGATGTTGTCGGGGGTGTCAATCCTGGTCTGACTGAGTAGCTGCATTGCACTGTCAGTTGTAGGACACCAGAACTTATACACCTGGTGTCTAGGGAATAATCTTTCCTGGACTAAGAACTTCCCATTTGAATCAATAAGGATTGCAGTTGTGGATGACTGTCTGGCTGGAACAGACTGGGAGGCTGGTATTCTGACCTGGGCTGGAGCATACTGGGAGGCTGGTAGGTTGACCTGGGCTGGAGCATACTGTGCTGGAGCAGACTGGGAAGCAGGTAGGCTGACAGGAGCTAGAGCAGACTTGGACGCTGGTTGGCTGACCTGGGCTGGAGCAGACTGGGTGGCTGGTTGAATGACCTGGGCTGGAGCAGACTGAGAGGCTGGTAGATTGACCTGAGCTGGAGCACACTGTGCTGTAGCAGACTGGGAAGCAGGTAGGCTGACATGGGCTAGAGCAGACTGGGACGCTGGTTGGCTGATCTGGGCTGGAGCAGACTGGTAGGCTGGTGCAGTGTCATCAGGCTGTGTGGTGGAGGCCATGCTGGTCTCAGGTTCTGCTTGTGTTGTACCAAGCTGGTGGACATGTTCTCTAGATGCAGAGGACATAATGACTAGCTGCTGGTTGAGGGTATCAATGTACCTCTCTCTTTGTTCTAGCTCCTTTCTTGTTGTGCTCAGATGGTCTCTGAGGTCATCATTTGTCTGACTCAGTTTGTCCATTCTGCTTTCTAATTTAGCAATAGATGCTCTGCTCTCCTCCCTGAACTGTTTTATCTCTTCTTTTAGTTTCTGGACAGTGTCCTCCTCTTGAAGCTTGTTCTCTCTGAGTTCTATGACCTCTGCTTCGACGAGAGAGAGGGTGTTGTGGAAACGTTGCATAGCAGGTGTTCTTGGTGTTGTAGGCATGTCCTTGGCTCTGTCTGCTGCAGGTGAGGAAGGTAGAGGGACACTGAGGGCTTCTTGCTGGGTCACAGAGACCACTGGGGCCTGCTCTTCTCCATCTCCTCCTTGATTTTTTCCTCAGTTTCTGAGATGCGTTCAGCCTCTGCTTTTAGGGTAGCAAACCTTTTCTCAAAAGCCTGGAGGCTTGAATCATTGCCTTGTATCAATACAGTTCCATTATTATATATGTTTACTGTTTGATACGTGTTGCTCTGGTCAGCTTCTTCAAAGATGCTGATCTGACATCCTTGGCTGATGCCTCTCTTTTTTGAGAAAGGGAAATGGTTACAAATAACCCTTTTCCATATGTGCCCTCGTTTGGTATTAAATATTAAATTTGCTCGTGTTTTGCAACTAGTAAGATCTGCAAACAGGCATTCATGGTTCTGTCCCATCAACAAACCTTTGAAACTTTTCTTAGCTTTCTCTGTCTGGATATCTGGTGGGTAAACAATTTCCATAGCAACGCTGGTGATGTTGGCTACAATGTTGCAATAGAAGCCTACCTTTTCCAAAACAGCTTGTTTCTTGTATTCTTGTCTCTAGTGTCTTTAGAGGACTGTTTTACTTTGATGTCCTTTATCTTCTGTCTTTATTTTGTCTTTCTATTCTTCTGTTAACTAGCTTTGTTTTGTTTTAGCTAGCTAGCTTCTTTTAGGAGAGTCCCTAGCAACTGCTTAGCAACTGGTAAACAATTCCGCTAGCTAAGATAACTGAACAATTTTATGAAAAATAGTATCTTTTTCCAAAGCCTATCTTTTTCAATTGTTGCTTGTTTTGTCTCCTATTCAGTCTTGCAGTTTTCTTTAGCTTTTTTCCAATGTACTTCACTCTAAAAACCATGTAAATTTCAATATTTGTAGGAGCTCATTATTTCAGCTGCTGCTGCTCAATTTTCTGTCTCTCTCTCTCTCTCTCTCTCTCTCTCTCTCTCTCTCTCTCTCTCTCTCTCTCTCTCTCTCTCAAATTTCAAATTCAAATTCAAGCTGCTTTATTGGCATGAAAACATTGTGTCAATATTGCCAAAGCAACAATGTATACAATATACATTGTAATAAAATTAGAAACAATAACATATAATAATATAAAATGGTAGTAAATAATAATACAAAATTAAATACAAAAATAATAACAATAAAATGGTAAGTCAGTAGTAAAAATGTAATAAATTGAAAAAATCTAAATATGGAAAATTAAGCTATAACTAACTTATAACTAAATAATGGTAATCTACATCTGTACTACAACTACCATCATCATCACTACTACTGCCATCACCATCATCATTAAACTGCTATCATTACCATTACCACCCATACCACTACTATACGGAATGATAAACAACAATAATAATAGTAGTAACAATAATATTAATAACAATAACAGCTATAATTAGTAAGTTCCTGTTTACTATGCAGATGTTACTATTCAGTGTCCCTCAGGCTATGGCAGGCAAATACATATTTGGCTGCAAGAGGAGCCATTGCTCCTTCGCCCATGAGTATTTTTAGTTTTTCCTCTGGATTTAATGAGTTAAAATTTGGAATAAATGTAGTCATTTCTGTGAATAATGAATCTCTTGGTGAGGAATATTTATCACAGTAAAGGAGGAAGTGCATCTCTGTTTCTACCTCCTGTCGTGCAGTGACCACATACACGCTCCTCCTTGGGTAGCCATGTCTTTTTATGTCTGCCGGTTTCTATTGCCAATCGGTGGTCACTCAGCCTGTACTTGGTAAGGATCTGTCTCTGCTTCAGATCTCTGACAGAGTAGAGATAATCAGCCAATTCATATTCTCTGTTTAGGTCAGATAGCAATTTAGTCGGCTTTGGGATTTTGTTTCGCTTTTTCCAATGTTGTAAATATGAGTCTTTTGATTGGTTCATGATTTTGTTTATTGGAATTCTTTCTTTTGAAGCAGTGCCGTGTCAGCTTGGTTGGTTAGGTCCAACACCAGCTGACTGAGAGGGCTCGTTTCTGGGCTCAGCTCTTGGGTTTGAAGTGCTTTAAATTGCAGACTAGAATTTGGACTTGAATTTAGATGTTGCCAAAATTTTAATGATCTTTCTGTATTTTCATTAATACTGGAAAGCGGCCCAATTCTGCCCTACATCCATTAGTTGGTGTATTTCTCTGGACTTGTAGAATTGTCCGACAGAATTCTGCATGTAGGGCTTCAATTGGATGTTTGTCCCACCTTTTAAAGTCCAGTTTATTGAGTGGCCCCCAAACCTCACTTCCGTAAAGAGCTATTGGTAGAATTACACTGTCAAATATTTTGGTCCAAATTGAATTGGGATGTTGATTTTGAATAATTTCATTTTTATTGCATATAATGCTCTGCGGGCTTTTTCTTTGAGTGCATTCACTGCCATATTAAAGTTTCCCGATGCAGATATGGTCAGACCAAGGTATGTGTAATTTATAGTGTGTTCAATTATGGTGTTGTTCAGGGTGAATTTATATTTGTGGTTTTGACATCTGGGCTTTTTTTGGAAAATCATGATTTTTGTTTTTTTGAAATTTACTGCCAGGGCCCAATTATGGCAATATTGCTGTAGAATGTTAAGGTTCTGTTGAAGACCTTCTTTGGTTGGTGATAGAAGTACCAAGTCATCAGCATATAGCAGGTATTTTACCTCTGTGTCGAATAGTGTGAGTCCTGGGGCTGGAGAATGGTCCAACATGTCTGCTAATTCATTGATATAAATGTTGAAAAGATTTGGACTCAAACTGCAGCCTTGTCTCACACCTCGACTTTGTGAAAAGAATTCTGTTCTTTGGTTTTTGATTTTTATTGCACACTTGTTTTCTGTGTACATACATTTTATTAAGTCATACACCTTACCACCAAGCCCAGTTTGAAGAATTTTGTAGAATAGCCCTTCGTGCCAAATAGAATCAAATGCTTTTTTTAAAGTCAATAAAGCAAGCAAAGATTTTGCCCTCTTTTTTTTTTGGTGGACGTGTTTATTAATTAGTGTGTGTAAGGTGTATATATGGTCAGTAGTGCGATGGTTAGGAGAAAGCCAATTTGACATTTACTTATTAAATTTTTTTCTTGAAGAAAGGTTTGAATTCTTGAATTCAAAATGCTGCAGAAAACCTTTCCCAAGTTGCTGTTTACGCAAATTCCCTGTAATTATTGGGGTCTGATTTGTCTCCACTTTTGTGGATAGGGGAGATGAGCCCCTGGTTCCAGACATCAGGGAAGCAGCCAGAAGTTAAAACCATGTTGAACAATTTAAGCACAGCATTTTGCAACTCAGGTGTGCTGTTTTTCAGCATTTCATTTCTGATGTTATCTAGACCACAAGCCTTCTTTGATTTTATAGATTTGAGCTTTTCATTTAGTTCTTGTTGGCTTATTGGGTAATCTAATGGATTTTGGTTGTTTTTAATGACTGATTCAAGGATGTTCAATTTTTCTTGAATTTCTAATTGATTCTGTTGTAAGTCTTTTTGTGAAATGTTTTTGTATAGATTATCAAAATAAGTTTTCCAAATCCCTTCATCTTGTATGGCTAATTCTTGTGGCTTTGTTGTGCTTAAATTATTCCACATGTCCCAGAACTGATTTTGGTCAATTGCGTTTTCAATTTCACAAGTGTCTTGTTGGTATAATTTAATTTCTTTATGCTTTCAATGTATGTTTATACTGTTTCAGAGTTTCAAAGTATTCACAGCGTAGATCTGGGTTGTTTTTCTGCTTATGTTTCTCATTTGACATTTGTCTTAGGTGTTTTCTAATTGTTTTACATTCGTTATCAAACCATTCTTCAGAAACATTTTGTTTTTGTTTCTGATGTTGCATTTCTTTGGTTTTCTCAAATTTGCTTTCGATGCTGCTTTTTGAAATATGCAATTGATGTTTTGAGTAGCCAAATTGACACCTTCTTTATTGTTTTGGTATTGTGCGTTATTGAAGAATTGTATAGAATTCATCATTTCCTTTGAATTCAATGTTTCAATGAATCTCTCTTTACTGTTTGGAGCCCATCTGTACGATTGGTCTATGTTGTAGAGTTTTTTGGGCTGTTTTTAAATTAATATTGCCGGTTAATTTCTTGAGAAACACGTTGATCTGACTGTGATCTGACAATGGTGTCTGTGGTCTGACAGTGAATGCGCTAATGGAAGAGGGGTCAATGTCAGTGATGGCATAATCGACTACACTTGTCCCAAGAGCTGAGCAGTAAGTAAACTGACCTAAAGAGTCCCCTCTGATTCTACCATTCAGCATGTACAGGCCTAAGGCTCGACAGAGATGTACTAACTCCTTCCCATTTTTGTTCAGTATTTGGTCAGGACTGTTTCTATTATTTATAATAGGGCTGCTGTACAAGGAGGGGTGTCCAAATATGTGGTGGTTACCTCCCGTATCAGTGTAGTCAGGCTCAGAACCTGTTCTTGCATTGAAATCTCCACAAAGAAGCACCTTACCCTCTGCCTGAAATGTAATGATTTCTGTATGGAGATTGTCAAAAACTGATCATCATAATATGATGAATCTGAAGGAGGAGCGTAAGCTGCACATATGTACACATCATTGTCACAATAGATTGTACCTTTGTTAAGTTTCAACCAAATGTGATTAGTACCTTTTTCATTTCTTTCAGTGCTAAGTCCTGCTTATGCCAAATGATGATTCCACCTGAGTCTCGGCCCGCTTAACATTTTTATGTTTGATTGATGGTAGTAAACTTTCTCTATAGCCTGAGGGACACTGAGTATCTATGTCTCCACGACACCATGTTTCCAGTAGGATTATGATGTCTTGTCCCTTGATGTTTTTAATCAATTCTGGATTTGTTGGTTTATATCCAAAATGTGAAGAGTATAAACCCTGGATATTCCAAGAACTGATAGTTAATGATCTCATTTATAATAAGTGATATTCACTGGTTTGAGTAAAGTACATAGAAAAAAAACAAAAATAATAATATATATATATATATATATATATATATATACATACATATACACACACACACACCATTACATATAATTATTATTATTATACCAGTGCCAATAAAATAAAGGTTTGTTGTAAACAAATTAAATGGAATAAGATTGCCCAAAGATAAGTACAGTGCAATGCAATCTGCAACCCTGTGTGTGTGTGTGTGTGTGTGTGTGTGTGTGTGTGTGTGTGTGTGTGTGTGTGTGTGTGTGTGTGTGTGTGTGTGTGTGTGTGAATTAAAGGGTCTTCTGTCTAGCCCAGTAGTCTGCATATTAGATGCAGTAGTTGGCGCACCTCTCCTATCTCTGATTGTTCTAGGTGTCTTTTGCCAGAGGTTACTTCAGCATATGTAGGCTGATGATCTGACTGATACATGGTGTGGACTGCATCATGTGGTGTACTTCTCTGAAGGACAGTGTTCTGCCCGACCCTAGAGTAGTGGTCAGTGCTGTGTTGTGATGGGCCTGGTCTAGTAGAGCTGTGTTGTGTTGGGCCTGGTCTAGTAGAGCTGTGTTGTGTTGGGCCTGGTCTAGTAGAGCTGTGTTGTGTTGGGCCTGGTCTAGTAGAGCTGTGTTGTGTTGGGCCTGGTCTAGTAGAGCTGTGTTGTGTTGGGCCTGGTCTAGTAGAGCTGTGTTGTGATGGGCCTGGTCTAGTAGAGCTGTGTTGTGATGGGCCTGGTCTAGTAGAGCTGTGCTGTAATAAGCCGTGTCTGGCTCTTCTCTCCGGGATGGTGGGGGTACTGTTGTTTCAGAAGGTGGGGCGGGGGCCTCTGTTGCTGGGGTGATGGGTGTGTGGGTCCCTGCCAAGTGTTGCATCCTTTAGGTCCTTGGCAAAGGTTCTGATACTGTCCTGATCAAGATGTACATTATCGTATAAATGTTGACATGTCAGAGTGGGGTGGTGAGCCATTCTGACGTTGAGCAGTGAGGCACAGTCCACAGTGATCTGATGATTTATCTTTTCAATCAACTTTCCTGGGAAGTCTTTTTCTTGGTAGGAGGGTGGACACAACTATATTGGTTGTTGGGAACATAGCCTGTGCCCGTTCTGCCACTCTTCTCACTGCCCTAGATACATTTTCACCTTTGGCATGAAGGTCGTTTGTGCCAGTGTGGATGATGATGTTGTCGGGGTGTCAATCCTGGTCTGACTGAGTAGCTGCATTGCACTGTCAGTTGTAGGACACCAGAACTTATACACCTGGTGTCTAGGGAATAATCTTTCCTGGACTAAGAACTTCCCATTTGAATCAATAAGGATTGCAGTTGTGGATGACTGTCTGGCTGGAACAGACTGGGAGGCTGGTATTCTGACCTGGGCTGGAGCATACTGGGAGGCTGGTAGGTTGACCTGGGCTGGAGCATACTGTGCTGGAGCAGACTGGGAAGCAGGTAGGCTGACAGGAGCTAGAGCAGACTTGGACGCTGGTTGGCTGACCTGGGCTGGAGCAGACTGGGTGGCTGGTTGAATGACCTGGGCTGGAGCAGACTGAGAGGCTGGTAGATTGACCTGAGCTGGAGCACACTGTGCTGTAGCAGACTGGGAAGCAGGTAGGCTGACATGGGCTAGAGCAGACTGGGACGCTGGTTGGCTGATCTGGGCTGGAGCAGACTGGTAGGCTGGTGCAGTGTCATCAGGCTGTGTGGTGGAGGCCATGCTGGTCTCAGGTTCTGCTTGTGTTGTACCAAGCTGGTGGACATGTTCTCTAGATGCAGAGGACATAATGACTAGCTGCTGGTTGAGGGTATCAATGTACCTCTCTCTTTGTTCTAGCTCCTTTCTTGTTGTGCTCAGATGGTCTCTGAGGTCATCATTTGTCTGACTCAGTTTGTCCATTCTGCTTTCTAATTTAGCAATAGATGCTCTGCTCTCCTCCCTGAACTGTTTTATCTCTTCTTTTAGTTTCTGGACAGTGTCCTCCTCTTGAAGCTTGTTCTCTCTGAGTTCTATGACCTCTGCTTCGACGAGAGAGAGGGTGTTGTGGAAACGTTGCATAGCAGGTGTTCTTGGTGTTGTAGGCATGTCCTTGGCTCTGTCTGCTGCAGGTGAGGAAGGTAGAGGGACACTGAGGGCTTCTTGCTGGGTCACAGAGACCACTGGGGCCTGCTCTTCTCCATCTCCCTCCTTGATTTTTTCCTCAGTTTCTGAGATGCGTTCAGCCTCTGCTTTTAGGGTAGCAAACCTTTTCTCAAAAGCCTGGAGGCTTGAATCATTGCCTTGTATCAATACAGTTCCATTATTATATATGTTTACTGTTTGATACGTGTTGCTCTGGTCAGCTTCTTCAAAGATGCTGATCTGACATCCTTGGCTGATGCCTCTCTTTGAGAAAGGGAAATGGTTACAAATAACCCTTTTCCATATGTGCCCTCGTTTGGTATTAAATATTAAATTTGCTCGTGTTTTGCAACTAGTAAGATCTGCAAACAGGCATTCATGGTTCTGTCCCATCAACAAACCTTTGAAACTTTTTCTTAGCTTTCTCTGTCTGGATATCTGGTGGGTAAACAATTTCCATAGCAACGCTGGTGATGTTGGCTACAATGTTGCAATAGAAGCCTACCTTTTCCAAAACAGCTTGTTTCTTGTATTCTTGTCTCTAGTGTCTTTAGAGGACTGTTTTACTTTGATGTCCTTTATCTTCTGTCTTTATTTTGTCTTTCTATTCTTCTGTTAACTAGCTTTGTTTTGTTTTAGCTAGCTAGCTTCTTTTAGGAGAGTCCCTAGCAACTGCTTAGCAACTGGTAAACAATTCCGCTAGCTAAGATAACTGAACAATTTTATGAAAAATAGTATCTTTTTCCAAAGCCTATCTTTTTCAATTGTTGCTTGTTTTGTCTCCTATTCAGTCTTGCAGTTTTCTTTAGCTTTTTTCCAATGTACTTCACTCTAAAAACCATGTAAATTTCAATATTTGTAGGAGCTCATTATTTCAGCTGCTGCTGCTCAATTTTCTGTCTCTCTCTCTCTCTCTCTCTCTCTCTCTCTCTCTCTCTCTCTCTCTCTCTCTCTCTCTCTCTCTCTCTCAAATTTCAAATTCAAATTCAAGCTGCTTTATTGGCATGAAAACATTGTGTCAATATTGCCAAAGCAACAATGTATACAATATACATTGTAATAAAATTAGAAACAATAACATATAATAATATAAAATGGTAGTAAATAATAATACAAAATTAAATACAAAAATAATAACAATAAAATGGTAAGTCAGTAGTAAAATGTAATAAATTGAAAAAATCTAAATATGGAAAATTAAGCTATAACTAACTTATAACTAAATAATGGTAATCTACATCTGTACTACAACTACCATCATCATCACTACTACTGCCATCACCATCATCATTAAACTGCTATCATTACCATTACCACCCATACCACTACTATACGGAATGATAAACAACAATAATAATAGTAGTAACAATAATATTAATAACAATAACAGCTATAATTAGTAAGTTCCTGTTTACTATGCAGATGTTACTATTCAGTGTCCCTCAGGCTATGGCAGGCAAATACATATTTGGCTGCAAGAGGAGCCATTGCTCCTTCGCCCATGAGTATTTTTAGTTTTTCCTCTGGATTTAATGAGTTAAAATTTGGAATAAATGTAGTCATTTCTGTGAATAATGAATCTCTTGGTGAGGAATATTTATCACAGTAAAGGAGGAAGTGCATCTCTGTTTCTACCTCCTGTCGTGCAGTGACCACATACACGCTCCTCCTTGGGTAGCCATGTCTTTTTATGTCTGCCGGTTTCTATTGCCAATCGGTGGTCACTCAGCCTGTACTTGGTAAGGATCTGTCTCTGCTTCAGATCTCTGACAGAGTAGAGATAATCAGCCAATTCATATTCTCTGTTTAGGGTCAGATAGCAATTTAGTCGGCTTTGGGATTTTGTTTCGCTTTTCCAATGTTGTAAATATGAGTCTTTTGATTGGTTCATGATTTTGTTTATTGGAATTCTTTCTTTTGAAGCAGTGCGGTGTCAGCTTGGTTGGTTAGGTCCAACACCAGCTGACTGGAGAGGGCTCGTTTCTGGGCTCAGCTCTTGGGTTTGAAGTGCTTTAAATTGCAGACTAGAATTTGGACTTGAATTTAGATGTTGCCAAAATTTTAATGATCTTTTCTGTATTTTCATTAATACTGAAAGCGGCCCAATTCTGCCCTACATCCATTAGTTGGTGTATTTCTCTGGACTTGTAGAATTGTCCGACAGAATTCTGCATGTAGGGCTTCAATTGGATGTTTGTCCCACCTTTTAAAGTCCAGTTTATTGAGTGGCCCCCAAACCTCACTTCCGTAAAGAGCTATTGGTAGAATTACACTGTCAAATATTTTGGTCCAAATTCGAATTGGGATGTTGATTTTGAATAATTTCATTTTTATTGCATATAATGCTCTGGCTTTTTCTTTGAGTGCATTCACTGCCATATTAAAGTTTCCGATGCAGATATGGTCAGACCAAGGTATGTGTAATTTATAGTGTGTTCAATTATGGTGTTGTTCAGGTGAATTTATATTTGTGGTTTTGACATCTGGGCTTTTTTGGAAAATCATGATTTTTGTTTTTTTGAAATTTACTGCCAGGGCCCAATTATGGCAATATTGCTGTAGAATGTTAAGGTTCTGTTGAAGACCTTCTTTGGTTGGTGATAGAAGTACCAAGTCATCAGCATATAGCAGGTATTTTACCTCTGTGTCGAATAGTGTGAGTCCTGGGGCTGGAGAATGGTCCAACATGTCTGCTAATTCATTGATATAAATGTTGAAAAGATTTGGACTCAAACTGCAGCCTTGTCTCACACCTCGACTTTGTGAAAAGAATTCTGTTCTTTGGTTTTTGATTTTTATTGCACACTTGTTTTCTGTGTACATACATTTTATTAAGTCATACACCTTACCACCAAGCCCAGTTTGAAGAATTTTGTAGAATAGCCCTTCGTGCCAAATAGAATCAAATGCTTTTTAAAGTCAATAAAGCAAGCAAAAGATTTTGCCCTCTTTTTTGGTGGACGTGTTTATTAATTAGTGTGTGTAAGGTGTATATATGGTCAGTAGTGCGATGGTTAGGGAGAAAGCCAATTTGACATTTACTTATTAAATTTTTTTCTTGAAGAAAGGTTTGAATTCTTGAATTCAAAATGCTGCAGAAAACCTTTCCCAAGTTGCTGTTTACGCAAATTCCCCTGTAATTATTGGGGTCTGATTTGTCTCCACTTTTGTGGATAGGGGAGATGAGCCCCTGGTTCCAGACATCAGGGAAGCTCTCTCTCTCTCTCCTAGTTGCCTTTAGCACTCCCTCTCTCTCTCTCCTAGTTGCCTTTAGCACTCCCTCTCTCTCTCTCCCCTAGTTGCCTTTAGCACTCCCTCTCTCTCTCTCTCTCCTAGTTGCCTTTAGCACTCCCTCTCTCTCTCCTAGTTGCCTTTAGCACTCCCTCTCTCTCTCTCTCCAAGTTGCCTTTAGCACTCCTCTCTCTCTCTCCTAGTTGCCTTTAGCACTCCCTCTCTCTCTCCTAGTTGCCTTTAGCACTCCCTCTCTCTCTCTCCTAGTTGCCTTTAGCACTCCCTCTCTCTCTCTCCTAGTTGCCTTTAGCACTCTCTCTCTCTCTCTCCTAGCTGCCTTTAGCACTCCCTCTCTCTCTCTCTCCTAGTTACCTTTAGCACTCCCCTCTCTCTCTCTCTCTCCTAGTTGCCTTTAGCACTCCCTCTCTCTCTCTCCCTAGTTGCCTTTAGCACTCCCTCTCTCTCTCTCTCCTAGTTACCTTTAGCACTCCCTCTCTCTCTCTCTCCTAGTTGCCTTTAGCACTACCTCTCTCTCTCTCTCTCTCTCTCTCTCTCTCTCTCTCTCTCTCTCTCTCTCTCTCTCTCTCTCTCTCTCTCTCTCTCTCTCCTAGTTGCCTTTAGCACTCCCTCTCTCTCTCCCCTAGCTGCCTTTAGCACTCCCTCTCTCTCTCCTAGTTGCCTTTAGCACTCCTCTCTCTCTCTCCTAGTTGCCTTTAGCACTCCCTCTCTCTCTCCTAGTTGCCTTTAGCACTCCCTCTCTCTCTCTCCTAGTTGCCTTTAGCACTCCCTCTCTCTCTCTCCCCTAGTTGCCTTTAGCACTCCCTCTCTCTCTCTCTCTCCTAGTTGCCTTTAGCACTCCCTCTCTCTCTCCTAGTTTCCTTTAGCACTCCCTCTCTCTCTCTCTCCAAGTGGCCTTTAGCACTCCCTCTCTCTCTCTCCTAGTTGCCTTTAGCACTCCTCTCTCTCTCTCTCTCCTAGTTGCCTTTAGCACTCCCTCTCTCTCTCTCCTAGTTGCCTTTAGCACTCCCTCTCTCTCTCTCCTAGTTGCCTTTAGCACTCCCTCTCTCTCTCTCTCTCCTAGTTGCCTTTAGCACTCCCTCTCTCTCTCTCCTAGTTACCTTTAGCACTCCCTCTCTCTCTCTCTCCGTTGCCTTTAGCACTCCCTCTCTCTCTCTCCCCTAGTTGCCTTTAGCACTCCCTCTCTCTCTCTCTCTCCTAGTGGCCTTTAGCACTCCCTCTCTCTCTCTCTCCTAGTTGCCTTTAGCACTCCCTCTCTCTCTCTCTCCAAGTTACCTTTAGCACTCCCCCTCTCTCTCTCTCTCTCCTAGTTGCCTTTAGCACTCCCTCTCTCTCTCTCCCCTAGTTGCCTTTAGCACTCCCTCTCTCTCTCTCTCCTAGTGGCCTTTAGCACTCCCTCTCTCTCTCTCCTAGTTGCCTTTAGCACTCCCTCTCTCTCTCTCTCCAAGTTGCCTTTAGCACTCCTCTCTCTCTCTCTCCTAGTTGCCTTTAGCACTCCCTCTCTCTCTCTCTCCTAGTTGCCTTTAGCACTCCCTCTCTCTCTCTCTCCTAGTTACCTTTAGCACTCCCCCTCTCTCTCTCTCTCTCCTAGTTGCCTTTAGCACTCCCTCTCTCTCTCTCCCCTAGTTGCCTTTAGCACTCCCTCTCTCTCTCTCTCTCCTAGTGGCCTTTAGCACTCCCTCTCTCTCTCTCTCCTAGTTGCCTTTAGCACTCCCTCTCTCTCTCTCTCCTAGTTACCTTTAGCACTCCCCTCTCTCTCTCTCTCTCCTAGTTGCCTTTAGCACTCCCTCTCTCTCTCTCCCCTAGTTGCCTTTAGCACTCCTCTCTCTCTCTCTCTCCTAGTGGCCTTTAGCACTCCTCTCTCTCTCTCTCCTAGTTGCCTTTAGCACTCCCTCTCTCTCTCTCTCCAAGTTGCCTTTAGCACTCCCTCTCTCTCTCTCCTAGTTGCCTTTAGCACTCCCTCTCTCTCTCCTAGCTGCCTTTAGCACTCCTCTCTCTCTCTCCTAGCTGCCTTTAGCACTCCCTCTCTCTCTCTCCTAGCTGCCTTTAGCACTCCTCTCTCTCTCTCTCCTAGCTGCCTTTAGCACTCCCTCTCTCTCTCTCTCCTAGTTGCCTTTAGCACTCCCCTCTCTCTCTCTCTCCTAGTTGCCTTTAGCACTCCCTCTCTCTCTCTCTCCTAGTTGCCTTTAGCACTCCCTCTCTCTCTCTCTCTCCTAGTGGCCTTTAGCACTCCCTCTCTCTCTCTCTCCTAGTTGCCTTTAGCACTACCTCTCTCTCTCTCTCTCTCTCTCTCTCTCTCTCTCTCTCTCTCTCTCTCTCTCTCTCTCTCTCTCTCTCTCTCTCCTAGTTGCCTTTAGCACTCCCTCTCTCTCTCCCCTAGTTGCCTTTAGCACTCCCTCTCTCTCTCTCCTAGTTGCCTTTAGCACTCCCTCTCTCTCTCTCTAGCTGCCTTTAGCACTCCCTCTCTCTCTCTCCTAGCTGCCTTTAGCACTCCTCTCTCTCTCTCCTAGCTGCCTTTAGCACTCCCTCTCTCTCTCTCCCTAGTTGCCTTTAGCACTCCCTCTCTCTCTCTCTCTCCTAGTTGCCTTTAGCACTCCTCTCTCTCTCCCAGCTGCCTTTAGCACTCCCTCTCTCTCTCTCCAAGCTGCCTTTAGCACTCCTCTCTCTCTCCTAGCTGCCTTTGCCTCCCTCTCTCTCTCCTAGCTGCCTTTAGCACTCCTCTCTCTCTCTCCTAGCTGCCTTTAGCACTCCCTCTCTCTCTCTCCTAGCTGCCTTTAGCACTCTCTCTCTCTCTCTCCTAGTTGCCTTTAGCACTCCCTCTCTCTCTCTCTCCTAGTTACCTTTAGCACTCCCCCTCTCTCTCTCTCTCTCCTAGTTGCCTTTAGCACTCCCTCTCTCTCTCTCCCTAGTTGCCTTTAGCACTCCTCTCTCTCTCTCTCTCCTAGTGGCCTTTAGCACTCCCTCTCTCTCTCTCTCCTAGTTGCCTTTAGCACTCCCTCTCTCTCTCTCTCTCTCTCTCTCTCTCTCTCTCTCTCTCTCTCTCTCTCTCTCTCTCTCTCTCCTAGTTGCCTTTAGCACTCCCTCTCTCTCTCTCCTAGTTGCCTTTAGCACTCCCTCTCTCTCTCTCTCTCTTTGTTGCCTTTAGCACTCCCTCTCTCTCACTCTCCTAGTTGCCTTTAGCACTCCCTCTCTCAATTCAATTCAATTCAATTCAATTTGCTTTATTGGCATGACGTAACAAGGTACATATTGCCAAAGCTTACTTTTGATATTTACAATATGAAAATAATAACAATCAAAATTGTCAACAGGACAACAGTAACAACAATAACCAAAATAACCACATTGAACAACAACAATAAGCATATAGTAGAAGACATGTGCAGGTTGATTGGTCTGTCAGACACTGTCCTCATCTTATGGCAGGCAGCGATGTAGTGCGCTGCCAACCCACAGCTTTCTGCTTCCTCCCCAACAGGATGGGTAGCCTATTCTCATCAGAGAGGTCTTTGAAACCTTGAATAAGGGTTTCAAATTTGGGGAAATGACACTCTCTAATTGTTTTATATTTTTGACATGTTGTCAGGAAATGCAGCTCTGTCTCAGGTTCTGCTGTGGTGCAGTGGTTGCACAGCCTTTCCTCTACAGGGAGCCAGGTTTTCCTGTGTCGACCCTTCTCAATGGCAAGGCTGTGCTCACTGAGCCTGTACTTTGTCAAGGTTTTTCTAAGGTTTTGATCAGTAACCATGGTCAAATAGTTTGCCACGGTGTACTGTCGATTTAGGGCCAGATAGCACTGCATTTTGCTTTGTGCTTGTGCTTGTGTTTCCCAATGAGCAATGTAGTTTTGTTTTGATTGTGATGTAATTTGGTTTATTCTGATTGATTGGATGTTCTGGTCCTGAGGCTCTCTCTCCTAGTTGCCTTTAGCACTCCCTCTCTCTCTCTCTCTCTCTCTCTCTCTCTCTCTCTCATAGTTGCCTTTAGCACTACCTCTCTCTCTCTCTCTCTCTCTCTCTCCTAGTTGCCTTTAGCACTCCCTCTCTCTCTCTCCTAGTTGCCTTTAGCACTCCCTCTCTCTCTCTCCTAGTTGCCTTTAGCACTCCCTCTCTCTCTCCCCTAGTTGCCTTTAGCACTGAACAACAACAATAAGCATATAGTAGAAGACATGTGCAGGTTGATTGGTCTGTCAGACACTGTCCCTCATCTTATGGCAGGCAGCAATGTAGTGCGCTGCCAACCCACAGCTTTCTGCTTCCTCCCCCAACAGGATGGGTAGCTTACTCTCATCAGGGAGGTCTTTGAAACCTTGAATATGGGTTTCAAATTTGGGGAAATGACACTCTCTAATTGTTTTATATTTTTGACATGTTGTCAGGAAATGCAGCTCTGTCTCAGGTTCTGCTGTGGTGCAGTGGTTGCACAGCCTTTCCTCTACAGGAGCCAGGTTTTCCTGTGTCGACCCTTCTCAATGGCAAGGCTGTGCTCACTGAGCCTGTACTTTGTCAAGGTTTTTCTAAGGTTTTGATCAGTAACCATGGTCAAATAGTTTGCCACGGTGTACTGTCGATTTAGGGCCAGATAGCACTGCATTTTGCTTTGTGCTTGTGCTTGTGTTTCCCAATGAGCAATGTAGTTTTGTTTTGATTGTGATGTAATTTGGTTTATTCTGATTGATTGGATGTTCTGGTCCTGAGGCTTCAGTGTGTTAGTAGAACAGGTTTGTGGACTCAGCCCCAGGACCAGCTGGATGAGGGGACTCTTTTCTTTGCTCAGCTCTTGGCATTGCAGGGCTTGGTAATGATATGAGAGGGGTCACTGTATTTTAGATGTTTCCAAAACTTAATTGCTCTTTTTTGAGTTTTTATTATTAGTGGATATTGGCCTAATTCTGCCCTGCATGCATTGTTTGTAGTTTTCCTCTGGACATGTAGGAGAATCTTACAGAACTCTGCATGCAGGGTTTCAATGGGGTGTTTGTCCCATTGGGTGAAATCCTGTTTTGCAAGTGGACCCCACACCTCGCTGCCATAAAGTGCAATTGGTTCAATGACATATTCAATAAGTTTTAGCCAAATTTTAATAGGTATTTCAATTTGAATTTGTTTTTTAATGGCGTAGAATGCCCTGCGTGCTTTCTCTCTCAGTTCATTCATTCTCTCTCTCTCTCTCTCTCTCCTAGTTGCCTTTAGCACTCCCTCTCTCTCCCTCTCTCTCTCTCTCTCTCTCTCCTAGTTGCCTTTAGCACTCCCTCTCTCTCTCTCTCTCTCTCTCTCTCTCTCTCTCTCTCTCTCTCTCCTAGTTGCCTTTAGCACTCCCTCTCTCTCTCTCCTAGTTGCCTTTAGCACTCCCTCTCTCTCTCTCTCTCTCTCTCTCCCTAGTTGCCTTTAGCACTCCCTCTCTCTCTCTCTCCTAGTTGCCTTTAGCACTCCCTCTCTCTCTCCCCTTGTTGCCTTTAGCACTCTCTCTCTCTCTCTCCTAGTTGCCTTTAGCACTCCCTCTCTCTCCCTCTCTCTCTCTCTCCTAGTTGCCTTTAGCACTCCCTCTCTCTCTCTCTCCTAGCTGCCTTTAGCACTCCCTCTCTCTCTCTCCCCTTGCTGCCTTTAGCACTCTCTCTCTCTCTCTCTCTCCTAGTTGCCTTTAGCACTCCCTCTCTCTCCCTCTCTCTCTCTCTCCTAGTTGCATTTAGCACTCCCTCTCTCTCCCTCTCTAGCACTCTCTCTCTCTCCCCTAGCTGCCTTTAGCACTCCCTCTCTCTCTCTCCCTAGCTGCCTTTAGCACTCCTCTCTCTCTCTCTCTCCTAGTTGCCTTTAGCACTCCCTCTCTCTCTCCTAGTTGCCTTTAGCACTCCCTCTCTCTCTCTCCTAGTTGCCTTTAGCACTCTCTCTCTCTCTCTCTCCTAGTTGCCTTTAGCACTCCCTCTCTCTCTCTCTCCTAGTTGCCTTTAGCACTCCCCCTCTCTCTCTCTCTCTCTCTCTCTCTCTCTCTCTCTCTCTCTCTCTCTCCTAGTTGCCTTTAGCACTCCCTCTCTCTCTCTCCTAGCTGCCTTTAGCACTCTCTCTCTCTCTCTCCTAGTTGCCTTTAGCACTCCCTCTCTCTCTCTCTCTCTCTCCTAGTTGCCTTTAGCACTCCCTCTCTCTCTCTCTCTCTCTCTCTCTCTCTCTCTCTCTCTCTCTCTCTCTCTCTCTCTCTCTCTCTCTCTCTCTCTCTGCCTTTAGCACTCTCTCTCTCTCCTAGCTGCCTTTAGCACTCCCTCTCTCTCTCTCCTAGTTGCCTTTAGCACTCCTCTCTCTCTCTCCTAGTTGCCTTTAGCACTCCCTCTCTCTCTCTCCTAGTTGCCTTTAGCACTCCCTCTCTCTCTCTCCTAGTTGCCTTTAGCACTCCCTCTCTCTCTCTCCTAGTTGCCTTTAGCACTCCCTCTCTCTCTCTCCTAGTTGCCTTTAGCACTCCCTCTCTCTCTCTCTCCCTCTCTCTCTGCCTCCCTCTCTCTCTCTCCAGCTCTCTCTCTCTCCCTAGTTGCCTTTAGCACTCCCTCTCTCTCTCTCCAAGTTGCCTTTAGCACTCCCTCTCTCTCTCTCCTAGTTGCCTTTAGCACTCCCTCTCTCTCTCCTAGTTGCCTTTAGCACTCCCTCTCTCTCTCTCCTAGTTGCCTTTAGCACTCCCTCTCTCTCTCTCTCTCCTAGTTGCCTTTAGCACTCCCTCTCTCTCTCTCTCTCCTAGTTGCCTTTAGCACTCCCTCTCTCTCTCTCCTAGTTGCCTTTAGCACTCCCTCTCTCTCTCCTAGTTGCCTTTAGCACTCTCTCTCTCTCTCTCTCTCTCTCTCTCTCTCTCTCTCTCTCTCTCTCTCTCTCTCTCTCTCTCTCTCTCTCTCTCTCCCAGTTGCCTTTAGCACTCCCTCTCTCTCTCTCTCTCTCTCTCTCTCTCTCTCTCTCTCTCTCTCTCTCTCTCTCTCTCTCTCCTAGCTGCCTTTAGCACTCCCTCTCTCTCTCTCCTAGTTGCCTTTAGCACTCCCTCTCTCTCTCTCTCTCTCTCCTAGCTGCCTCTTAGCACTCCCTCTCTCTCTCTCCTAGCTGCCTTTAGCACTCCCTCTCTCTCTCTCCTAGTTGCCTTTAGCACTCCCTCTCTCTCTCTCTCCTAGCTGCCTCTTAGCACTCTCTCTCTCTCTCTCTCCTAGCTGCCTTTAGCACTCCTCTCTCTCTCTCTCTCCTAGCTCTTAGCACTCCCTCTCTCCTAGCTGCCTCAGCACTCTCTCTCTCTCTCCTAGTTGCCTTTAGCACTCCCTCTCTCACTTTCCTAGTTGCCTTTAGCACTCCCTCTCTCTCTCTCTCCAAGTTGCCTTTAGCACTCCCTCTCTCTCTCTCCTAGTTGCCTTTAGCACTCCCTCTCTCTCTCTCCTAGTTGCCTTTAGCACTCCCTCTCTCTCTCTAGCTGCCTCAGCACTCTCTCTCTCTCTCCTAGCTGCCTTTAGCACTCCCTCTCTCTCTCTCTCTCCCAGCTGCCTTTAGCACTCCCTCTCTCTCTCTCTCTCTCTCTCTCTCTCTCTCTCTCTCCCAGCTGCCTTTAGCACTCCTCTCTCTCTCTCCTAGCTGCCTTTAGCACTCTCTCTCTCTCTCTCTCCTAGCTGCCTTTAGCACTCCCTCTCTCTCTCTCTCTCTCTCTCTCTCTCTCTCCTAGCTGCCTTTAGCACTCCTCTCTCTCTCTCTCTGCCTTTAGCACTCTCTCTCTCTCTCTCCTAGCTGCCTTTAGCACTCCCTCTCTCTCTCCTAGCTGCCTTTAGCACTCCCTCTCTCTCTCCACTAGCTGCCTTTAGCACTCCCTCTCTCTCTCTCCCTAGCTGCCTTTAGCACTCCCTCTCTCTCTCTCTCTCTCCAGCTGCCTTTAGCACTCCCTCTCTCTCTCTCTCCTAGCTGCCTTTAGCACCCTCTCTCTCTCTCTCTCTCTCTAGCTGCCTTTAGCACTCTCTCTCTCTCTCTCTCCTAGTTGCCTTTAGCACTCCTCTCTCTCTCCTAGCTGCCTTTAGCACTCCCTCTCTCTCTCCCTCTCTAGCTGCCTCTCTCTCTCTCTCTCTCCCAGCTGCCTCTTAGCACTCCCTCTCTCTCTCTCCCAGCTGCCTCTCACTCTCTCTCTCCTAGCTGCCTTTAGCACTCCCTCTCTCTCTCTCTCCCTAGTTGCCTTTAGCACTCCCTCTCTCTCTCCTATGCCTTTAGCACTCCCTCTCTCTCTCTCTCTCTCTCTCTCTCCTAGTTGCCTTTAGCACTCCCTCTCTCTCTCTCCTAGTTGCCTTTAGCACTCCCTCTCTCTCTCTCCTAGTTGCCTTTAGCACTCCCTCTCTCTCTCTCTCTCTCTCTCTCTCTCTCTCCTAGTTGCCTTTAGCACTCCCTCTCTCTCTCTCTCCTAGTTGCCTTTAGCACTCCCTCTCTCTCTCTCTCTAGCTGCCTTTAGCACTCCCTCTCTCTCTCCTAGCTGCCTTTAGCACTCCTCTCTCTCTCTCTCCTAGCTGCCTTTAGCACTCTCTCTCTCTCTCTAGCTGCCTTTAGCACTCCTCTCTCTCTCTCTCCTAGCTGCCTTTAGCACTCCCTCTCTCTCTCTCTCTGCCTCTTTAGCACTCCCTCTCTCTCACTTTCCTAGTTGCCTTTAGCACTCCCTCTCTCTCTCTCTCCTAGTTGCCTTTAGCACTCCCTCTCTCTCTCTCTCCTAGTTGCCTTTAGCACTCCCTCTCTCTCTCTCTCCTAGTTGCCTTTAGCACTCCCTCTCTCTCTCTCCTAGCTGCCTTTAGCACTCCCTCTCTCTCTCTCTCTCCTAGCTGCCTCTTAGCACTCCCTCTCTCTCTCTCCTAGTTGCCTTTAGCACTCTCCTCTCTCTCTCTCTCCTAGCTGCCTTTAGCACTCCCTCTCTCTCCCTCTCTCTCTCTCTCTAGCTGCCTTTGCCTTTAGCACTCCTCTCTCTCTCTCCTCTCTCTCTCTCTCCTAGCTGCCTTTAGCACTCCCTCTCTCTCTCTCTCCTCCCAGCTGCCTTTAGCACTCCCTCTCTCTCTCTCTCTCTCCTCTCTCTCCTAGCTGCCTTTAGCACTCCTCTCTCTCTCTCTCTCTCTCCTAGCTGCCTTTAGCACTCCCTCTCTCTCTCCTAGCTGCCTCTTAGCACTCCTCTCTCTCTCTCCTAGCTGCCTTTAGCACTCCCTCTCTCTCTCTCTCCTAGTTGCCTTTAGCACTCCCTCTCTCTCTCTCTCTCTCTCTCTCTCTCTCCCCTAGTTGCCTTTAGCACTCCCTCTCTCTCTCTCCTAGATGCCTATAGCACTCCCTCTCTCTCTCTCCCAGCTGCCTCTAGCACTCCCTCTCTCTCTCTCTCTCTCCTAGTTGCCTTTAGCACTCCCTCTCTCTCTCTCTCTCTCTCTCTCTCTCTCCTAGTTGCCTTTAGCACTCCCTCTCTCTCTCTCTCCTAGTTGCCTTTAGCACTCTCTCTCTCTCTCTCCTAGTTGCCTTTAGCACTCCCTCTCTCTCTCTCCTAGTTGCCTTTAGCACTCCCTCTCTCTCTCTCTCTCCCAGCTGCCTTTAGCACTCTCTCTCTCTCCAGCTGCCTTTAGCACTCCCTCTCTCTCTCTCCCAGCTGCCTTTAGCACCTCCCTCTCTCTCTCTCCTAGCTGCCTCTAGCACTCTCTCTCTCTCTCTCCTAGCTGCCTTCAGCACCTCTCTCTCCTAGCTGCCTTAGCACTCTCTCTCTCCCCTAGCTGCCTTTAGCACTCCCTCTCTCTCTCTCCCTAGCTGCCTTTAGCACTCCCTCTCTCTCTCTCTCTCTCTCCCCTAGTTGCCTTTAGCACTCTCTCTCTCTCTCTCTCTAGCTGCCTTTAGCACTCCCTCTCTCTCTCTCTCTCTCTCCCAGCTGCCTTTAGCACTCCCTCTCTCTCTCTCTCTCTCTCTCCTAGCTGCCTTTAGCACCCCTCTCTCCTCTCTCTCTCTAGCTGCCTCTCTCTCTCTCTCCCAGTTGCCTTTAGCACTCCCTCTCTCTCTCTCTCCCTAGTTGCCTTTAGCACTCTCTCTCTCTCTCCTAGTTGCCTTTAGCACTCCCTCTCTCTCTCTCTCCCTAGTTGCCTTTAGCACTCTCTCTCTCTCTCTCTCCCTAGGTGCCTTTAGCTCCCCTCCTCTCTCTCTCTCCTAGTTGCCTTTAGCACTCTCTCTCTCTCTCTCCTCTAGCTGCCTTTAGCACTCCCTCTCTCTCTCTCTCTCCCTAGTTGCCTTTAGCACTCCCTCTCTCTCTCTCTCTCTCTCAGCTGCCTTTAGCACTCCCTCTCTCTCTCTCTCTCTCTCTCTCTCTCCTAGCTGCCTTTAGCACTCCCTCTCTCTCTCTCCCCTAGCTGCTAGCTGCACTCCTCTCTCTCTCTCCCCTAGTTGCCTTTAGCACTCCCTCTCTCTCTCTCCTAGTTGCCTTTAGCACTCTCTCTCTCTCTCTCTCTCTCCTAGCTGCCTTTAGCACTCCCTCTCTCTCTCCTAGCTGCCTTTAGCACTCCCTCTCTCTCTCTCTCCTAGCTGCCTTTAGCACTCCCTCTCTCTCTCTCTCCTAGCTGCCTTTAGCACTCCCTCTCTCTCTCTCTAGCTGCCTCTCTCTAGCACTCCCTCTCTCTCTCTCCTAGTTGCCTTTAGCACTCCCTCTCTCTCTCTCCCTAGCTGCCTTTAGCACTCCCTCTCTCTCTCTCTAGTTGCCTTTAGCACTCCCTCTCTCTCTCTCCCTAGCTGCCTTTAGCACTCCCTCTCTCTCTCTCCTAGCTGCCTTTAGCACTCCCTCTCTCTCTCCCCTAGCTGCCTTTGCACTCCCTCTCTCTCTCTCTCTAGCTGCCTTTAGCACTCTCTCTCTCTCTCTCTCTCTCCCAGTTGCCTTTAGCACTCCTCTCTCTCTCTCCCCTAGTTGCCTTTAGCACTCCCTCTCTCTCTCCAGCTGCCTCTTAGCACTCTCTCTCTCTCTCCTAGCTGCCTTTAGCACTCCCTCTCTCTCTCCTCTCTCTCTCTCCTAGCTGCCTTTAGCACTCCCTCTCTCTCTCTCTCTAGCTGCCTTTAGCACTCCCTCTCTCTCTCCCTAGTTGCCTTTAGCACTCCTCTCTCTCTCTCTCTAGCTGCCTTTAGCACTCCCTCTCTCTCTCTTTGCCTTTAGCACTCCCTCTCTCTCTCTCTCTCCTAGCTGCCTTTAGCACTCCTCTCTCTCTCTCTCCTAGCTGCCTTTAGCACTCCCTCTCTCTCTCTCTCTCTCCTAGTTGCCTTTAGCACTCCCTCTCTCTCTCTCTCTCTCTCTCCTAGCTGCCTTTAGCACTCCCTCTCTCTCACCTCCTAGCTGCCTTTAGCACTCTCTCTCTCTCTCCTAGTTGCCTTTAGCACTCTCTCTCTCTCTCTCTCTCCCTCTAGCTGCCTTTAGCACTCCCTCTCTCTCTCTCTCCTAGCTGCCTTTGCACTCTCTCTCTCTCTCTCTCTCTCTCTCTCTCTCTCTAGTTGCCTTTAGCACTCCTCTCTCTCTCTCTCTCTCCTAGCTGCCTCTTAGCACTCCCTCTCTCTCTCCCAGCTGCCTCTTAGCACTCCCCTCTCTCTCTCTCCTAGTTGCCTTTAGCACTCTCTCTCTCTCTCTCTCTCCAGCTGCCTTTAGCACTCCCTCTCTCTCTCTCTCTCTCTCTCTCTCTCTCTAGCTGCCTTTAGCACCTCTCTCTCTCTCTCTCTCTCCTAGCTGCCTTTAGCACTCCCTCTCTCTCCCTGGGTGCCTCTTTAGCACTCCCTCTCTCTCTCCCAGCTGCCTTTAGCACTCCCTCTCTCTCTCCTAGCTGCCTTTAGCACCTCTCTCTCTCTCTCCTCTAGCTGCCTCTTAGCACTCCCTCTCTCTCTCTCCCAGCTGCCTTTAGCACTCTCCTCTCTCTCTCCTAGCTGCCTCTTAGCACTCTCTCTCTCTCTCCTAGCTGCCTTTAGCACTCCTCCTCTCTCTCTCTCTCTCTCTCTCCTAGCTGCCTTTAGCACTCCTCTCTCTCTCTCCTAGCTGCCTTTAGCACTCTCTCTCTCTCTCTCTCCTAGCTGCCTTTAGCACTCCTCTCTCTCTCTCTCTCTCTCTCTCTCCTAGCTGCCTTTAGCACTCCCTCTCTCTCTCTCTCTCCTAGCTGCCTTTAGCACTCCCTCTCTCTCTCTCTCCTAGCTGCCTTTAGCACTCCCTCTCTCTCTCCTAGCTGCCTTTAGCACTCCCTCTCTCTCTCTCTCTCTCTCTCTCTAGCTGCCTCTAGCACTCCCTCTCTCTCTCTCTCTCTCTCTCTCCCTAGCTGCCTTTAGCACTCTCTCTCTCTCTCTCTCTCTCTCTCCTAGTTGCCTTTAGCACTCCCTCTCTCTCTCTCCTAGTTGCCTTTAGCACTCCCTCTCTCTCTCTCTCTCTCTCTCTCTCTCTCTCTCTCTCTCTCCTAGCTGCCTTAGCACTCCCTCTCTCTCTCTCTCCTAGTTGCCTTTAGCACTCCCTCTCTCTCTCCTAGTTGCCTTTAGCACTCCCTCTCTCTCTCTCCTAGTTGCCTTTAGCACTCCCTCTCTCTCTCTCTCTCTCTCTCTCTCTCCTAGTTGCCTTTAGCACTCCCTCTCTCTCTCTCCTAGTTGCCTTTAGCACTCCCTCTCTCTCTCTCTCTCTCTCTCTCTCTCCTAGTTGCCTTTAGCACTCCCTCTCTCTCTCTCTCTCTCTCTCTCTCCTAGCACTCCTCTCTCTCTCTCTCTCTCTCTCTCTCCTAGTTGCCTTTAGCACTCCCTCTCTCTCTCTCTCTCTCTCTCCTAGTTGCCTTTAGCACTCCCTCTCTCTCTCTCCTAGTTGCCTTTAGCACTCCCTCTCTCTCTCTCTCTCTCTCTCTCCTAGTTGCCTTTAGCACTCTCTCTCTCTCTCTCCTAGTTGCCTTTAGCACTCCCTCTCTCTCTCTCTCTCTCCTAGTTGCCTTTAGCACTCCCTCTCTCTCTCTCTCTCTCTCTCCTAGTTGCCTTTAGCACTCCCACTCTGTTTTTGGAAAAAAAGGATCATGTCCTCAGCCCCTGTCTGTCTCCAACACAGCTCCCGGGTTAAAAATACCACACAGCTCTGGAGCCCTGTACAGCTGGATGAAGCAGAGATCACAGAAAAGAATGGGGAAAAATACACACAGGAATAGCCTCGCATGATGGGGAAACTGGTAAATGGTTTTATTGCATTTACTGTCGTCATCGTTAAATCTGACATTAACAAAACATAGCAGGGCAATTTACACTTCACCCAGATGGTAAATGTCGAGGCAGGGAGCGCTGAAGTAAACGAGCAATGCCACAAGACAGAGAGGGATCAGAACAGCATGGTTCCAGCATCTACAGCAGTGGCAGTCCTCCCCTCTCCACAGACACGCAACAGAGGCCTCAGGGAGGATAAAACAGTGTGTTGTGGCATGTCTTCTAATCTCTAGCCAGAGGGTGTAATGTATAGGGATTAGGGTGAGACAGCTAAACGACCGCAGCTGGCCTTGTCTTGGGGTGCCGCGGTCACCTGAGGACGGCTGGACCGCCGTGGTACTGTTCTGGGACCGCTGCTAGTTTAACCCCGGGTGAAGGAGGGCAACAGGGTCACACGAGCAGGGTCCAAATATACACAGACACCACTCCACCACCACACCACCACCACCCCTACACCACACCACCACTCCTCCACCACCACCCCTCCACCCCTCCACCACGCCACCACCCCTCCTCCACTCCACCACCACACCACCCCTCCGCCGCTCCGCCGCTCCACCGCCCCACCGCTCCACCGCTCCACCGCCCCACCGCTCCACCGCTCCACCACCACTCCTCCACCTCTCCACCACCGCTCCACCGCCCCTCCTCCACCGCCCCTCCACCACTCCACCTCTCCACCGCTCCACCGCTCCACCACTCCACCACCCCTCCACCACCGCTCCTCCACCGCTCCACCACTCCACCACCCCTCCTCCACCGCTCCACCACTCCACCACCACCCCTCCACCGCTCCACCGCTCCACCACCACCCCACCGCTCCACCACCACTCCTCCACCACTCCACCACCGCTCCACCACCCCTCCACCACTCCACCACAACACCACTACCAGTCCCCAGCTCAGCCCTGCATTGGATGCTGAGTGCTCCTCTCTTCTGTGCTGTACATACCATGCCATTGGTTTTGAAGAAATGCTAAGTACAAATCAGAAGAGCAGGAAGCATATAATTATCTCATCCCTGAGGGAGGACACACACTGGGACTGGGCCTGGAGGGAGGACACTCACTGGGATTGGAGGGAGGACACACACTGGGACTGGGCCTGGAGGGAAGACACACACTAGGACTGGAGGGAGGACACACACTGGGACTGGGCCTGGGACTGGGAGAAGAGAAGACTCTGCTCTGGTCTGCTCTGGTCTGGTCTGCTCTGGTCTGCATGGCATCCAGAGTGCCAGGGCCAGAGTGGCTACACTACAGCCAGCTCTGCAATGGTCTGGGTGAATGGAATATTGCCCTGTCATGGACACTGGCCTGGCCTGGACTTCCTCTAGTCACTACCCACGTGGAACTAGAAAGGGTTAGGGTCAGAGTTATAAAGGGACAGCCAGGAAGCCACCAGAGACTAGTGACTGAGCAGCATTCCCACACAGTACAGGACACTCGTTTTCACCCATAGATGACGTTGATAGGTGCTAAATGTAGCTTTGATGGAACACCTTAGTAAATGAGCAGCCATAAGCCCATCCAGATCGGTGAAGGTACAGTATGTCAGTCATCTTTCATCTCAGCGTGCTGCAGACCTGCACCACTTAGTGCTGTTGCTATGTTACCATGTTGTACTTTATGAAATATTTGAATATTCATGGGTGGCAGGTAGCCTGGTAGGGTAGGAGCCAGTAGCCGAAAGGTTTCTGGATCGAATCCCCAAGCCGTTCTTCAAGAAGTTATTAGAATTTTGACTTTGGAAACAGCATTACAAATCTCTGATCTAAACTTTGCAAAGTCTCAGGAAGACCCTCTCTAGGCTATCCACACCAATCTGTCATGTTTGGAGACTGTCCCTACCAATCTGTCATGTTTGGAGACTGTCCATACCATATCTGTCATGTTTGGAGGCTGTCCCTACCGATCTGTTATGTTTGGAGACAGTCCCTACCGATCTGTTATGTTTGGAGACTGTCCCTACCAATCTGTCATGTTTGGAGACAGTCCCTACCGATCTGTTATGTTTGGAGACTGTCCCTACCAATCTGTCATGTTTGGAGACTGTCCCTACCATATCTGTCATGTTTGGAGACTGTCCCTACCAATCTGTCATGTTTGGAGACTGTCCCTACCGATCTGTCATGTTTGAAGACTATCGCTACCAATATGTCATGTTTGGAGACTGTCCCTACCGATCTGTCATGTCTGAGACTGTCCTGTCCCTACCAATCTGTCATGTTTGGAGACTATCGCTACCAATATGTCAAGTTTGGAGACTGTCCCTTCCGATCTGTCATGTCTGAGACTGTCCTGTCCCTACCAATATGTCATGTTTGGAGACTGTCTCTACCAATCTCTACTTTTGTACCTTGTGTTCTCATCCTCGGTGTCCGTTCTTCCAGAAGTTCTTCAAGCTTCTGCCTTTGAAAACAACATTTCAAACAAGCTCCAGATCTATGTTCTCATAACCTACGGTGCAGCCAGACAGACGGACGGACGGACGGACAGACAGACAGTTGGTGGGTGGCCGTGTGCATGGTAAACAAACACAGAACAGAGAATAACATTGGTCTTGGCCAGTGAACACAAATGACTGAGGAGCAACGTGACTTGGACAGGGAGAGTCAATAAACAGGACGGGGATGGACACAAACAGACGGAGGGAACAGAAGCTGAACCATGTCTGACTGTACCCCCCACAGCTCTACTGTCTGTTCCACCGGAAAGTTATGACTTCACACCGTCTGCAACGACACCCAAATGGCACCATATTCCCTATGTAGTGCACTACTTCAGACAAGAGTCCTATGGCACCCTATTCCCTATGTAGTACACTACTATAGACCAGAGTTTATGGCACCCTATCCCCTATGTAATGCACTACTATAGACCAGAGTCCTATGGCACCCTATCCCCTATGTAATGCACTACTATAGACCAGAGTCCTAGGGCACCCTATTCCCTATATAGTGCACTACTTTAGATCAGGGCCCTATGGCACCCTATTCCCTATATAGTGCCCTACTTTAGACCAGGGCATTATTCCCTACATAGTGCACAACTTTTGACAAGAGCCCTAAAATGAAGTATAGGCCCTGGTTAAAAGTAGTGCACAATATACGTAATAGGGTGCAATTTGGGTGCCAATGCAGACGTTGTGATGTTTGTTTCAGATAAGTCCTAACTTATCTGATAAGTCCTAACTTCATATTGACACAGACATCTCTACACCATCAGAGAGATCCTAGCAGTTCCAGCTATAAGTGATGAGAACACACAGGGTTTCCAGCCTGTAATGTGTTGAAATGACTCTGTGATGCTGTGGTTAATCTTCTATTCTACTATTGTTGATCAGGGAGCTGATGTCTGTTAGTCAGAGGATAATTTATCTGGGAGCTGTCTGATTTATTGACATGTACAGTGAGGGGAAAAAAGTATTTGATCCCCTGCTGATTTTGTATGTTTGCCCATTTACAAAGAAATGATCAGTCTATAATTTTAATTATATCTATATTTGAACAGTGAGAGACAGAATAACAACAAAAAAATCTAGAAAAACACATGGGAAAATTTTTATAAATTGATTTGCATTTTAATGAGGGAAATAAGTATTTGACCCCTCTGCAAAACATGACTTAGTACTTGGTGACAAAACCCTTGCTGGCAATCACAGAGGTCAGATTGTTTCTTGTAGTTGGCCACCAGGTTTGCACACATCTCAGGAGGGATTTTGTCCCACTCTTCTCCAAGTCATTAAGGTTTCGAGGCTGACGTTTGGCAACTCGAACCTTCAGCTCCCTCCACAGATTTTCTATGGATTAAGGTCTGGAGACTGGCGAGGCCACTCCAGGACCTTAATGTGCTTCTTCTTGAGCCACTTCTTTGTTGCCTTGGCCGTGTGCTTTGCGTCATTGTCATGCTGGAATACCCATCCACGACCCATTTTCAATGCCCAGGCTGAGGGAAGGAGGTTCTCACCCAAGATTTGACGGTACATGACCCTGTCCATTGTCCCTTTGATGCGGTGAAGTTGTCCTGTCCCCTTAGCAGAAAAACACCCCCAAAGCATAATGTTTCCACCTCCATGTTTGACAGTGGGGATGGTGTTCTTGGGGTCATAGGCAGCATTCCTCCTCCTCCAAACACGGCGAGTTGAGTTGATGCCAAAGAGCTCCATTTTGGTCTCATCTGACCACAACACTTTCACCCAGTTGTCCTTTGAATCATTCAGATGTTCATTGGCAAACTTCAGACGGGCATGTATATGTGCTTTCTTGAGCAGGGGGACCTTGCGGGCGCTGCAGGATTTCAGTCCTTCACGGCGTAGTGTGTTACCAATTGTTTTCTTGGTGACTATGGTCCCAGCTGCCTTGAGATCATTGACAAGATCCTCCTGTGTAGTTCTGGGCTGATTCCTCACCGTTCTGATGATCATTGCAACTCCACGAGGTGAGATCTTGCATGGAGCCCCAGGCCGAGGGAGATTGACAGTTCTTTTGTGTTTCTTCCATTTGAGAATAATCGCACCAACTGTTGTCACCTTCTCACCAAGCTGCTTGGCGATGGTCTTGTAGCCCATTCCAGCCTTGTGTAGGTCTACAATCTTGTCCCTGACATCCTTGGAGAGCTCTTTGGTCTTGGCCATGGTGGAGAGTTTGGAATCTGATTGATTGCTTCTGTGGACAGGTGCCTTTTATACAGGTAACAAACTGAGATTAGGAGCACTCCCTTTAAGAGTGTGCTCCTAATCTCAGCTCATTACCTGTAAAAAAGACACCTGGGAGCCAGAAATCTTTCTGATTGAGAAGGGGTCAAATACTTATTTCCCTCATTAAAATGCAAATCAATTTATACAATTTTTCACATGCGTTTTTTCTGAATTTTTTTGTTGTTATTTTGTCTCTCACTGTTCAAATATACCTACCATTAAAATTATAGACTGATCATTTCTTTGTCAGTGGGCAAACGTACAAAATTAGCAGGGGATCAAATACTTTTTTCCCTCACTGTAGATGTGTGATTGTTCAGTGGTTTCATACCACACATAAAGTCTGAAACTACATGGAGTTATTGTGAGATTATATTTTTGTGCAGCCCCCTACCTAACACCCCCTACCGAACACCCCCTACCTAACAGCCCCCTACCGAACAGCCCGCCCTACTGAACACCCCTACATAACACACCGCCTACCAAACACACCCCCTACCAAACACCCCCACCTAACACCCCCTACCTAACACCCCCTTCTAACAGCCCCCTACCTAAACCACTACCTCTACCACTACCTCTACCGATAACTCAACCTCTACCTACCACTACCTCTACCTACCTCTACCACCTCTACCTACCACTACCTCTACCTACCTCTACCTAGTACTACCTCTACCTACCACTACATCTACCTACCACTACCTCTACCACTACCTCTACCAATATCAGTATCTCTACCTACCTCTACCACTACCTCTACCTACCACTACCCACCACCACCCCACCCACCACCACCTCCACCTACCTCTACCCACCACCACCTCCACCCACCTCTACCACTACCCCACCCACCACCACCTCTACCAACACTCAGCATCTCTGCCACCTCTACCACTCACCCCCACCCACCACTACCCACCACCACCCCACCCACCACCACCCCACCCTACCTCTACCACTACCTCCCACCTCCCACCCCCACCCACCACCACCACTACCTCTAACACCACCTCCCACCCACCCCCACCCACCACCACCTCTGCACCCCACCCTACCACTACCACAACCCCACCTACCTCTGCCTCTACTCCACCACTACCACTCACCACCACCCCACTCCACCACTACCCTACTTCTACCTCCACCTCTCCCTCTACCTACCACTACCTCTACCTCTACCACTACCTCTACCTCTACCTCTCCCTCTACCTACCACTACCTCTACCACTACCTCTACCTACCAGTACCTCTACCAGTACCTCTACCTCTACCTACCACTACCTCTACCTCTACCTACCACTACCACTACCACTACCTCTACCTCTACCTCTACCTACCACTACCACTACCTCTACCTCTCCCTCTACCTACCACTACCTCTATCTCTACCTCTCCCTCTACCTACCACTACCTCTACCACTACCTCTACCTACCAGTACCTCTACCTACCAGTACCTCTACCACTACCTCTACTTCTACCTACCATTAGCAGCTTTATTTCGGAAATATTTAACTCTCTATGGCTGTGATAAGTGGTTGTTTATCTGCTTTCGTTGAATCCACTAACTGGATTATTCCCTACATAGGACCCTGGTCAAGAGTAGTGCACTATATAGGGAATAGGGTGCCATAGGGCTCTGGTCTAAAGTAGTGCACTACATAGGGAATAGGGTGCCATAGGGCTCTGGTCTAAAGTAAAGCTCTCTGGTCATATAGAGCCCTCTGGTCATATAGAGCCCTCTGGTCATATAGAGCCCTCTGGTCATATAGAGCCCTCTGGTCATATAGAGCTCTCTGGTCATATAGAGCCCTCTGGTCATATAGAGCTCTCTGGTCATATAGAGCCCTCTGGTCATATAGAGCCCTCTGGTCATATAGAGCCCTCTGGTCATAGAGCCCTCTGGTCATATAGAGCCCTCTGGTCATATAGAGCCCTCTGGTCATATAGAGCCCTCTGGTCATATAGCCCTCTGGTCATATAGAGCCCTCTGGTCATATAGAGCCCTCTGGTCCCATAGAGCCCTCTGGTGAGCCCTCTGGTCCCGTAGAGCCCTCTGGTCCCGAAGAGCCCTCAGGTCCCGTAGAGCCCTCTGGTCTCGTAGAGCCCTCTGGTCCCGAAGAGCCCTCAGGTCCCGTAGAGCCCTCTGGTCTCGTAGAGCCCTCTGGTCTCGTAGAGCCCTCAGGTCCCGTAGAGCCCTCTGGTCCCGAAGAGCCCTCAGGTCCCGTAGATCCCTCAGGTCCCGTAGAGCCCTCTGGTCTCGTAGAGCCCTCTGGTCCCGAAGAGCCCTCAGGTCCCGTAGATCCCTCAGGTCCCGTAGAGCCCTCTGGTCCCGTAGAGCCCTCTGGTCCCGTAGAGCCCTCTGGTCCCGTAGATCCCTCAGGTCTCGTAGAGCCCTCTGGTCCTATAGAGCCCTCCCCGAGGACACACTGATAAATGTCATTATGACTGCTGATCTAGGATCAGATCCTCGTCTCTTATTCATTATTTTCTAAAAAGCTAAACAGATCCTAGACCTGTACTCTGACTATGAGAGGCTTTGTGGATACAGGGCCACTGTGCTGCTCTTCAAACACAATTCATACTGATTCAAGCAGCACAGCACATCTCAGCGCTCAGCCTTTGGTCAACAGTGCCCATGAGCACCACTCCAGGGTATCCACGTAGAAATCAAATGGAAGTACTTCATACTCATACGATACTGGTCTGGAGTGAGTGACAAGCTACAAAAGCAGTGAGCTCACAGGCCTGGGAGAGGAGATATCTAGTGTGGCAGGGATAAATGATTCAGCTCTCCTCCACTGTAGTTGAGGGTGTGTGGTGAAATCAAAAACGGAAATTATTCATGTTCGTAAGATACTGGAGTAGCAAGCTAAAGAGCAGATACCTTTCATGGGCAAAAGAGGAGACAGGGTTTGGAAAGGCCTGCGTATGTTCCAAGGTCTCCAACACTTGAGAGGGTGAGTGGTTTACACACACTCCAGTACACACACACACACACTCCAGCGCACACACACACGCCAGCGCACACACACACGCCAGCGCGCACACACACACACACACACACACACTCCAGTACACACACACACACTCCAGTACACACACACACGCCAGCGCACACACACACGCCAGCGCACACACACACACACACACACACACTCCAGTACACACACACACACACTCCAGCGCACACACACACGCCAGCGCACACACACACACACTCCAGTGTACACACACACACACACAAACAGAAGATCAAGACCACACACACAGGCTAGTCCACACACACACACACACACACACACAGAAGAACAAGACCACACACACACGCCAGTCCACACACACACACCAGTCCACATAGATTCCTTGTACTTTTCCACATGAGAGGGGAAAGTGCTGAGTCACTTCCTCAACCTCTCTGTCCAGGCTAAACGCCTCTCCATCTCTCTAACTGTCATAAAACACACTTCAATACATACACAAATCCCTCCTCAACATCTCCAATCAAATCAACATTTTATTTCCATCCGGTTTTCCAATAAATCCTATAGCCTCTGTACCAGGGGGGGATTTTATTTGGCACCCCAAGCTTTCTGAGCAAAAAATTGGTCAGAAAGCTTTTTGGACATAAAATATTGTAAAAAGACCGGCAAATCTGCTCCAAGTAATTTTCATTTTGGAAATGTGTTCGAAACTATTATCACACATAATAGAGAGATACTGTGTATGTGACTGTATTCAAATGTAAGTCATGTTTGAAGTGATTATTTCAATCTATTTGGGCTTCTTGTGGTCAATTCGCAGCCTATAAATTATTTGTAATTATGTTCTGGCCCTCTAACAATCCGCTCAAGAAACAATCGGCCCCCAGCAGAGATCCATTTTAACAGTTGCATAAGACACGTCTCAGCAGAGATCAATTTTAACAGTTGCATAGGCCACATCTCAGCAGAGATCCATTTTAACAGTTGTCTAGGACACGTCTCAGCAGAACCTGTGTTGTCTCCTACTACATTAGAGTATGTCTGACCTCATGGTAACCACGGGGACATGCTAAACTGCTAGATGAATATTATCCACTCTCATGGGCTAAATCAAACCAGACAACGATGTATCTTCACTAGAACAGTAGAGCAGGAATACAGTTCAGGACAGGATAGTGACTATTTGGGACAGGATAGTGACTATTTGGGGCCAGGATAGTGACTATTTGGGACAGGATAGTGACTATTTGGGACAGGATAGTGACTATTTGGGACAGGATAGTGACTATTTGGGACAGGATAGTGACTATTTGAGCACAGGATAGTGTCTATTTGGGGCCAGGATAGTAACTATTTGAGCACAGGATAGTGTCTATTTGGGGCCAGGATAGTAACTATTTGGAGACAGGATAGTGACTATTTGGAGACAGGATAGTGACTATTTGGGACAGGATAGTGACTATTTGGGACAGGATAGTGACTATTTGAGCACAGGATAGTGACTATTTGGGACAGAATAGTGACTATTTGAGCACAGGATAGTGACTATTTGGGACAGGACAGTGACTAATTGAGCACAGGATAGTGTCTATTTGGGGCCAGGATAGTAACTATTTGGAGACAGGATAGTGACTATTTGGAGACAGGATAGTGACTATTTGGGACAGGATAGTGACTATTTGGGACAGGATAGTGACTATTTGGGACAGGACAGTGACTAATTGGGACAGGATAGTGACTAATTGAGCACAGGATAGTGTCTATTTGGGACAGGACAGTGACTATTTGGGACAGGACAGTGACTATTTGGGACAGGACAGTGACTATTTGGGACAGGACAGTGACTAATTGAGCACAGGATAGTGTCTATTTGGGGCCAGGATAGTGACTATTTTGGGAACAGGATAATGACTACGTAGGAGACAGGATAAAATATTCACCACGAGACTGAAAAGTAACTTTAAAATGCAAAGGGAAGGCAGAAGGCACAGGATGTTTAGTGGAAGTGTCTCATTTAGATCCATTTGCCTCATCTCCTTCTGTTCTTGGATCGGACCTGCGGTGCAGGTCACATCAGAAAGCTGGCACCACCAACACCAGGATCCTCTCTTTCATCCTCCAAGCTGGTAAAACAGAGGTACCGACTGTAAACCGACACACGATGGGCACCGCCCACCCGTCTCTCTCTCTCTCAGCTTGAGTGGCTGGCTATGGGCACAAACAGGCAGCTAACTGTAGGGCTAAGGACTACCAAGCCTGTCTGTTGTAAACACCCAGGCCTAGAGGAGCCAGAGGACATTGTGTGGTTTGGACCAGAGTGTACTGTATGCCACACTCACTGTAATCACTATCTCTCCCTGACCACCCAGCACTTACAGGGCCATTTTGATTAATTAACCATGGGATTACAACTCTCTGCCTTGCCACACAGGCTTTTTCTCTTTTTCCAGGAGGCCCTAGCTGTACTATCCTGTCCCCAAATAGTCACTGTCCAAATAGTCACTATCCTGTCCCCAAATAGTCATCCATCCTGTCCCCAAATAGTCACTATCCTGTCCCCAAATAGTCACTATCCTGTCCCCAAATCGTCACTATCCTGTACAGGGAGCTGGGCCTTTCTTTTTCTATTTTATTAACCAAGCAATTTTCAATGACAGCCTAGGAACAGTGGGTTAACTGCCTTGTTCAGGGGAAGAACAAAATATTTTTACCTTGTCAGCACAGGGATTCGACCTCGCAACATTCCGGTTACACGTCCAACGCTCTAACCACTAGGCTACCTGGCGCCCCTTTTTTCACAAAGTGTCTCAGAGCAGAAGGGATGATTTAGGATCCGGTCTGCCCTGTATATGTAACCTTCTTCATTATGATATACAGTAAAAGGAAAACTGATCCAAGACAAGGACTCGTACTTTGGAAGCAGAGAGAATACGCCACCATGTTGGATGTTGTATGCTTGGTTGGTTACAAAAAACTATATTATATGACATCAACTATTATATTACATCTATTGTATTACATCAACTATTATATTACATCATCTATTATATTACATCAACTATTATATTACATCTATTATATTACATCAACTATTATATTACATCATCTATTATATTACATAATCTATTATAATACATCATCTATTATATTACATCAACTATTATATTACATCAACTATTATATTACATCTATTATATTACATCAACTATTATATTACATCTATTGTATTACATCAACTATTATATTACATCTATTATATTACATCATCTATTATAATACATCATCTATTATATTACATCAACTATTATATTACATCATCTATTATAATACATCATCTATTATATTACATCAACTATCATATTACATCTTCTATTATATTACATCAACTATTATATTAAAACAACTATTATATTACATCTTCTACTATATTACATTATCTATTATATTACATCAACTATTATATTACATATATTATATTACATCAACTATTATATTATATCAACTATTCTATTATATCAACTATTATATTACATCATCTATTATGTTACATGAACTATTATATTACATATATTATATTACATCAACTATTATATTACATCAACTATTAAATTACATCATCTATTATGTTACATCAACTATTATTACATCTATTGTATTACATCAACTATTATATTACATCTATTATATTACATCAACTATTATATTACATCAACTATTATATTACATCTATTATATTACATCAACTATTATATTACATCATCTAATATATTACATCAACTATTATTACATCTATTGTATTACATACACTATTATATTACATCAACTATTATATTACATCTATTATATTACATCAACTATTATATTACATCAACTATTCTATTATAAAAACTATTCTATTATATCAACTATTATATTACATCATCTATTATGATACACCAACTATTATATTACATCATCTATTATATTAGATCATCTATTATAATACATCAACTATTATATTACATCATCTATTATATTACATCAACTATTATATTATATCAACTATTCTATTACATCAACTATTATATTACATCAACTATTATATTACATCTATAATATTACATCAACTATTATATTACATCAGCTATTATATTACATCTATTATATTACATCAACTATTATATTACATCAGCTATTATATTACATCTATTATATTACATCATCTATTATATTACATCAACTATTATATTACATCAAATATTATATTACATCATCTATTATATTACATCAACTGTTATATTATATCAACTATTCTATTACATCAACTATTATATTACATCAACTATTATATTACATCTATTATATTACATCAACTATTATATTACATCAGCTATTATATTACATCTATTATATTACATCAACTATTATATTATATCAACTATTCTATTATATCAACTATTATATTACATCATCTATTATGTTACATGAACTATTATATTACATATATTATATTACATCAACTATTATATTACATCTATTATATTACATCAACTATTATATTACATCATCTAATATATTACAAAAACTATTATTACATCTATTGTATTACATACACTATTATATTACATCAACTATTATATTACATCTATTATATTACATCAACTATTATATTACATCAACTATTCTATTATAAAAACTATTCTATTATATCAACTATTATATTACATCAACTATTATATTACATCATCTATTATGATACACCAACTATTATATTACATCATCTATTATATTACATCATCTATTATAATACATCATCTATTATATTACATCAACTATTATATTACATCAAATATTATATTACATCATCTATTATATTACATCAACTATTATATTATATCAACTATTATATTACATCAACTATTATATTACATCTATTATATTACATCAACTATTATATTACATCAGCTATTATATTACATCTATTATAATGCATCAACTATTATATTATATCAACTATTATATTACATCATCTATTAAATAACATCAACTATTATATTATATCAACTATTCTATTACATCAACTATTATATTACATCAACTATTATATTACATCTATTATATTACATCAACTATTATATTATATCAACTATTCTATTATATCAACTATTATATTATATCAACTATTCTATTACATCATCTATTATATTACATCAACTATTATATTACATCTATAATATTACATCAACTATTATATTACATCAGCTATTATATTACATCTATTATATTACATCAACTATTATATTACATCAGCTATTATATTACATCTATTATATTACATCATCTATTATATTACATCAACTATTATATTACATCAAATATTATATTACATCATCTATTATATTACATCAACTGTTATATTATATCAACTATTCTATTACATCAACTATTATATTACATCAACTATTATATTACATCTATTATATTACATCAACTATTATATTACATCAGCTATTATATTACATCTATTATATTACATCAACTATTATATTATATCAACTATTCTATTATATCAACTATTATATTACATCATCTATTATGTTACATGAACTATTATATTACATATATTATATTACATCAACTATTATATTACATCTATTATATTACATCAACTATTATATTACATCAGCTATTATATTACATCTATTATATTACATCAACTATTATATTATATCAACTATTCTATTATATCAACTATTATATTACATCATCTATTATGTTACATGAACTATTATATTACATATATTATATTACATCAACTATTATATTACATCTATTATATTACATCAACTATTATATTACATCATCTAATATATTACATAAACTATTATTACATCTATTGTATTACATACACTATTATATTACATCAACTATTATATTACATCTATTATATTACATCAACTATTATATTACATCAACTATTCTATTACATCATCTATTATATTACATCAACTATTATATTACATCATCTATTATATTACATCAACTATTATATTACATCATCTATTATGATACACCAACTATTATATTACATCATCTATTATATTACATCATCTATTATAATACATCATCTATTATATTACATCAACTATTATATTACATCAAATATTATATTACATCATCTATTATATTACATCAACTATTATATTATATCAACTATTATATTACATCAACTATTATATTACATCTATTATATTACATCAACTATTATATTACATCAGCTATTATATTACATCAACTATTATATTATATCAACTATTATATTACATCATCTATTAAATAACATCAACTATTATATTATATCAACTATTCTATTACATCAACTATTATATTACATCTATTATATTACATCAACTATTATATTACATCAACTATTATATTACATCTATTATATTTCATCAACTATTCTATTATATCAACTATTCTATTATATCAACTATTATATTACATCGTCTATTATGTTACATCAACTATTATATTACACCGTCTATTATATTACATCATCTATTATATTACATAATCTATTATAATACCTCATCTACTGTATTACATCAACTATTACATTACATCAACTATTATATTACATCTTCTATTATATTACATCATCTATTATATTACATCTACTATATTACATCAGCTATTATATTACATCATCTGTTATATCACATCATCTATTATATTACATCAACTATTATATTATATCAACTATTATATTATATCAACTATTATATTACATCATCTATTATGTTACATCAACTATTATATTACATCATCTATTATATTACATCATCTATTATATTACATCATCTATTATAATACATAATCTATTATATTACATAATCTATTATATTACATCAACTATTATATTACATCAACTATTGTATTACATCATCTATTATATTACATCAACTATTATATTATATCAACTAATCTATTACATCAACTATTATATTACATCAACTATTATATTACATCTATTATTTTACATCAACTATTATATTACATCAACTATTATATTACATCTATTATATTACATCAACTATTATATTACATCAACTATTATATTATATCAACTATTCTATTATATCAACTATTATATTACATCATCTATTATGTTACATCAACTATTATATTACATCATCTATTATATTACATCATCTATTATATTACATAATCTATTATAATACATCATCTATTATATTACATCAACTGTTATATTACATCAACTATTATATTACGTCAACTATTATATTACATCATCTATTATATTACAACATCTATTATATTACATCATCTATTATATTACATCAACTATTAAATTACATCATCTATTATATTACATCAACTATTATATTACATCTATTATATTACATCATCTATTATATTACATCTATTATATTACAACATCTATTATATTACATCATCTATTATATTACATCAACTATTAAATTACATCATCTATTATATTACATCAACTATTATTACATCTATTGTATTACATCAACTATTATATTACATCTTCTAATATATTACATCATCTATTATATCACATCATCTATTATATTACATCAACTATTATATTACATCATCTATTATATTACATCAACTATTATATTACATCAACTATTATTACATCATCTATTATATTACATCAACTATTATATTACATCAACTATTATATTACATCAACTATTATATTACATCAACTATTATATTACATCAACTATTATATTACTTCAACTATTATTACATCATCTATTATATTACATCATTTATATTACATCAACTATTATATTACATCAACTATTATATTACTTCAACTATTATTACATCATCTATTATATTACATCATTTATATTACATCAACTATTATATTACATCAACTATTATTACATCATCTATTATATTACATCAACTATTATATTACATCTATTATATTACATCAACTATTATATTACATAATCTATTATATTATATATTCTATTATATTACATCAACTTTTATACTACAACATCTATTATATTACATTAACTATTATTACGTCATCTATTATATTACATCAACTCTTATATTACATCAATTATATTACATCAACTATTATATTACATCTATTATATTACATCAACTATAATATTACAACATCTATTATATTACAACATCTATTATATGACATAATCTATTATATTACATCAACTATTATATTACATCTATTATATTACATCAACTATTATATTACATCAGCTATTATATTACATCTATTATATTACATCAACTATTATATTATATCAACTATTATATTACATCATCTATTAAATAACATCAACTATTATATTATATCAACTATTCTATTACATCAACTATTATATTACATCTATTATATTACATCAACTATTATATTACATCAACTATTATATTACATCTATTATATTACATCAACTATTATATTATATCAACTATTCTATTATAACAACTATTATATTACATCATCTATTATGTTACATCAACTATTATATTACATCATCTATTATATTACATCATCTATTATATTACATCATCTATTATAATACATAATCTATTATATTACATAATCTATTATATTACATCAACTATTATATTACATCAACTATTGTATTACATCATCTATTATATTACATCAACTATTATATTATATCAACTAATCTATTACATCAACTATTATATTACATCAACTATTATATTACATCTATTATTTTACATCAACTATTATATTACATCAACTATTATATTACATCTATTATATTACATCAACTATTATATTACATCAACTATTATATTATATCAACTATTCTATTATATCAACTATTATATTACATCATCTATTATGTTACATCAACTATTATATTACATCATCTATTATATTACATCATCTATTATATTACATAATCTATTATAATACATCATCTATTATATTACATCAACTGTTATATTACATCAACTATTATATTACGTCAACTATTATATTACATCATCTATTATATTACAACATCTATTATATTACATCATCTATTATATTACATCAACTATTAAATTACATCATCTATTATATTACATCAACTATTATTACATCTATTGTATTACATCAACTATTATATTACATCTTCTAATATATTACATCATCTATTATATCACATCATCTATTATATTACATCAACTATTATATTACATCATCTATTATATTACATCAACTATTATATTACATCAACTATTATTACATCATCTATTATATTACATCAACTATTATATTACATCAACTATTATATTACATCAACTATTATATTACATCAACTATTATATTACATCAACTATTATATTACTTCAACTATTATTACATCATCTATTATATTACATCATTTATATTACATCAACTATTATATTACATCAACTATTATATTACTTCAACTATTATTACATCATCTATTATATTACATCATTTATATTACATCAACTATTATATTACATCAACTATTATTACATCATCTATTATATTACATCAACTATTATATTACATCTATTATATTACATCAACTATTATATTACATAATCTATTATATTATATATTCTATTATATTACATCAACTTTTATACTACAACATCTATTATATTACATTAACTATTATTACGTCATCTATTATATTACATCAACTCTTATATTACATCAATTATATTACATCAACTATTATATTACATCTATTATATTACATCAACTATAATATTACAACATCTATTATATTACAACATCTATTATATGACATAATCTATTATATTACATCAACTATTATATTACATCTATTATATTACATCAACTATTATATTATATCAACTATTATATTACATCATCTATTAAATAACATCAACTATTATATTATATCAACTATTCTATTACATCAACTATTATATTACATCTATTATATTACATCAACTATTATATTACATCAACTATTATATTACATCTATTATATTACATCAACTATTATATTATATCAACTATTCTATTATATCAACTATTATATTACATCGTCTATTATGTTACATCAACTATTATATTACACAGTCTATTATATTACATCATCTATTATATTACATAATCTATTATAATACCTCATCTACTGTATTACATCAACTATTACATTACATCAACTATTATATTACATCTTCTATTATATTACATCATCTATTATATTACATCTACTATATTACATCAGCTATTATATTACATCATCTGTTATATCACATCATCTATTATATTACATCAACTATTATATTATATCAACTATTATATTATATCAACTATTATATTACATCATCTATTATGTTACATCAACTATTATATTACATCATCTATTATATTACATCATCTATTATATTACATCATCTATTATAATACATAATCTATTATATTACATAATCTATTATATTACATCAACTATTATATTACATCAACTATTGTATTACATCATCTATTATATTACATCAACTATTATATTATATCAACTAATCTATTACATCAACTATTATATTACATCAACTATTATATTACATCTATTATTTTACATCAACTATTATATTACATCAACTATTATATTACATCTATTATATTACATCAACTATTATATTACATCAACTATTATATTATATCAACTATTCTATTATATCAACTATTATATTACATCATCTATTATGTTACATCAACTATTATATTACATCATCTATTATATTACATCATCTATTATATTACATAATCTATTATAATACATCATCTATTATATTACATCAACTGTTATATTACATCAACTATTATATTACGTCAACTATTATATTACATCATCTATTATATTACAACATCTATTATATTACATCATCTATTATATTACATCAACTATTAAATTACATCATCTTTTATATTACATCAACTATTATATTACATCTATTATATTACATCATCTATTATATTACATCTATTATATTACAACATCTATTATATTACATCATCTATTATATTACATCAACTATTAAATTACATCATCTATTATATTACATCAACTATTAAATTACATCATCTTTTATATTACATCAACTATTATATTACATCTATTATATTACATCATCTATTATATTACATCTATTATATTACAACATCTATTATATTACATCATCTATTATATTACATCAACTATTAAATTACATCATCTATTATATTACATCAACTATTATTACATCTATTGTATTACATCAACTATTATATTACATCTTCTAATATATTACATCATCTATTATATCACATCATCTATTATATTACATCAACTATTATATTACATCATCTATTATATTACATCAACTATTATATTACATCAACTATTATTACATCATCTATTATATTACATCAACTATTATATTACATCAACTATTATATTACATCAACTATTATATTACATCAACTATTATATTACTTCAACTATTATTACATCATCTATTATATTACATCATTTATATTACATCAACTATTATATTACATCAACTATTATTACATCATCTATTATATTACATCAACTATTATATTACATCTATTATATTACATCAACTATTATATTACATAATCTATTATATTACATCTATTATATTACATCAACTATTATATTACATCAACTATTATATTACATCAACTATTATATTACTTCAACTATTATTACATCATCTATTATATTACATCATTTATATTACATCAACTATTATATTACATAATCTATTATATTATATATTCTATTATATTACATCAACTTTTATACTACAACATCTATTATATTACATTAACTATTATTACGTCATCTATTATATTACATCAACTCTTATATTACATCAATTATATTACATCAACTATTATATTACATCTATTATATTACATCAACTATAATATTACAACATCTATTATATTACAACATCTATTATATGACATAATCTATTATATTACATCAACTATTATATTACATCAACTATTATATTACATCAATTATATTACATCAACTATTGTATTACCTCTATTATATTACATCAACTATTATATATAATATATTATATTACATCAACTATTGTATTACATAATCTATTATATTACATATTCTATCATATTACATCAACTATTATACTACATCATCTATTATATTACATCATCTATTATATTACATCAACTATTATATTACATCAACTATTACTGTATATTACATCAACTATTATATTACATCAACTATTCTCCACAGTGCATGACAGAGCTGTTCAGTACAAGTATTCACAAGTATTCAACATTCCAATAGTAAATCCCATCCAGATCTGTTGTACAATGTTTCAATGATTATAGGTTGCGCAGCAGATACTGTGTAAGAGATGGTGAAAGACATTATGTCATTTTGGGTTTCATTAACTTCACATAGGGATGATCTAAGACATGATGTGAATGTATGATTTGGGCTGTCCTCACAGGGCTTTGCAGTGATGAACTTTGTAGTGAAGTACACCCCTGGCAGGCAGGCCTACCTGAGACCCCATCATGACTCCTCCACATTCACCATCAACGTTGCTCTCAACAGCAAAGGAACCGACTTCCAGGTAAGACATTGTACTGAATCTCAACACAGGAACTAACTTCCAGGTAAGACATTGTACTGAATCTCAACACAGGAACTAACTTCCAGGTAATAACTGTACTGAATCTCAACACAGGAACTAACTTCCAGGTAAGACATTGTACTGAATCTCAAAACAGGAACTAACTTCCAGGTAAGACATTGTACTGAATCTCAACACAGGAACTAACTTCCAGGTAAGACATTGTACTGAATCTCAACACAGGAACTAACTTCCAGGTAAGACATTGTACTGAATCTCAACACAGGAACTGACTTCCAGGTAAGACACTGTATCTCAACACAAAAGTCCAAACATCTCATGTCACTGTGAGAAAATATACAGTTAGGCTGTTGTGCCATTCCGCCTTTTGATTAATTGTTTCAGTGAGAAGCTGTGATGTTATTAGGCAAGCCAGACCGAGTTAGACCCGGGTGAAAGCTGCTTCCTTCGCTGCCCCACAAAGGACTCATTCACCAGGAGGGAACCCTGCGACTAACGCCTGACCTAAATCTCCCATTCCCTCCCCTTTCTCCCACACCCCTCCCCTCTCCCTCACGCCTCTCTCCCTCTCCAGCCCCTCAGCTGTTTCACAAGGCCTTCTCAAACGTCCAGGCTGGTCAGGATGCATGCGGCAGGGAAAGCTATGTGCACACAGTCAGGGACTCTTCACTAGCGTTAGCATTAGTGCAACGACTGGAAGTCAATGTGTATCTAAATCATGAAAACAGTCGACATTGAAAACACTGAATTACTTTTGCCGGTACATAAACAAACATCAATGTTAAAATAAATGAGACACATTCAAAGTGATGAAAACAGATATGCTACATTCAGGAGGTTAGAATAGGGGTAGGGAAAAGTGGGAATTGATGTGTACACTGCTCTGAGGTCAGTAAGAGACCAGGCTAAATCATGACAAGGATAATCTCGTCTGTAAGGCAGCCAGGTGAGTTAAATATACACACGGATGCCCTGCGTAGAGCAACCCCCAACCCCCACACACTCATCATCAATCTTCCTCTACTCCTCTGTGAACTCTGTATCTTGCATTTACGTGGTGAACATGCATGTGTGCTCACTAATACCCTGGGTAAACTGAACTACACTGAACTTTCAATCTACACACTGAATAGAATCCTTCAATCTACACAGTGTATAGAATCCTTCAATCTACACAGTGTATAGAATCCTTCAATCTACACAGTATAGAATCCTTCAATCTACACAGTGTATAGAATCCTTCAATCTACACAGTATAGAATCCTTCAATCTACACAGTGTATAGAATCCTTCAATCTACACACTGTATAGAATCCTTCAATCTACACAGTGTATAGAATCCTTCAATCTACACAGTGTATAGAATCCTTCAATCTACAGAGTGTATAGAATCCTTCAATCTACACAGTGTATAGAATCCTTCAATCTACACAGTGTATAGAATCCTTCAATCTACACAGTGTATAGAATCCTTCAATCTACACACAGTATAGAATCCTTCAATCTACACACAGTATAGAATCCTTCAATCTACACAGTGTATAGAATCCTTCAATCTACACAGTGTATAGAATCCTTCAATCTACACACTGTATAGAATCCTTCAATCTACACAGTGTATAGAATCCTTCAATCTACACACTGTATAGAATCCTTCACTCTACACACTGTATAGAATCCTTCACTCTACACACTGTATAGAATCCTTCACTCTACACACTGTACTGAACCTTCACTCTACACACTGTACTGAACCTTCACTCTACACACTGTACTGAACCTTCACTCTACACACTGTACTGAACCTTCACTCTACACACTGTACTGAACCTTCACTCTACACACTGTACTGAACCTTCACTCTACACACTGTATAGAATCCTTCACTCTACACACTGTATAGAATCCTTCACTCTACACACTGTATAGAATCCTTCACTCTACACACTGTACTGAACCTTCACTCTACACACTGTACTGAACCTTCACTCTACACACTGTACTGAACCTTCACTCTACACACTGTATAGAATCCTTCACTCTACACACTGTATAGAATCCTTCACTCTACACACTGTATAGAATCCTTCACTCTACACACTGTATAGAATCCTTCACTCTACACACTGTATAGAATCCTTCACTCTACACACTGTACTGAACCTTCACTCTACACACTGTATAGAATCCTTCACTCTACACACTGTACTGAACCTTCACTCTACACACTGTATAGAATCCTTCACTCTACACACTGTATAGAATCCTTCACTCTACACACTGTATAGAATCCTTCACTCTACACACTGTACTGAACCTTCACTCTACACACTGTACTGAACCTTCACTCTACACACTGTACTGAACCTTCACTCTACACACTGTACTGAACCTTCACTCTACACACTGTACTGAACCTTCACTCTACACACTGTATAGAATCCTTCACTCTACACACTGTACTGAACCTTCACTCTACACACTGTACTGGACCTTCACTCTACACACTGTACTGAACCTTCACTCTACACACTGTACTGAACCTTCACTCTACACACTGTACTGAACCTTCACTCTACACACTACTGGACCTTCACTCTACACACTGTACTGAACCTTCACTCTACACACTGTATAGAATCCTTCACTCTACACACTGTACTGAACCTTCACTCTACACACTGTATAGAATCCTTCACTCTACACACTGTACCGGACCTTCACTCTACACACTGTACTGAACCTTCACTCTACACACTGTACTGAACCTTCACTCTACACACTGTATAGAATCCTTCACTCTACACACTGTATAGAATCCTTCACTCTACACACTGTACCGGACCTTCACTCTACACACTGTACTGGACCTTCACTCTACACACTGTACTGAACCTTCACTCTACACACTACTGGACCTTCACTCTACACACTACTGGACCTTCACTCTACACACTGTACTGAACCTTCACTCTACACACTGTACTGAACCTTCACTCTACTCAATGTACTGAACCTTCACTCTACACACTGTACCGGACCTTCACTCTACACACTGTACTGGACCTTCACTCTACACACTGTATAGAATCCTTCACTCTACACACTGTACTGAACCTTCACTCTACACACTGTACTGAACCTTCACTCTACACACTGTACTGAACCTTCACTCTACACACTACTGGACCTTCACTCTACACACTACTGGACCTTCACTCTACACACTGTACTGAACCTTCACTCTACACACTGTACTGAACCTTCACTCTACACACTGTACTGAACCTTCACTCTACACACTGTACTGAACCTTCACTCTACACACTGTACTGAACCTTCACTCTACACACTGTACTGGACCTTCACTCTACACACTGTACTGAACCTTCACTCTACTCAATGTACTGAACCTTCACTCTACACACTGTACCGGACCTTCACTCTACACACTGTACTGGACCTTCACTCTACACACTGTATAGAATCCTTCACTCTACACACTGTACTGGACCTTCACTCTACACACTGTACTGAACCTTCACTCTACACACTGTACTGGACCTTCACTCTACACACTGTACTGAACCTTCACTCTACTCAATGTACTGAACCTTCACTCTACACACTGTACCGGACCTTCACTCTACACACTGTACTGGACCTTCACTCTACACACTGTATAGAATCCTTCACTCTACACACTGTACTGAACCTTCACTCTACACACTGTACTGAACCTTCACTCTACACACTGTACTGAACCTTCACTCTACACACTGTACTGAACCTTCACTCTACACACTACTGGACCTTCACTCTACACACTGTACTGAACCTTCACTCTACACACTGTACTGAACCTTCACTCTACACACTGTACTGAACCTTCACTCTACACACTACTGGACCTTCACTCTACACACTGTACTGAACCTTCACTCTACACACTACTGGACCTTCACTCTACACACTGTACTGAACCTTCACTCTACACACTACTGGACCTTCACTCTACACACTGTACTGAACCTTCACTCTACACACTGTACTGGACCTTCACTCTACACACTGTACTGGACCTTCACTCTACACACTGTACTGGACTTTCACTCTACACACTGTACTAAACCTTCACTCTACTCAATGTACTAAACCTTCACTCTCCACACCGTACTGCATTTTCACTCTACACAATGTGCTGAGCCTTCACTCTTCACAATGTACTGATCTTCATTCTACAAAATGTACTGGACCTTCACTCCAAACACTGTACTGAACTTCACTCTACACAATGTATAATAACATCACTCTACACAATGAACTGTACCTTCACTCAACAAACTGTACTCAACCTTCACTCTACACACTGTACTGAAATTTTACTCTACACACTGTACTGACATCAACACAGAGAGACAGTGCACCTCTCAACGAAGCATAGAACCACTCCCTCGCCAACGTTTTCCAAGATGTCTTAGCAGTCGGACGTGTGTTTGTCTTGTCCCGTGTACATAGTAGTTTTCCTCATTTGTTTCATAGATATTTTGTGTATATTTTAATCTTACTTTCCATCTACAAACTGAATATACTCTCCTGCAACCCGCCTCACCCAATGTGTTACGGATCTGCTATTTTTATACTTTAGAACCGGAACCCCCTTCAGAAGCTAGTCAGCTAACTAGCTACTGGCTAGTAGTCAATTAGCCAATACTAGCGGTCTTCACTGTTTACTTGGCTTTTTCTCTACCACATCACCGGATTCATACCGCAAGCTCTGGACCATTACACCGGATCATCGCAGCTGGCAAGCTGCAACCGAGCGGCTACTGCTGGCTAATGCCTCTGTCCCGAAGCTAGCACCAGTTAGCCTTGAGCTAGCCTCGAGCTAGGCCCATCTCCCGGCTAGCCGAAGAGGTCTACCAGCTAATTCTTGGGCTACAATACCTGTTTACCCAAATGGCCTGGACCCTTTACTGCCGACACGGAGCCCCCCCGATCCATCACGACTGGTCTACCGATGTAATTGTCTGAGGTGGTTTCAGCAGGCTTTTCCGTTAAGATGTTGCTGAAGACGCATCTGCTAGCCCCGGCCCGCTAGCTTTCTGAACGCCATGTCTCCAGCTCGCCTAGCGTAGTAGTGACTACCGAACGGCCTCCTGGCTCACCTTTTGCTGCTCATTGGACCCTATGATCACTCGGCTACACATGCCTCTCCCTAATGTCAATATGCCTTGTCTACTGCTGTTTCGGTTAGTTATTATTGTTCTATTTCACTGTTGAGCCACCAACCCTGCCCAGCATGCCTTAGCTCTTTTGTTCCACCCCCCACACATGCGGAGACCTCACTTGGCTTAACTGGTGCCTCCAGAGATACAACCTCTCTCATCATCACTCAATGCCTAGGTTCACCTCCACTGTACTCACATCCTACCATAGCCTTGTCTGTACATTATGCCCTGATTCTATTTTACCATGCCCAGAAATCTGCTACTTTTATTCTCTGTTCCCAACTCACTAGACGACCACTGCACTGAGGCTAGGAAACACTGTCACCATCGATAAACCTACGATAATCGATCATTTCAATAAGCATTTTTCTACGGCTACCCCTACCCCGGCCAACAGGTCTGCACCCCCCGCAGAAACAACCGATCTTCAACCGATTGCTGCCCGCACCCGCCTGCCTGACTAGCATCACTACTCTGGACGGTTCTGACTTAGAATATGTGGACAACTACAAATACCTAGGTGTCTGGTTAGACTGTAAACTCTCCTTCCAGACTCACATTAAGCATCTCCAATCCAAAATTAAATATAGAGTCGGCTCCCTATTTCGCAACAAAGCCAAACATACCCTCGTAAAACTGATTATCTTACCGATCCTTGACTTCGGAGATGTCATTACAAAATAGCCTCCAACACTCTACTCAGCAAATTGTATGTAGTCACAGTTACATCCGTTTTGTCAACAAAGCCCCATATACTACCCACCACTGTCACCTGTATGTTCTCGTTGGCTGGCCCTCGCTTTATATTCATCGCCAAACCCACTGACTCATGGTCCCTCTATGAGTCTTCGCTAGGTAAAGCCCCACCTTATCTCAGCTCACTGGTCACCATAGCAACAGCCACCCGTAGCAAGTGCTCCAGCAGGTATATCTCACTGGTCATCCCCAAAGCCAACACCTCCTTTGGCTGCCTTTCCTTCCAGTTCTCTGCTGCCATTGACTGGAACGAATTGCAAAAATCACTGAAGCTGGAGACTTATATCTCCCTCTCTAAGCATCAGCTGTCAGAGCAGTTTACCGATCACTGTACCTGTACACAGCCCATCTGTAAATAGCACACCCAACTATCTCATCCCTATATTGTTATTTTTTTCTTCTTCTCCTTTGCACCCCAGTATCTCTACTTGCACATCATCTTCTGCACATCTATCACTCCAGTGTTTAATTGCTAAATTGTAATTATTTCACCACTATGGCCTATTTATTGCCTTACCTCCCTAATCTTACTACATTTGCACACACTGTATATAGATTTTTCTATTATGTTATTGACTGTACGTTTGTTTATGATTAACTCTGTTGTTGTTTTTGTCGCACTGCTTTGGAGATTTACAACTGGCCAGGGCGCAGTTGTAAATGAGTACTTGTTCTCAACTGGCCTACCTGGTTAAATAAAGGTGAAAAAAAAAAAATACAAAAAAAAAAACTTGGTTCACGCATTCTTAACTGTGATTGGTTTGTGTGTGTTGGGGAGGGGTGATGATTCTTTAGACATGACAGTAAGGGCTAACAGATCAGGTAGGTAGGTTATAGGCTCCTTGTGGCTGTGTGTAATTCAGTGTGTATTTCTGTGTGTAATTCTGTGTGTATTTCTGTCTGTAATTCTGTGTGTAATTCAGTGTATATTTGTGATGAGGGAATCTTAATTTTTTCCAAAGTTGGTTTTATTGAAAAAATGCAGAGAAAAAAAATTGAATGTAATGGTTTTGACGGATGGCTTCAAGATAATAGAAGTTAATCTTACAATAGAGGGTGGAAATGGCATGCGGTGTTATAACTTCTTCACCCGTCCTACTCCACGGTTGAGTCTTTCAATGTGGATCATTTCTCAAAAGACAACGTGACTGATGGAAGTTAAACAACACTACACATGTTGGTGTTTAACAACTTTATTACAGTTCCACATCCATTTCACAATAAGTTAAGCACTTGAACTGGCTGAGGTTCAAAGTTCATTCACAAACAACTTTCAGAGAAAGTAAAAATCTCCTGCGATGTTGTCCTGTGATGTAAAAAAAAAATTCAAGTAAAACATTTTGACAATATCCAACTTCATTCAACCAGAATTCATATTAAATTCTGCTGTAATTAATGTTTTTATCTGGTGTGCAAAAAAAATTATATATATATTTAATTGGGCATGTCGGTCATATTAACATCAGGTAACAAACTGCAACCCAATGTTCTTAAAAGGGGTGGACAGAACATGGATGGACAATGGTTTTAAAACTACACTTTTGATGAAAGGTTAACCATACAAACAGGTAACCAAGCTAAAATGGTTAAAACAAGCTACCTGTTGGCAGAATAATCCTTAACACATATTTCCTTGAGATTATGGGTGGGATTAATGACTAATTGATCAGGATTACGGGTGGGATTACTGACTAATTGATCAGGATTATGGGTGGGATTACTGACAAATTGATTAGGATTATGGGTGGGACTAGTGACAAATTGTTCAGGATTATGGGGGGGGATTATTGACAAATTGATCAGGATTATGGGTGGGATTACTGACAAATTGATTAGGATTATGGGTGGGACTAGTGACTAATTGTTCAGGATTATGGGTGGGATTACTGACAAATTGATCAGGATAATGGGTGGGATTACTGACAAACTGATCAGGATTATAGGTGAGATAACTGACTAATTGATCAGGATTGTGGGTAAGATTACTAATTAATTGATTGAGAGTATAGGTGGGACTGACTAATTGATTAGGATAATTAAACTATGAGTGATGTGAAGTATGAAGGCTCTACTATATTTGACCTGAAATGCTGATGGTGAATTACAGTCATCACGTCCCTTAAGGCACCACACTCTGTTTGACAGAGAGTTTCAAATGAAAGGGATTGTCTGACTCTGGCACGACCTTACATATTTTTTTTGGGGGGGGGGACAGTAAATTGCATCCGTAAAATGTCACGATCACAACATCAATAAGGCACTGCATCATTAAGACCAAACAAAACAGATCAAATGAACAACAAAAACAACAACGAAAACAAACAATAAACAAAGAAAAACCTGATAAAATGCTAGTGTAGAGTGTACGGTTCAAGGGTCGATGAAAGAGACAGCGATGTAGCGTGTTCCGTTGGTGGTGGGCAGGCCTTCATGGAGGTGCGTCAGACGGCCTGGGTGCATAAAACTCCAGCCCTTCCTAGGAGAATCTACCGAGCAGTTATACCTGTGGAACCGACAGCCACCACCCTGGAGAGAGAGCAAACAGCACATAATGAATAGTTGTGTGTAACTGTATATTTTCATTGTGTGCTCCACTGTGGACATGAGATAAATCGACTTTTGTGATGAGAAACAGTACAATGTCTTACCTGGAAGTTAGTTCCTGTGTTGAGATTCAGTACAATGTCTTACCTGGAAGTTAGTTCCTGTGTTGAGATTCAGTACAATGTCTTACCTGGAAGTTAGTTCCTGTGTTGAGATTCAGTACAATGTCTTACCTGGAAGTTAGTTCCTGTTTTGAGATTCAGTACAATGTCTTACCTGGAAGTTAGTTCCTGTGTTGAGATTCAGTACAATGTCTTACCTGGAAGTTAGTTCCTGTTTTGAGATTCAGTACAATGTCTTACCTGGAAGTTAGTTCCTGTGTTGAGATTCAGTACAATGTCTTACCTGGAAGTTAGTTCCTGTTTTGAGATTCAGTACAATGTCTTACCTGGAAGTTAGTTCCTGTGTTGAGATTCAGTACAATGTCTTACCTGGAAGTTAGTTCCTGTTTTGAGATTCAGTACAATGTCTTACCTGGAAGTTAGTTCCTGTTTTGAGATTCAGTACAATGTCTTACCTGGAAGTTAGTTCCTGTGTTGAGATTCAGTACAATGTCTTACCTGGAAGTCGGTTCCTTTGCTGTTGAGAGCAACGTTGATGGTGAATGTGGAGGAGTCATGATGGGGTCTCAGGTAGGCCTGCCTGCCAGGGGTGTACTTCACTACAAAGTTCATCACTGCAAAGCCCTGTGAGGACAGCCCAAATCACACATTCACATCATGTCTTAGATCATCCCTATGTGAAGTTAATGAAACCCAAAATGACATAATGTCTTTCACCATCTCTTAAACAGTATCTGCTGCGCAACCTATAATCATTGAAACATTGTACAACAGATCTGGATGGGATTTACTATTGGAATGTTGAATACTTGTGAATACTTGTACTGAACAGCTCTGTCATGCACTGTGGAGAATAGTTGATGTAATATAATAGTTGATGTAATATACAGTAATAGTTGATGTAATATAATAGATGATGTAATATAATAGATGATGTAGTATAATAGTTGATGTAATATAATAGAATATGTAATATAATAGATTATGTAATATAATAGTTAATGTAATATAATAGATTATATATAATAGTTATGTAATACAATAGAGGAAATACAATAGTTGATGTAATATAATTGATGTAATATAATAGTTGATGTAATATATTAGTTGATGTAATATAATAGATTATGTAATATAATAGATGTTGTAATATAATAGTTGATGTAATATAATAGTTGATGTAATATAATAGATTATGTAATATAATAGATTATGTAATATAATAGTTGATGTAATATAATAGATTATATATAATAGTTGATGTAATATAATAGAGGTAATACAATAGTTGATGTAATATAATTGATGTAATATAATAGTTGATGTAATATAATAGTTGATGTAATATAATAGATTATGTAATATAATAGATGTTGTAGTATAATAGATGTTGTAATATAATAGTTGATGTAATATAATAGTTGATGTAATATAATAGATTATGTAATATAATAGATGTTGTAGTATAATAGATGTTGTAATATAATAGTTGATGTAATATAATAGATGTAATATAATAGTTGTTGTAATATAATTGATGTAATATAAGTGTTGATGTAATATAATAGATGATGTAATAATAGTTAATGTAATATAATAGATGATGTAGTATAAAAGTCGATGTAATATAATAGAATATGTAATATAATAGATTATGTAATATAACAGATGATGTAATATAATAGATGATGTAATATAATAGATGATGTAATATAATAGATGATGTAAAATAATAGTTGATGCAATATAATAGTTGATGTAATATAACAGATGATGTAATATAATAGATCATGTAATATAATAGATCATGTAATATAATAGATGTAATATAATAGTCGATGTAATATAATAGATGTAATATGTAATATAATGATGTAATATAATAGATGTAATATAATAGTTGATGTAATATAATAGCTGGTATAATAGATGTAATAAAAAAGATGTAATATAATAGATTATGTAATATAATAGATGATGTAATATAATAGTTGATGTAATATAATAGATGATGTAATATAATAGTTGATGTAATATAATAGATGATGTAATATAATAGTTGACGTAATATAACAGTTGATGTAATATAATAGATGATGTAATATAATAGTTGATGTAATATAATAGATAATGTAATATAATAGTTGATGTAATATAATAGTTGATGAAATATAATAGTTGATATAATATAACAGATGATGTAATATAATAGATGTAATATAAAAGAAGAGGTAATATAATAGATGATGTAATATAATAGTTGATGTAATATAACAGAAGATGTAATATAATAGATTATGTAATATAATAGTTGATGTAATATAATAGATGTAATATAATAGATGATGTACTATAATAGATGACGTAATATATTAGATGTAGTATAATAGTTGATATAATAGAATAGTTGATGTAATATAATAGACGTAATATAATAGATGATGTAAAATAATAGATTATGTAATATAATAGATGATGTAATATAATAAATAATGTAATATAATAGATGATGTAATATAATACTTGATGTAATATAATAGATGATGTAATATAATGGATGTAATAAAATAGTTGATGTAAAATAATAGATGATGTAAAATAATAGATGATGTAATATAATAGATAATGTAATATAATACATAATGTAATACAATAGATGATGTAATATAATAGATTGTGTAATATAATACATGTAGTATAATAGTTGATATAATAGAATAGTTGATATAATAGAATAGTTGATGTAATATAATAGACGTAATATAATAGATGATGTAAAATAATAGATTATGTAATATAATAGTTGATGTAATGTAATAGATGATGTAATATAATAGATGATGTAATATAATAGTTGATGCAATATAATAGATGATGTAATATAATAGAAAATGTAAAAAAAATCGATGATGTAATATAATAGATGATGTAATATAATAGATGATGTAATATAATAGTTGATGTAATATAATAGTTGATGTAATATAACAGATGATGTAAAATAATAGATGATGTAATATAATAGATAATGTAATATAATACATAATGTAATACAATAGATGATGTAATATAATAGATTGTGTAATATAATACATGTAGTATAATAGTTGATATAATAGAATAGTTGATATAATAGAATAGTTGATGTAATATAATAGACGTAATATAATAGATGATGTAAAATAATAGATTATGTAATATAATAGTTGATGTAATGTAATAGATGATGTAATATAATAGATGATGTAATATAATAGTTGATGCAATATAATAGATGATGTAATATAATAGAAAATGTAAAAAAAATCGATGATGTAATATAATAGATGATGTAATATAATAGATGATGTAATATAATAGTTGATGTAATATAATAGATGATGTAATATAATAGATAATGTAAAATAATAGATGATGTAATATAATAGATAATGTAAAATAATAGATGATGTAATATAATAGTTGATGCAATATAATAGTTGATGTGATATAATAGATGATGTAATATAATAGTTGATGTAATATAATAGATGATGTAATATAATAGTTGATATAATAGAATAGTTGATATAATAGAATAGTTGATGTAATATAATAGACGTAATACAATAGATAATGTAATATAATAGATGATGTAATATAATAGATTGTGTAATATAATACATGTAGTATAATAGTTGATATAATAGAATAGTTGATATAATAGAATAGTTGATGTAATATAATAGACGTAATATAATAGATAATGTAATATAATAGATTATGTAATGTAATAGATGTAATATGTAATATAATGATGTAATATAATAGGTGTAATACAATAGTTGATGTAATATAATAGCTGGTATAATAGATGTAATAAAATAGATGTAATATAATAGATTATGTAATATAATAGATGATGTAATATAATAGATAATGTAATATAATAGTTGATGTAATATAATAGATGATGTAATATAATGGATGTAATAAAATAGTTGATGTAATACAATAGATGATGTAATATAATAGATTGTGTAATATAATACATGTAGTATAATAGTTGATATAATAGAATAGTTGATATAATAGAATAGTTGATGTAATATAATAGACGTAATATAATAGATGATGTAAAATAATAGATGATGTAATATAATAGTTGATGTAATGTAATAGATGATGTAATATAATAGATTATGTAATATAATAGTTGATGCAATATAATAGATTATGTAATATAATAGAAAATGTAAAAAAAAATCGATGATGTAATATAATAGATGATGTAATATAATAGATGATGTAATATAATAGTTGATGTAATATAACAGATGATGTAAAATAATAGATGATGGAATATAATAGATGATGTAATATAATAGATAATGTAAAATAATAGATAATGTAAAATAATAGATGATGTAATATAATAGTTGATGCAATATAATAGTTGATGTGATATAATAGATGATGTAATATAATAGTTGATGTAATATAATAGATGATGTAATATAATAGTTGATATAATATAATAGTAGATGTAATATAATAGTTGATGTAATATAATAGTTGATGTAATATAATAGTTGATGTAATATAACAGATGATGTAAAATAATAGATGATGTAATATAATAGATAATGTAACATAATAGATGATGTGATATAATAGTTGATATAATAGAATAGTTGATATAATAGAATAGTTGATGTAATATAATAGACGTAATATAACAGTCGATGTAATATAATAGATGTAATATGTAATATAATGATGTAATATAATAGATGTAATATACTAGTTGATGTAATATAATAGCTGGTATAATAGATGTAATAAAATAGATGTAATATAATAGATTATGTAATATAATAGATGATGTAATATAATAGTTGATGTAATATAATAGATGATGTAATATAATAGTTGACGTAATATAACAGTTGATGTAATATAATAGATTATGTAATATAATAGTTGATGTAATATAATAGATAATGTAATATAATAGTTGATGTAATATAATAGTTGATATAATAGAATAGTTGATGTAATATAATAGTTTATGTAATATAATAGACGTAATATAATAGATGATGTAATATAATAGGTGATATAATATAATAGTTGATATAATAGAATAGTTGATGTAATATAATAGTTGATGTAATATAATAGATAATGTAATATAATAGTTGATGTAATAGATTATGTAATATAGTCATTGATGTAATATAATAGATGATGTAATATAATAGTTGATGTAATATAATAGATAATGTAATATAATAGTTGATGTAATAGATTATGTAATATAGTAGTTGATGTAATATAATATATGTAATATAATAGTTGATGTAATATAATAGTTGATGTAATATAATAGTTGATATAATAGAATAGTTGATATAATAGAATAGTTGATGTAATATAATAGACGTAATATAATAGATGATGTAATATAATAGTTGATGTAATATAATAGATAATGTAATATAATAGATGATGTAATATAATAGTTGATATAATAGAATAGTTGATATAATAGAATAGTTGATATAATAGAATAGTTGATGTAATATAATAGTTGATATAATATAATAGATGATGTAATATAATAGTTGATGTAATAGAATAGTTGATGTATTATAATAGATGATGTAATATAATAGATGATGTAATATAATAGTTGACGTAATATAACAGTTGATGTAATATAATAGATTATGTAATATAATAGTTGATGTAATATAATAGATAATGTAATATAATAGTTGATGTAATATAATAGTTGATATAATAGAATAGTTGATGTAATATAATAGTTTATGTAATATAATAGACGTAATATAATAGATGATGTAATATAATAGGTGATATAATATAATAGTTGATATAATAGAATAGTTGATGTAATATAATAGTTGATGTAATATAATAGATAATGTAATATAATAGTTGATGTAATAGATTATGTAATATAGTCATTGATGTAATATAATAGATGATGTAATATAATAGTTGATGTAATATAATAGATAATGTAATATAATAGTTGATGTAATAGATTATGTAATATAGTAGTTGATGTAATATAATATATGTAATATAATAGTTGATGTAATATAATAGTTGATGTAATATAATAGTTGATATAATAGAATAGTTGATATAATAGAATAGTTGATGTAATATAATAGATTTAATATAATAGATGATGTAATATAATAGTTGATGTAATATAATAGATAATGTAATATAATAGATGATGTAATATAATAGTTGATATAATAGAATAGTTGATATAATAGAATAGTTGATATAATAGAATAGTTGATGTAATATAATAGTTGATATAATATAATAGATGATGTAATATAATAGTTGATGTAATAGAATAGTTGATGTATTATAATAGATGATGTAATATAATAGATGATGTAATATAATAGATGATGTAATATAATAGTTGATGTAATATAATAGTTGATGTAATATAATAGTTGATATAATAGAATAGTTGATGTAATATAATAGATGATGTAATATAATAGTTGATATAATAGAATAGTTGATGTAATATAATAGACGTAATATAATAGATGATGTAATATAATAGTTGATGTAATATAATAGATGATGTAATATAATAGTTGATATAATAGAATAGTTGATGTATCATAATAGATGATGTAATATAATAGATGATGTAATATAATAGTTTTTATAATAGAATAGTTGATATAATAGAATAGTTGATGTAATATAATAGACGTAATATAATAGATGATGTAATATAATAGTTGATGTAATATAATAGATTATGTAATATAATAGTTGATGTAACAGTAGTTGGATCATTGCATACCTTGGTGTAGTATCCGGAGAAGACTTTGAGAGTGACGGGGGATATGAACTCTCTGATGAAGTGTAGCCACTCCTTATCGTAACCGATCTGCTTCATGTGGATGTCATCAGTCGGCACGGTCTCGTAGCCGCCGGTGATCCGCTTGTCCTGATAGGAAGAGAGGGAGACCAGGAAACAAGAGAACAGTGATGGAACATATTAGCCAGAACCTCCTCCTTCTCTGTTTCTGTGCCGTGCGATTGTGTGTGCGACTGCTGTCTCCAGGGTGACGATGAGGGATGAGTGGTGTGTGGGTTTAATCCGGTTCTCTTTGAAGATGAAGGACTTGACTCAGCAGAGACCAACCTGATGACCCACAGGCTAAGAATGCACCAGGGTCCTCAATGCTTATGGTTATCCTTCAACATCGTGCTCTGTGTGACTGCTGTCTTTCCATCGGCCCTATGCAGTGGTGTAGTGGAGCCTGGAGAATTGGAAGTATACTCTAATTTAGCAAAAAAAGTTCCCAAACAGCCCGCCCAGCGAAGGAAATGCACCCTGTGTTAAAAATGTGTTTTCCTCTAGATATTTCAGACTCAAAACCACACTATTTTTAATAGAGAAAACACAACAATTTGATGGCCTAAATCTACAACAATGCTTAAACCACATCAATATGATTAGGTGTGCCTGTCAGGGCCTGGCTCCCCAGTGGGTGGGCCTGTCAGGGCCTGGCTCCCCAGTGGGTGGGCCTGTCAGGGCCTGGCTCCCCAGTGGGTGGGCCTGACCCATCCATGTACAGTCTACGCCACTGATGAAAAAAGAGCATGATGACAATTGCGCATCACAAATAGCCGACTAACCAACACTTCGGACAAAAAAAAAGTCCTGGTTTCCATACCCTTTGTTGCCTTAGTTAGCATTTACTGGTAGACATACAGTTGAAGTCGGAAGTTTACATACACCTTAGCCAAATACATTTAAACTCAGTTTTTCACAATTCCTGACATTTAATCTTAGTATAAATTCCCTGTCTTAGGTCAGTTAGGATCACCACTTTATTTTAAGAATGTAAAATGTCAGAATAATAGTAGAGAGAATGATTTATTTCAGCTTTTATTTCTTTCATCACATTCCCAGTGGGTCAGAAGTGTACATACACTCAATTAGTATTTGGTAGCATTGCCTTTAAATTGTTTAACTTGGGTCAAACGTTTCGGGTAGCCTCCCACAAGCTTCCCACAATAAGTTGGGTGAATTTTGGCCCATTCCTCCGGACAGAGCTGGTGTAACTGAGTCAGGTTTGTAGGCCTCCTTGCTCGCAAACACTTTTTAAGTTCTGCCCACAAATGTTCTATAGGATTGAGGTCAGGGATTTGTGATGGCCACTCCAATACCTTGACTTTGCTGTCCTTAAGCCATTTTGCCACAACTTTGGAAGTATGCTTGGGGTCATTGTCCATTTGGAAGACCCATTTGCGACCAAGCTTTAACTTCCTGACTGATGTCTTGAGATGTTGCTTCAATATATCCACATCATTTTCCTTTCTCACGATGCCATCTATTTTGTGAAGTGCACCAGTCCCTCGTGGAACAAAGCACATCCACAACATGATGCTTCCAGCCCCATGCTTCACGGTTGGGATGGTGTTCTTTGGCTTGCAAGCCTCCCCCTTTTTCCTCCAAACATAACGATGGTCATTATGGCCGAACAGTTTTTTAAAATAACTTTACAGTATGTAATATGTTATTAATAACTTTACAGCATGTACTATGTTATTAATAACTTTACAGTACGTAATATGTTATTAATAACTTTACAGTATGTACTATGTTATTAATAACTGTACAGTATGTACTGCTATTAATAACTTCACAGTATGTAATATGTTATTAATAACTGTACAGTATGTAATATGTTATTAATAACTTCACAGTACGTAATATGTTATTAATAACTTTACAGTATGTACTATGTTATTAATAACTGTACAGTATGTACTGCTATTAATAACTTCACAGTACGTAATATGTTATTAATAACTTTACAGTATGTACTATGTTATTAATAACTGTACAGTATGTACTGCTATTAATAACTTCACAGTATGTAATATGTTATTAATAACTTTACAGTATGTAATATGTTATTAATAACTTTACAGTATGTAATATGTTATTAATAACTGTACAGTATGTAATATGTTATTAATAACTTTACAGTACGTAATATGGCATTAATAACTTTACAGTCCGTACCGTTATTAATAACTGTACAGTATGTTCTGTTATTAATAACTTTACAGTATCTAATATGTTATTAATAACTTTACAATATGTACTATGTTATTAATAACTTTACAGTATGTAATATGTTATTCATAACTTTACAGTATGTAATATGTGCTATGTTTGACCTCTGACCTCGTGGTTGCCTCCAGACCAGGACCCGTAGTGTTCCATCTCCTCCACCAGCTCATCACAGGCTCGCTCCGTGAAGACCGGGAACCAGAACACATCTGGACACGGCTAGAGGAGACCGACACAGGGAGTTAGAACTGAAGAGTTTTAGGAGACACAGAGAGATGAGACATCAGGAGACACAGAGATATGAGACATCAGGAGACACAGAGAGATGAGACATCAGGAGACACAGAGAGATGAGACATCAGGAGACAAAGAGAGATGAGACATCAGGAGACAAAGAGATATGAGACATCAGGAGACACAGAGCGATGAGACATCAGGAGACACAGAGAGATGAGACATCAGGAGACACAGAGAGATGAGACATCAGGAGACACAGAGAGATGAGACATCAGGAGACACAGAGAGATGAGACATCAGGAGACAGAGAGAGATGAGACATCAGGAGACACAGAGATATGAGACATCAGGAGACAAAGAGATATGAGACATCAGGAGACAGAGAGAGATGAGACATCAGGAGACAGAGAGAGATGAGACATCAGGAGACAAAGAGAGATATGAGACATCAGGAGACAAAGAGAAATATGAGACATCAGGAGACACAGAGAGATGAGACATCAGGAGACACAGAGAGATGAGACATCAGGAGACACAGAGAGATGAGACATCAGGAGACACAGAGATATGAGACATCAGGAGACAAAGAGATATGAGACATCAGGAGACAGAGAGAGATGAGACATCAGGAGACAGAGAGAGATGAGACATCAGGAGACAAAGAGAGATATGAGACATCAGGAGACAAAGAGAGATATGAGACATCAGGAGACACAGAGAGATGAGACATCAGGAGACACAGAGAGATGAGACATCAGGAGACACAGAGAGATGAGACATCAGGAGACACAGAGCGATGAGATACCAGGAGACACATCACAGACAGTGAAAAACACACTCATGAACCTGAAGTCAAGAACTGCATCAGAACAGTGACCTCACTCTGGGATCTACGGCTAGAGACATGTACTGAGTCACTGAGGACCTCGCTCTGGTATCCACGGATAGAGACACGTACTTAGTCACTAAGTACCTCACTCTGGGATCCCCGGCTAGAGACACGTACTGAGTCACTAAGGACCTCACTCTGGGATCCACGGCTAAAGACACGTATTGAGTCACTAAGGACCTCACTCTGGGATCCACGGCTAGAGACACGTACTGAGTCACTGAGGACCTCACTCTGGGATCCACGGCTAGAGACACGTACTGAGTCACTGAGGACCTCGCTCTGAGATCCACGGCTAGAGACACGTACTGAGTCACTGAGGACCTCACACACCCCATAACACTGGAATGAACTGGAGCAGGACTTCATGTAGGCTGATGTATAATACTCTAATCAGCACTGATATATTTTGTTAAAGGGTCATGTATTGTAAGCAATGGGCTATTTGCTATTTTAACTGTCTGTCCAGGAGCAGAACACGAACACGGACAGACAGACACCAGGAGAGAAGACGTACTGAGTAACTGAGGAGCTGGGAAGGAATCACATAAAGTTCATCTTCACCATCATCAACTTGGACACGAAGTCAAGGACATCAGGAGATGATATATGTGTTAAGAGTATGATACTGTGTCAGCTATCAGCAATGAAACAAAGAAAGCACTGTTGAATCACAATGCCATGTCATTGTGATGTCATGGCTTAGTGATGTCATGTCATAGTGATGTCATGTCAAAGGGATGTAATGTCAAAGGGATGTAATGTCATAGTGATGTCATGTCATGTCATAGAGATGTCATGCCATAGTGATGTCATGTCATAGTGATGTCATGTCATAGTAATGCATGCCATTGTGATGTCATGACATAGTGATGTCATGGCCTAGTGATGTCATGTCATAGTGATGTCATGTCATAGGGATGTAATGTCATAGTGATGTCATGTAATAGTGATGTCATGTCATAGTGATGTCATGTCATAGTAATGCATGCCATTGTGATGTCATGACATAGTGATGTCATGGCCTAGTGATGACATGTCATAGCGATGTTATGTCATAGTAATGCATGTCATAGGGATGTAATGTCATAGTGATGTCATGGCATAGTGATGTAATGTCATAGTGATGTCATGTTATGTCATGTCATAGTGATGTCATGTTATGTCATAGTGATGTCATGTCATAGTGATGTCATGTCATAGTAAAGCATGGCATAGTGATGTCATCCCCATTCCTCAACCCTTCATTTCTATAGGATTGAGATCTGGGCTTTGACTCGGCCAACTAATTTATCAAATTAAAATGAAAGATACTTTGCAATCATTATTCATCAGCAATCCCCAGAAATGCAGTAAATAAGTAAACCCCTAGCTTCAGTAGCAGGTGTTGCCCACTTTGGCTGAAATAACTTCATGCAGCCGTTTCTTGTTGTTGTTGTTCAGTCTCTTACATCGACTGGGAGGAATTGTTTCCCATTCTTCTTTACAGTACTGCTTCAACTGTGTCATGTTCAGGGATTTCTTTCGTGCACGGCCAGCATCAAGTCCCCCCACAGCATTTCTATAGGGTTGAGATCTGGGCTTTGACTCGGCCATTCTGTTGTAGCTTTGCTTGTGAGTTTTGGATCATTTGAGTCGAAATATGTAAACAAAAATTAAAAAGACCAAAGCATGTACATAATTTGTCACATGACTGTATCTCTGTAACCTAAGATATACACACCTCTTCTAGGTAGTTCTCTGTGAAGATGCGTGTGTAGTTGGGGTGGATGTATTTCTCCTTCCAGTCCTGAGAGAGAGAGAGATGGTTGGAATCGTGGTCCGTTAGTCTCTTAGGCTGTTCATTGCCCTGCATACCTCTCACAGCTTATCCACTGACACCCTCCTCTCCCCAGACACCCTCCTCTCACCCTCCTCCCCCCAGACACTCTCCTCTCACCCAGACACCCTCCTCTCCCCAGACACCCTCCTCTCACCCTCCTTTCCCCAGACACCCTCCTCTCCCCAGACACCCTCCTCTCACCCTCCTCCCCCCAGACACCCTCCTCTCCCCAGACACCCTCCTCTCACCCTCCTCTCCCCAGACACCCTCCTCTCCCCAGACACCCTCCTCTCCCCAGACACCCTCCTCTCACCCTCCTCTCCCCAGACACCCTCCTCTCCCCAGACACCCTCCTCTCACCCTCCTCTCCCCAGACACCCTCCTCTCCCCAGACACCCTCCTCTCACCCTCCTCTCCCCAGACACCCTCCTCTCCCCAGACACCCTCCTCTCCCCAGACACCCTCCTCTCACCAATCACAGATCCTTTTCAGCTAAGCAGAGTTCACTGCATATTTACAGTACATCATATTTTTATTACTACAAATTAATCAGACAAAGGGCAATCGTATCTCATTGTTACCATATCTTAAAACATATATACAAAACAAACAAAAGCAGGGAGTGAGGATATGAGGACTTACCACTGGATTCTCAAATATTTGCCACAGATCACTGTTGTAGTGTGACGTGTTAAAGTTAGCTGTGGAAATTATCCTTCCAAACTCATGACGGTTTGTAATGTACATGAACATTCCCTGTAGCGGACAGAGAAAGTCAAATTATCCTTCCAAACTCACGACGGTTTGTTAATTTACATTCCCTCTAGTGGACAGAGTTTCATGAATAGATTACAGCTGTTTTCTAAGCAAGGAGAGAGACGATGCTGTAAATAGTACCCACATAGTGACTGACATGTCTCACCGGAACACTATCTGACATCCTGATTAAGTGTTTAGGAAACCAAACAATGACAACCACATGTCAATAAATAACACTTGATTATTTATGGAGAGGTGTGGAAGGGGAGGAGTGGGGAGGTACATTTCAGAGGGAGGGAGGACAGGGAGGGAGGGAGGGGGTTCAGGTGGGACATGGTAGGGGGAGGGAGGCAGGTGGCTGGACCGGACTTTCAGACTAGGCTTTCTGTCTTTCCCCCTTGACAAATGACTGCACAGCTGGGATGTTTGGGTAGTTTGGGATGTTTGGGATGTGTTTGGGTAGTTTGGGATGTTGGGATGTTGGGTAGTTTAGGATGTTGGGATGTTGGGTAGTTTGGGATGTTGGGTAGTTTGGGTAGTTTGGGGATGTTGGGATGTTGGGTACTTTGGGATGTTTGGGTAGTTTTAGATGTTGGGATGTTTGGGATGGTTGGGATGTTGGGTTGTTTGGGATGTTTTAGATGTTTTAGATGTTGGGAGTTTGTGATGTTTGGGTAGTTTGGGATGTTTTAGATGTTGGGATGTTGGGATGTTGGGTAGTTTGGGTTGTTTGGGATGTTTGGGATGTTTTAGATGTTGGGATAGTTTGGGTAGTTTGGGTAATTTGGGTAGTTTGGGATGTTTTAGATGTTTTAGATGTTGGGATGTTTTAGATGTTGGGATGTTGGGTAGTTTGGGTTGTTTGGGATGTTTGGGATGTTTGGGATGTTTTAGATGAGTTTGAGTTTATTTTTATTTTTACAGGGACAGTGCACATTAATCAACGTTTCAGTAAAAGTGCCGGTTTTAGCCAGCCGGCTAATTTTCAACCGCAGTCCCTGTGCAGGTTATTAAAAACAATTACAATACATGTTGGGATAATGTTGGGATAGTTTGGGTAGTTTGGGTAGTTTGGGATGTTTTAGATGTTTTAGATGTTTTAGATGTTGGGATGTTTTAGATGTTGGGAAGTTTGGGTAGTTTGGGTAGTTTGGGATGTTTGGGATGTTTTAGATGTTTTAGATGTTGGGGTAGTTTGGGTAGTTTGGGATGTTGGGATGCTGGGATGTTGGGATGTTTGGGATGTTTTAGATGTTGGGATGTTTGGGTAGTTTGGGTAGTTTGGGTAGTTTGGGATGTTTGGGTAGGTTGGGATGTTGGGATGTTTGGGGTAGTTTGGGTAGTTTGGGATGTTTGGGATGTTTGGGATGTCTGGGATGTTTGGGTAGTTTGGGATGTCTGGGATGTCTGGGATGTCTGGGATGTTTGGGATGTTTGGGATGTTTGGGTAGTTTGGGATGTTTGGGATTTTAGACCATCTGTTTTCTGTCTATGTGAATTATGTCTCCAAATTTTTAATTATGATTTTGAAGATTTTTTTTGTAGGGAGTGTGTCATGCTGGGAGTGAAAAGGTGTAGTTGAGGTCTAATCAGCTAGCCTAGTCTGAGACGGTCAGAGCGTTGGGGAGAGAAGCTGGTGACATAGTTGTGGGGGTTAGGGGGCTAAGAATTTGGCTCTGGGGGGTGTAAAGCGTGGCTGCAGGGAACTTGCAGGTGGCCATTACTATAGCTTAGTGACTACAGCTCCGTGACTACAGCTCCGTGACTACAGCCCTGTGACTACAGCTCCGTGACTATAGCTCCGTGACTACAACTCCGTGACTATAGCTCTGTTACTATAGCTTCGCGACTATAGCTCTTTTACTATAAATCCGTCACTATAGCTTCTTTAATATATTTCTGTTACTATAGCTCCGTTACTATATTTACGAGAAAAAAAAATGCGTTACTATTGCTCCGTTACTATAGCTCATTGTTCTGTTACCAAAGCTCCTTTAATATTGTTCTATTACTACAGCTCCGTTACTATAGCTATGTTACTATGGCTCTGTTACTATAGCTCCGTTACTATTGCTCCTTTACTATTGTTCCGTTACTATATATCTGTTACTATAGCTCTGTTACTATGGCTCCGTTACTATAGCCCCATTACTATAGCTCCTTTAATATAGTTCCGTTACTATAGCTCCTTTAATATTGTTCAATCACTATAGCTACGTTACTATAGCTCCATTACTATAGCGGCTTTAATATTGTTCCATTACTATAGCTCTGTTACTATGGCTCCGTTACTATAACTCCATGACTATAGCTCCTTTAATATTGTTCTGTTACTATAGCCTCTTTAATATTGTTCTGTTACTATAGCTCCGTTACTATAGCTATGTTACTATGGCTTTGTTACTATAGCTCCATTACTATTGTTCCTTTAATATTGTTCCGTTACTATAGCGCTGTTACTATGGCTACGTTACTATAGCACCGTTACTATAGCTCTGTTACGATTGCTCCGTTACTAAAGCTCCTTTAACATTGCTCCGTTACAATAGCAATGTTATTATATCTCCTTTAATATTGATCCATTACCATAGCTCCGTTACTAAAGCACCGTTACTATAGTTTCGTTACTATAGGTCCGTTACTATTATTAAAGCTATGTTACTATAGCTCTGTTCCAAAAAATCGGTTACTATATCCCCGTTACTATTGCTCCTTTAATATTGTTCTGTCACTATAGCTACGTTACTATAGCTCCAATACTTTAGCTCCGTTACTATAGTTCGGTTACCATTGCTCCGTTACTAAAGCTATGTTACTATAGCTCCGTTACTATAGCTCTGTTATGATAGCTCCGTTACTATAGCTCCTTTAACATTGCTTCATTACTATAGGTACGTTACTATAGCTCCTTTAATATTGCTTCAAAATTATAGCTCCATTACTATAGCTCCATTACTATAGCTACATTACTATAGCTCCATTACTATAGCTACATTACTATAGCTCCGTTACTATCACTCCGTTACTAAAGCTCTGTAACTATAGCTCCGTTACTATAGCTCCTTTAATATAGTTTGGTTACTATAGCTACGTCACTATCACTTCGTTACTAAAGCTCTGTAACTATTGCTCCGTTACTATAGCTCCTTTAATATAGTTTGGTTACTATAGCTCTGTAACTATAGCTCCTTTAATATAGTTTGGTTACTATAGCTCTCTTACTATCGCTCCGTTACTAAAGCTCTGTAACTATAGCTCCGTTACTATAGCTCCTTTAATATAGTTTGGTTACTATAGCTCCGTTACTATAGCTCCTTTAATATAGTTTGGTTACTATAGCTCTGTTACTATCGCTCCTGCTAAAGCTCTGTAACTATAGCTCCGTTACTATAGCTCCTTTAATACAGTTTGGTTACTATAGCTCCGTTACTATAGCTCCTTTAATATAGTTTGGTTACTATAGCTCCGTTACTATAGCTCCTTTAATATAGTTTGGTTACTATAGCTCTGTTACTATCGCTCCGTTGCTAAAGCTCTGTAACTATAGCTCCGTTACTATAGCTCCTTTAATACAGTTTGGTTACTATAGCTCCGTTACTATAGCTCCTTTAATATAGTTTGGTTACTATAGCTCCGTTACTATCGCTCTGTTACTATAGCTCCTTTAATATAGTTTGGTTACTATAGCTCTCTTACTATCGCTCCGTTACTAAAGCTCTGTAACTATAGCTCCGTTACTATAGCTCCTTTAATATAGTTTGGTTACTATAGCTCTGTTACTATCGCTCCGTTGCTAAAGCTCTGTAACTATAGCTCCGTTACTATAGCTCCTTTAATACAGTTTGGTTACTATAGCTCAAGCATTATAGCTCCTTTAATATAGTTTGGTTACTATAGCTCCGTTACTATAGCTCCTTTAATATAGTTTGGTTACTATAGCTCTGTTACTATCGCTCCGTTGCTAAAGCTCTGTAACTATAGCTCCGTTACTATAGCTCCTTTAATACAGTTTGGTTACTATAGCTCCGTTACTATAGTTTGGTTACTATAGCTCCGTTACTATCGCTCTGTTACTATAGCTCCTTTAATATAGTTTGGTTACTATAGCTCTCTTACTATCGCTCCGTTACTAAAGCTCTGTAACTATAGCTCCGTTACTATAGCTCATTTAATATAGTTTGGTTACTATAGCTCTCTTACTATCGCTCCGTTACTAAAGCTCTGTAACTATAGCTCCATTACTATAGCTCCTTTAATATTGTTTGGTTACTATAGCTCTGTTACTATCGCTCCGTTGCTAAAGCTCTGTAACTATAGCTCCGTTACTATAGCTCCTTTAATATAGTTTGGTTACTATAGCTCTCTTACTATCGCTCCGTTACTAAAGCTCTGTAACTATAGCTCCGTTACTATAGCTCCTTTAATATAGTTTGGTTACTATAGCTCCATTACTATCGCTCTGTTACTATAGCTCCTTTAATATAGTTTGGTTACTATAGCTCTGTAACTATAGCTCCGTTACTATAGCTCCTTTAATATAGTTTGGTTACTATAGCTCTGTTACTATCGCTCCGTTACTAAAGCGCTGTAACTATAGCTCCCTTACTATAGCTCCTTTAATATAGTTTGGTTACTATAGCTCCGTTACTGTAGCTCCATAAATATTGCTATGTTAATATAGCTACGTTACTATGGCTACGTTACTATAGCTCCGTTCCTATAGCTCCGTTACTATAGCTCCGTTTCTAAAGCTACGTTACTATGGCTTCGTTACTATAGCTCCGTTACTATGGCTATCACGGACAGATATCGATGGTTATTCCTCCTTCTAAACACTCCTTGTGGCACTGAAGGGACTGCACTACAAGAGCTTTTTTAATGGATTGACGATAAAAGATACGATCAAAAACAGGTGCTTCCTGTGTATCTAACCTCAGTCAAGACAGATAGGTCAACATCGATTTCCAAAGGCTTAGGCCTGAGAGATAGACAGCTTTGTCTCTATTGGTTTGGCAGAGCTCCTCTTAGAGGCCACGGCAGACATCCTGAAAGACATCTCTAGAGAGGATTCGATGCTTTTATGTTCATGTGATCATTTATCACTTCAACAGCTCTATAAGGTTTGATCTGGCAATGCTCTGACGGGAAAATATGTTCATAAGATTTCAGCTACGGATTCCTCAATTTCGTAGGGTGGTTGATATCATTTTTTTATTTACCAAATGGTTTCCTACCAGTGTTGGACATTGTAAACCTACATGGTAAACCTACATTGTAAACCTACATTGTAAACCTACATTGGAAATTGATATTGACACCAAATAGAATAATGAAAGCAGTTAAAAACCTTTGGAACTCTGAGCATATGGAATGTTTCCGGGTTGGGGGAGTCTTTTTCTCTGTGATTGGTCTAAAACGAAGGAAAATCACCATGTAAACGTTGTAACGTTACATTTTGTCAGAGAGAGAGAGAGCTAGATAGACAGGTAGGTAAGATGTAACATACAGGAGGAGGACGAGGAGGCGGCATGGGCAAGGAGAGGAGATGAGCCTGCTGCATTGCATGAGGAAGACCAAGATTCCCTCTGAAGCTGATGTTTTGGTAGTTATTATCTTAGAAAGTGTTGCATGCTGGGACAGAGTGAAGTGATGTAGCAGAGCTCCATGGTAGTACGAGTTAGCATGGGGGGTGACACGTGACGGGATGCCATGAAGCTCAGCTGGACAGACAGACCAGATAGACTAGTTCAAAGTCTACAACGACAAGGGAAGTTAAAAAAAAAAAAAAAAAAAGGTTTGAAGCCAGCCAGACATTCCCATTGTTTGGACATGGTCACATGACACATAGGAGCAAAGGAGGAGGAAGAGGAAGAGGAGGAGGAGGAGGAAGAGGAGGAAGAGGAGGTGTAAAATGATGGGACCAGTGGAGCGGCGAGCCCTGCACGCACCAAAGACGCTGGAGATCATGCCTTAAGGACAGACAGACAGCACATGGAGACAGACTGGGTACAGGATACCACAGCAGATGGTCACCTAACATAAACTAACAAACTAACATGAACTAAAATACACAGGACATTTGGTTGATATAAGATAAACATAACCTAACAAAACCTAACCCAAAATAAACTAGCATAACCTAACAAAACCTAACCCCAAATAAACTAACATCAACAAACATAGCCTAACATAACATCACCTAACATGAAGTAACAAAACCTAACATAACCTAACTTAAACTAACATAAACTAATATAAACTATCATTCACTAACATAGCCGGACATAACCTAACATATCAAGGACATCTGGTTGATAAAAGATACGGACATATTCAATCCCTCCTTGTCCCAGTCTGCTGTCCCCACATGATTCAAGATGTCCACCATTGTTCCTGTACCCAAGAAAGCAAAGGTAACTGAACTAAATGACTATCGCCCCGTAGCACTCACTTCTGTCATCATGAAGAGCTTTGAGAGACTAGTCAAGGATCATATCACCTCCACCCTACCTGTCATCCTAGACCCACTTCAGTTTCCTCCCCAACAGGTCCACAGACGATGCAATCAACATCACACTGCATACTGCCCTATCCCATCTGGACAAGAGGAATACCTATGGAAGAATGCTGTTCATTGACTACAGCTCAGCATTCAACACCATAGTACCCTCCATCACACTGCCCTATCCCATCTGGACAAGAGGAATACCCATGTAAGAATGCTGTTCATTCACTATAGCTCAGCCTTCAACATCACAGTTCCCTCCAAGCTCATCATTAAGCTCAGGGCCCTAGGTCTGAACTCCGCCCTGTGCACCTCGGTCCTGGATTTCCTGACAGGCCGTCCCAAGGTGGTGAATGTAGGAAACAACATCTCCACTTCGCTGATCCTCAACACAGGGGCCCCACAAGGGTGCGTGCTCAGCACCCTCCTGTATTCCCTGTTTCACAGATGACTGCGTGACCATGCACGCCTCTAACTCAAGCATCACTGGTGGCAGACGACACAACAGTGGTAGGCTTGATTACCAACAACGACGAGACGGCCTCCCTCAATGTCAACAAAACGAAGGAGCTGATCATGGACTTCAGGAAACAGCAGAGAGAGCATGCCCCTATCCACATAGATGGAACTGCAGTGGAGAAGGTGGAAAGTTAAGTTCCTCGGCGTACACATCACTGACAATCTGAAATGGTCCCACCCACACAGACAGCGTGGTGAAGAAGGCGCACTAGCGCCTCTTCATCCTCAGGAGGCTGAATAAATGTGGCTTGTCACCTAAAACCCTCAGAAACCTTTACAGATGCAAAATCGAGAGCATCCTGTTGGGCTGTATCACCGCCTGGTACGGCAACTGCACTGACCGCAACCGCAGGGCTCTCCCGTGGGTGGTGCGGTCTGTCCAACGCATCACCGGGGGCAAACTACCTGCCCTCCAGGACACCTACACCACCCGATGTCACAGGAAGGCCAAAAAGATCATCAAGGACATCAACCACCCGAGCCACGGCCTGTTCACCACGTTATCATCCAGAAGGCGAGGTCAGTACAGGTGCATCAAAGCTGGGACCGAGAGACTGAAAAACAGCTTCTATCTCAAGGCCATCAGACTGTTAAATAGCCATCACTAACATAGAGAGGCTGCTGCCTACATATATAAACATGGTCCTGTATAATCTATTGTATATCAACCAGATGTCCTGTATAATCTATTGTATATCCACCAGATGTCCTGTATAATCTATTGTATATAAACCAGAAGTCCTGTATAATCTATTGTATATAAACCAGAAGTCCTGTGCACTCTCATATTCTAAACAGAGTATTATTGTCAATCCAGGAGCTGCTAAAGAGATAATCTGAGAGGTTTTACCAGTTCTCTAGCGTGTCTGCACAGAGCCATGTCAGGATCCAGTTTCTCCAAAACAAAATGGTTCCTCTCTTTCAGCTGGTTTCTCAGGACCTCTCCCTTTATCAAGTATATATGAGCCATGTAGGGAATGTTCCAAACACCCCTGAGAAAAGAGAGAGAGACAGAGTGAGAGAGAGAGAGAAAGAGAGACAACGTTTGTGAGTGTAATGTTTACTGTTCTATTTCACTTGCTTTGGCAATGTAAACATATGTTTCCCATGCCAAAAAATCCCATTGAATTGAATTGACAGAGAAGAGAGACAGAGAAGTGGATTGAGAGAGAGAGAGAGAGAGAGAGAGAGAGAGAGAGAGAGAGAGAGAGAGAGAGAGAGAGAGAGAGGGTTTAGTTCCAGTACTGACAATAATTCATATTCATGAGCTGCAATACATATTTTTCATTATATACAACATGTTATGATCTGGAATATGAACACTCTCCTGGTTAGGAAGAGAAGTCTGGAATATGATCACTCTCCTGGTTAGGAAGAGAAGTCTGGAATATGATCACTCTCCTGGTTAGGAAGAGGTCTGGTTTAGGAAGACAGAGGTCTGGGTTAGGAAGACAGAGGTCTGGTTTAGGAAGACAGAGGTCTGGTTTAGGAAGAGAGGTATGGTTTAGGAAGACATAGGTCTGGTTAGGAAGACATAGGTCTGGTTTAGGAAGACATAGGTCTGGTTTAGGAAGACAGAGGTCTGGTTTAGGAAGAGAGATCTGGTTTAGGAAGACAGAGGTCTGGTTTAGGAAGAGAGGTATGGTTTAGGAAGACAGAGGTCTGGTTTAGGAAGACAGACGTCTGGTTTAGGAAGACAGACGTCTGGTTTCTTAAACCAGATCCTTTACGGTTACTTTACACACAACCATTCACTCACATAACCCATACACCTCAGCCCTGACAACCTAGTACACTATCTAGTACACTAACTAGTAACCCATAAACCCAGGCTATGACAACCTAGTACGCTAACTAGTAAACCATAAACCCTGGCCATGACAACCTAGTAAACTAACTAGTAACCCACAAACCCTGGCCATGACAACCTAGTACGCTAACTAGTAACCCATAAACCCTGGCCATGACAACCTAGTACGCTAACTAGTAACCCATAAACCCTGGCCATGACAACCTAGTATGCTAACTAGTAACCCACAAACCCTGGCCATGACAACCTAGTATGCTAACTAGTAACCCATAAACCCTGGCCATGACAACCTAGTACGCTAACTAGTAACCCATAAACCCTGGCCATGACAACCTAGTAAACTAACTAGGAGCTTTCACGGTTTAAAGGTATATTTTCGTGGCTTCCATAAAACAGATCAGAGAGTGAGTAATACTCCTAAATGTACAAATCCCCCAGAATGTTGATATACAGCAGTGAGGAAGTCCCAACCCCATTGGTTGAGGACAGGAGACTTACACACGCTTGCTCTGCACGATGTCGATGTAGTCTTCCGAACGGGCATAGTAACCATCCAGGCTCAACGCTCCCCAGAAGTTGGACCACAGCTTGCCATGACGAGTGACAAGAGGCCCAATTATTTTCCTGCAGAGTAGAAACAGGGAAGAGACTCAGGGGGTATGCTAACGTGATATAGAGGAGACCAACCCACTGTTAAATTATTCAAAACAGGAACATTTTACTTTTGGCAAGAAATTAATAAGGAAATTACATCAGAGAAAAATAGCCTAATGTGTGCTACCTACAGTATATACAGTATAGGCTTCGAGGGGACTCATTTGGTAGGTACACCTACATCTCATCCCTTGGCAGTAGTAATTTAGATTACTTTATCACTGACCTCAACCCAGAGTCTCTCAGAGTGTTCACAGTCAGCCCACTGACACCCCTATCAGATGACAGCAAAATCACAGTCTATTTGAACAGAGCAATACTCAATCATGAGGCATCAAAGCCAAAGGAACTGAATAATATTAAGAAATGCTATAGATGGAAGGAAAGTAGTGTGGAAACAATTAGGCAAATTCAATCCCTTTTAGACAACTTCCTTTTTTTAACTAGGCAAGTCCGCTAAGAACCCCCACGCTGCTGCTACTTTCTGTTATTATCTATGCATAGCCACTTTAGTAACCCTACCTGCATGTACATAATTACCTCAACACTGGTGCCCCCGCACATTGAAACATTGACTCGGTACTGGTACCCCCTGTATATAGCCCCGCTATTGTTATTTACTGCTGCTCTTCAATTATTTATTTTTCTTATCTCTTACATTTTGGGGGGGTATTTTCTTATAACTGCTTTGTTGGTTACGGGCTTATAAGTAAGCGTTTCACCTGTTGCATTCGGCGCATGTGACAAATACAATTGGGTTTGATTTGATTTGAAAGGCAACGTCTTCTCATGCTTTGTTGGCTTCAAAAAAGCTTTTGAATCAATTTGGCATGAGGGTCTGCTATACAAATTGATGGAAAGCGGTGTTGGGGGAAAAAATACAACATTACACAAATAACAAGTCTGCTATTAAAATTGGCAAAAAACACACACATTTCTTCCCACTGGGCCGTGGGGTGAGACAGGGATGCAGCTTAAGCCCCACCCTCTTCAACATATAAATCAACGAATTGGCGAGGGCACTACAACAGTCTGCAGCACCCGGCCTCACCCTACTAGAATCTGAAGTCAAATGTCTACTGTTTGCTGATGATCTGGTGCTTCTGTCCTGAACCAAGGAGGGCCTACAGCAGCACCTAGATCTTCTGCACAGATTCTTCCAGACCTGGGCCCTGACAGTAAATCTCAATAAGACAAAAATAATGGTGTCCCAAAAAAGGTCTAGTTGCCAGGACCACAAATACAAATTCAATCTAGACACAGTTGCCATAATGCAAAAATGTCCTCCGTGTACAACGTAAAACACCAAATAATGCATGCATGCAAAATCAAATCAAATATTATTTGTCACATACACATGGTTAGCAGATAGCGAAATGCTTGTGCTTCTAGTTCCGACCGTGCAGTAGTATCTAACAAGTAATCTAACAAATTCACAACAACTACCTTATACACAGTGTAAAGGAATGCATACGAGTATGTAAATATATGGATGAGCGATGGCTGACCGTCGTAGGCAAGATGCAGTAGATGGTACGGAGTACAGTAAATACATATGAGATGAGTAATGTAGGATGTGTAAACATTATATAATGGCATCGTTTAACTTCTTAGGGAGCGGCTGCATAGGTGATGGTTTTGGAGAGTCTGGCGTGCCCAAAATAAAATGCATGCCACTCAGGCCCAGAAAATAGGATATGCACATAATTAGTACTATTGGATAGGAAACACTCTGAAGTTTCTAAGAGTGTTAAAATAATGTATGTGAGTATAACATAATTGATATAGCAGGCAAAACCCAGAGGAAAATCCATCCGGATTTGCAGTTTTTTTTGTAAATGACCATCTTCTCCATTGTGCTTATTGCATACAACTTTATGTAGGACTGAGACTGCAGTACCTATGGCTTCCACTAGATGTCAACAGTCTATATACAAAGTCTGGGAATTCTAGGAGTGACCAGAACAGATAGGAACAGGAAATTGTCTGGCGACCACTTTTGTAAACAAGGTTTGACGCGCGCGAGATTGTGAACGCGCACCACTTTATTTTTCTTTCCTATCGTTCACGGTATCGTCCAGTTGAAATATTACAGCAAATATACCCAAAAGGATACCTAAGGATACATAAAAAATTATGTTTGATTTGTTTGTAGAAAGTGTATAGGTATAATTTGAACGTGTTCTCTTCACGGTTCAATGGGCGACTCAACAGTGAATTTTTTTAGCAGAATTAGGCCGATACCCGCTAATTCTCAAAATCCAGAAAAGAGACGTTAAATTCTACAACCACCTAAAAGGAAGCGATACCCAAACCTTCGATAACAAAGCCATCACCTACAGAGAAATCAACCTGGAGAAGAGCCCCCTAAGCAAGCTGGTCCTCGTTACAACACGGTAAAATGTCTGTATTCTTTTGAAACTTGTGTGAGTGTAATATTTACTGTTCACTTTTTATTTATTTCAATTTTGTTTATCCATTTCACTTGATTTGGCAATGTAAACATGTTTCCCATGCCAATAAAGCCCTTGACTTGAACTGAGAGCGAGAGAGCGAGACAGAGAGACATATAGACAGGGAGAGAAAGAGAGACAGAGACAGGAAGAGAGACAGAGACAGGAAGAGAGACAGAGACAGAGACAGAGACAGAGACAGAGACAGAGACAGAGAGAGAGAGAGAGAGAGAGAGAGAGAGAGAGAGAGAGAGTGTAATTCTATCAAACAGGATATAACTAGGTGTCATTTCCCAGACAGTCAGCCACCAGATACACAGAGTGTGTTAGTGGTGTAACAAACATCCAGTCATCCTGCATCTCAGAACTCAACACAACCCCCAAAGTGGCCCAGGAGGACTGCTGCCAAGTGGGTGAAGCTAGACCAGAACCTCACTGGGTCATGTTACAGTAAACCAGACATAATATTATGGTAGCCTATACTATGCTGAATTCACACAGGCATTCTGCTGGCTAGCTACTAAATGGTGGTAGCAGACACAAGGCCTCTCCGGTGTGAGTTTGCGTTTAAATGTGCGTGAGACACATCCCCGCTGTTGGAGCTCAAACACTATATTTTTTATGCCACGAATATCATGAAGAACGGAGCTATCGTGATTCCTGAGGGAAAACAACTTATATAGGATACATTACCATAAATTACAGTGTTCATCTACAATATGGACACAATGTGGGAAATGGGATGGACAACAAGGAAATGCTGAATGTCCAGGGTTGTACGTAGACAGATTGGAGAGTTCCCATGGCCTCTTTAAATAACCCAGAGGGATTTCTCTTCAGGCCTCCAGGGTTGAGTCTTAAATAGCACCCTATTCCCTATGTCGTGCCCTAATTTTGACCAGGACCTATAGAGCTATAGGGAATAGGGTGCCATTTGGGACTCAAGCCAGGGCTCCACTCTGTCACAGGTCTGCCACTACCTCAAAGACATCTGGTTTAAAGGGACGACGCTTGAAAAATCAAGAGGAGGGAAAAGAGAGAAAAAACAGGCATATACTGTATAAAACCGACAGACTGTATAAAACAGACATAGACTGTGTAAAACAGGCATATACTGTATAAAACAGGCATATACTGTATAAAACAGACAGACTGTATAAAACAGACAGACTGTATAAAACAGACATAGACTGTATAAAAAAGACATAGACTGTGAAAAACAGACATATACTGTATAAAACAGGCATAGACTGTATAAAACAGGCAGACTGTGTAAAACAGGCATAGACTGTGAAAAACAGACATATACTGTATAAAACAGACAGACTGTATAAAACAGACATATACTGTATAAAACAGACAGACTGTATAAAACAGACAGACTGTGAAAAACAGACATATACTGTATAAAACAGGCATAGACTGTATAAAACAGGCAGACTGTGTAAAACAGGCATAGACTGTATAAAACAGACATATACTGTATAAAACAGACAGAGACTGTATAAAACAGACAGAGACTGTATAAAACAGACAGACTGTATAAAACAGGCATATACTGTATAAAACAGACAGACTGTATAAAACAGACAGACTGTATAAAACAGACATAGACTGTATAAAACAGGCATATACTGTATAAAACAGACAGACTGTATAAAACAGATATAGACTGTATAAAACAGACAGAGACTGTATAAAACAGACAGACTGTATAAAACAGGCATATACTGTATAAAACAGGCATATACTGTATAAAACAGACAGTATAAAACAGACAGACTGTATAAAACAGACAGACTGTATAAAACAGACATAGACTGTATAAAAAAGACATAGACTGTGAAAAACAGACATATACTGTATAAAACAGGCATATACTGTATAAAACAGGCATATACTGTATAAAACAGACAGACTGTATAAAACAGACAGACTGTATAAAACAGACAGACTGTATAAAACAGGCATATACTGTATAAAACAGGCATATACTGTATAAAACAGGCATATACTGTATAAAACAGGCATATACTGTATAAAACAGACAGACTGTATAAAACAGACAGACTGTATAAAACAGACAGACTGTATAAAACAGGCATATACTGTATAAAACAGGCATATACTGTATAAAACAGACAGTATAAAACAGACAGACTGTATAAAACAGACAGACTGTATAAAACAGACATAGACTGTATAAAAAAGACATAGACTGTGAAAAACAGACATATACTGTATAAAACAGGCATATACTGTATAAAACAGGCATATACTGTATAAAACAGGCATATACTGTATAAAACAGACAGACTGTATAAAACAGACATAGACTGTATAAAAAAGACATAGACTGTGAAAAACAGACATATACTGTATAAAACAGGCATATACTGTATAAAACAGGCAGACTGTGTAAAACAGACATACTGTATAAAACAGACATATACTGTATAAAACAGACATAGACTGTATAAAACAGACATAGTGTATAAAACAGACATATACTGTATAAAACAGACATAGACTGTATAAAACAGACAGACTGTATAAAACAGACATAGTGTATAAAACAGACATATACTGTATAAAACAGACATAGACTGTATAAAACAGACAGACTGTATAAAACAGGCACAGACGGTATAAAACAGACATAGACTGTATAAAACAGGCATAGAAAACAAGCATGGACTGTTTTCAACTAAATATTATTAAGTAACTGGTCCCAAAGCCTTTTGTAGTTTACTCAACTTTTCAGTTGAGTATTATAAAAAATTAACTTGAGAAAACATTATTTCAATTTAAAATTAACATGTTCACTAAACTTGTTCTCATATGTTCACTCAACTAATTATTTGGGCATCTTAACTAAAAAAGGATGTGCAACTGGTCACATACAAACACTGCTTTTAAAATACAATGTTTCCAACTCACATATTTGACACACGCTGACATACATGATTACGTTGTGCATATTAATTATACAGTAATTATTATTCAACATGTCCTTACCTTGGATATGAACTCCCAACCACTTGGTTGAAGGCTTTCTGATTTTCCTGCTACGCCACCATGTCTGTGTCAATTATCAGTTAATCTGACTATTCTCCTTCAGCAGTCTGCAGCAGTACTATAACCTTCAGCAGACTGCAGCAGTAATATAACCTTCAGCAGTCTGCAGCAGTAATATAACCTTCAGCAGTCTGCAGCAGTACTATAACCTTCAGCAGTCTGCAGCAGTAATATAACCTTCAGCAGTCTGCAGCAGTAATATAACCTTCAGCAGACTGCAGCAGTAATATAACCTTCAGCAGACTGCAGCAGTAATATAACCTTCAGCAGTCTGCAGCAGTAATATAACCTTCAGCAGTCTGCAGCAGTAATATAACCTTCAGCAGTCTGCAGCAGTACTATAACCTTCAGCAGACAGCAGCATTAATATCACATTCAGCAGTCTGCAGCAGTAATATAACCTTCAGCAGTCTGCAGCAGTACTATAACCTTCAGCAGACTGCAGCAGTAATATAACCTTCAGCAGACTGCAGCAGTAATATAACCTTCAGCAGACTGCAGCAGTAATATAACCTTCAGCAGACTGCAGCATTAATATCACATTCAGCAGTCTGCAGCAGTAATATAACCTTCAGCAGTCTGCAGCAGTAATATAACCTTCAGCAGACTGCAGCAGTAATATAACCTTCAGCAGACTGCAGCAGTAATATAACCTTCAGCAGACTGCAGCAGTAATATAACTTTCAGCAGACTGCAGCAGTAATATAACCTTCAGCAGACTGCAGCAGTAATATAACCTTCAGCAGACTGCAGCAGTAATATAACCTTCAGCAGACTGCAGCAGTAATATAACCTTCAGCAGTCTGCAGCAGTAATATAACCTTCAGCAGACTGCAGCAGTAATATAACCTTCAGCAGACTGCAGCAGTAATATAACCTTCAGCAGACTGCAGCAGTAATATAACCTTCAGCAGACTGCAGCAGTAATATAACCTTCAGCAGTCTGCAGCAGTAATATAACCTTCAGCAGTCTGCAGCAGTAATATAACCTTCAGCAGACTGCAGCAGTAATATAACCTTCAGCAGACTGCAGCAGTAATATAACCTTCAGCAGTCTGCAGCAGTAATATAACCTTCAGCAGTCTGCAGCAGTAATATAACCTTCAGCAGACTGCAGCAGTAATATAACCTTCAGCAGTCTGCAGCAGTAATATAACCTTCAGCAGTCTGCAGCAGTAATATAACCTTCAGCAGACTGCAGCAGTAATATAACCTTCAGCAGACTGCAGCAGTAATATAACCTTCAGCAGTCTGCAGCAGTAATATAACCTTCAGCAGTCTGCAGCAGTAATATAACCTTCAGCAGACTGCAGCAGTAATATAACCTTCAGCAGACTGCAGCAGTAATATAACCTTCAGCAGACTGCAGCAGTAATATAACCTTCAGCAGACTGCAGCAGTAATATAACCTTCAGCAGACTGCAGCAGTAATATAACTTTCAGCAGACTGCAGCAGTAATATAACCTTCAGCAGACTGCAGCAGTAATATAACCTTCAGCAGTCTGCAACAGAGTACCTGTTACACTTTAATGGAGCAGCATAACACAATAAGAGTCCCTGTTACTTATCTCCTTCAGAAGACTGCAGCTGTAATATGATTTTTAACACAATAAGAGTCCCCGTTCCATATGGCCAGCAGCATTAACACAATACGAGACCCTGTTCCATATGGCCAGCAGCATTAACACAATAAGAGTCCCTGTTCCTTATGGCCAGCAGCATTAACACAATACGAGTACCCGTTCCATATGGCCAGCAGCATTAACACAATAAGAGTCCCTGGTCCTTATGGCCAGCAGCATTAACACAATACGAGTCCCCGTTCTATATGGCCAACAGCATTAACACAATACGAGTCCCCGTTCCATATGGCCAACAGCATTAACACAATAAGAGTCCCTGTTCCTTATGGCCAGCAGTATTAACACAACACTAGTCCCCGTTCCATATGGCCAGCAGCATTAACACAATAAGAGTCCCTGTTCCTTATGCACCCCATAACAACTATGCAAACACTGCATTTTAGATCATTGGGCTTCTGCCCATAAGACAATTCCCCTGAGTAGAAACAGCCGCAACACTATAAAGACATCATACCTGTTCCGTTCAAACCCCTAACCCTTAAACCCTATCTTGAGACAGTTGCACAATACCATACCTATTCTGCTCGATGAGGATTTTCAGGGTCTGTCTGTTGGTGAGCATCACGTCAGAATCCATACTGAGGTAGAAGTCACAGCCTGGGTCCTTACGACACAGGCCCCTGGTTTAAAGAAATGGAGAAATCAATTGTTGATCAATTCAACTGACAACATGATGATAGAGCTACCAAGCACATACTTTGACATACATCGTAATTTGCAAGTCACCAATCACTAGATCCAAAGTAAACACAACTCTCTGATTAATCTATACTACAGAGAGTTAGTTCTCAATGAGCCCGTTAAAGTATGTTGTAATGGAGGATTATGTATTCATCTGAAGATTATAGAACGGTGGTAACCCTTAGGCCCAGTTCACATCTAATAGACGAGAAGAGACATTTTCATGCAGTTTTAGAACAAATGCTGTTAGCTCTTTAAGGCTAGACAGCACAAACAGGTCTGGGACCAGGCTAGCTCAGTGAGCATTAGGCCTATAGCATGTTGGCAGGTCAATATGACAACAGACTACATTACTCAACACAGAATGCTCAGAATACGGGATGTGGATACGTGGATAGGGTGACACAAGGGATAGGGGGATAGGGTGATAGGGGATAGGTGGATAGGGTGATAGGGTATAAGGGATAGGGTATAGGGGATAGGGTGATAGGGGGGTAGGGGATAGAGGGATAGGGGATAAGGATAAGGGATAAGAATAGGGATAGGGGATAGGGTGATATGGTGATAGGGGGATAGTGGATAGTGGTATAAGGATAGGGGATAAGAATAGGGGGATAAGGGATAGGGGGATAGGGTGATATGGGATAGGGGATATGGGGGATAAGGATAAGGGATAAGAATGGGGGATAGGGGATAGGGGGAAAGGGTGATATGGTGATAGTGGATAGTGGATAGGCGGATAAGGATAGGGGATAAGAATAGGGGGATAGGGTGATAGGGGATAGTGGATAGAGGGATAGGGGGATAGGGATAGAGTATAGGGGGATAGTGGATATGGGGATAGTGGATAGGGGGATAGGGTGATAGGGATAAGGATATGGAATAAGAATAGGTGCTAGGGATAGGTGCTAGATAGATAGGGATAGGGTGCTAGGGATAGGGATAGGGATATGTGGATAGTGGACAGGGGGATAGGGTGATAAGGATAGGGGATAAGAATAGGGAGATATGGGGATGGGGCATAAGGATATGGGATAAGAATAGGGGGGTATGGGATAGGGGGATAGTGGATAGGGGGATAGGGTGATAGTGGATATGGGGATAGGGGATAGAGGGATAGGGTGATAGGGTGATTAGGGGATAGTGGATATGGGATATGGTGATAGGGTGATATGGGGATAGTGGATAGGGGGATATGGGGATAGGGTATAGGGGGATAGTGGATAGGGGGATAGGGTATAGGGTGATAGGGGATAGTGGATAGAGGGATAGGGGAATAGGTGATAGTGGATAGGGGGCTAGGGGGATAGTGGATAGGGGATATGGGGATAGGGGATAGGGATAGGTGATAGTGGATAGGGGGATAGTGGATGATTACTTAAGGCTAATTGCTCTGTAGCCTTTCATGGTACACAGTAATGAAAGCTTGTTATTCATTCATATTCAGTCTGAGATGAAGAATGTCTCTGTGAAATTATAGTTAGTGGGTAGCTCTGGTCCAGGGCACAAGACCCTATCAGGTGAAGCTAACAGTAGGGGGTAGCTCTGGTCCAGGGCACAAGACCGTATCAGGTGAAGCTAACAGTAGGGGGTAGCTCTGGTCCAGGGCACAAGACCCTATCAGGTGAAGCTAACAGTAGGGGGACACACAGCTAGAGGAATCATCACAGACACACACACACAGGTCCGGTAGCGTACTGTACGTACATGCCCATGTTTCTGGCCTGTCCTTGGCTCAGGTTCTCCTCTGGACCCACAACCTTGAAGCTGTTGAACACGTCTTTACTCTCCTCCCAGAACCTCTGGATGTGTCTCTCATGGTAAACCTCCTGAAGAGCGAGAGAGAGAGAGGGAGCGAGAGGGTGAGAGAGTGAGAGAGAACTTCTGTGAGTGTGATGTTTACTGTTCATTTTTATTGTTTATTTCACTTGTGTTTATTATCTACATCACTTGCTTTGGCAATGTTAACATGTGTTTCCCATGCCAATAAAGCCCTTAATTTGAGGAAAAAAATGAATTGAGAGATAGAGATAGAGATAGAGACAGAGAGACATAGAGAGAGAGAGAGAGAGAGAGAGAGAGAGAGAGAGAGAGAGAACGAGAGAACGAGAGTGTGAGAGAGAGAGAAACAGAGAGAGAGAGAGACAGATACATAGTTATTACTAATATTAGATTTAAAGAGAGCTGAGAGAAAGGAGAGTACATGGTTGATGGATTAGGAGCTGCGTCTTGGACACCATAATTGAGCCGATCCAGAGCCAAGGTCCAGCTGCAGTTACTCACGTTGTTATGAACAAAGACGTTGAGTTTATCTTTGGGGTAGTCGAGGGTCACAAGTCTCTGGAAGAATTCAGAGAGGAAAGGAGTGGGCTGTTCGATGAACACTCCAACCATAACAGTTGGATACTCCTGTAAAAAAAAAGACACTTTAATTAAACAAAACTTAACGACACGTTGCAGTTATGGAAAGCAGTTTTGAATAACTCATCCCTTTGGAGCCATACTTGCAAACATTAGTTTAAGTTCAAAGCTTAAGTTTAAGCATCAGCCAATTAAAATCGTTGACGTAGTGTCACGTGATAGAACCGGTTCCCTCCCTGAAGAGACAGTAGATAGAGGAGAGAGTTCTTTCCCATGACTCTCTCTGAGCCTCCAGCCCAAAACAGCTCAACAGGGCTTGCCTTGACTTCCTCCTCTTGCCCAGGCTAAAGACCAGGCCTGTGTCAGCCGGCCTGGGATGAAAAGGGACACGGTTGAAACCTTCTAATTTGTGAGTTCCGCGACGGCTCAGAGTTCCAGAACTTCCAAGCACGGAAGGGTCACCCAGGGATCAAGCCAGAGGTCCCTTAAATTGTTACCGACAGGGAGGACAGAAAGACAAAAAAAAAGAGAGAGAGAGAGAGAGGATGCTGCAGAATTTCAGAGAAGTAGACAGGACCTCTGCCTACAGAGACAGCCTTCCAACATTAGCAGGTTGGCAGCAACAACGTGTCTGTGTGCTGGTAGGAACTAGGCCCTCTCCCAAAACCACAGAATACATAGCAAGCGGACCGGCAATGACCCGGGCTGACAAGTATCCCACAGGCAGGACACAGCAGGCCCAGTGTTCCTGAACCACCGCGCTCTGTTGGAAGTTGGAACTCTTGGATCCCTTTACCCCACAGTCCAGTAAGTCTGAACTTCCTCCACCCAGACTAATATAGTCCAGTAGTCTGAACTTCCTCCACCCAGACTAATATAGTCCAGTAGTCTGAACTTCCTCCACCCAGACTAATATAGTCCAGTAGTCTGAACTTCCTCCACCCAGACTAATATAGTCCAGTAGTCTGAACTTCCTCCACCCAGACTAATATAGTCCAGTAGTCTGAACTTCCTCCACCCAGACTAATATAGTCCAGTAGTCTGAACTTCCTCCACCCAGACTAATATAGTCCTGTAAGTCTGAACTTCCTCCACCCAGACTAATATAGTCCAGTAAGTCTGAACTTCTTCCACCTAGACTAATATAGTCCTGTAAGTCTGAACTTCCTCCACCCAGACTAATATAGTCCAGTAAGTCTGAACTTCTTCCACCCAGACTAATATAGTCCAGTAAGTCTGAACTTCCTCCACCCAGACTAATATAGTCCTGTAAGTCTGAACTTCCTCCACCCAGACTAATATAGTCCAGTAAGTCTGAACTTCCTCCACCCAGACTAATATAGTCCAGTAAGTCTGAAGTTCTTCCACCCAGACTAATATAGTCCTGTAAGTCTGAATATCCTCCACCCAGACTAATATAGTCCTGTAAGTCTGAACTTCCTCCACCCAGACTAATATAGTCCTGTAAGTCTGAACTTCCTCCACCCAGACTAATATAGTCCAGTAAGTCAAGTCTTTTTCTGATTGGCACAGCAGCGAAAAATGTCTGCGACTCTCATCTCACCCTCAGCTTCCAATAAATACCCTGCCCAGATGAGAGGCAGGCCTTCTGAGGACTTGTCCGTTCCTTATATTTAGTGGTAGTCTGGTAGAAGAGGGTTCTTTGAGGACATCTTCTAGACATTCTCACTAATATGTATTTTAAACAGCGTGGTTGGCTTGTATTGAGTTAGCTCCAGATACAGTTAAATATAGTGAATCCATCCCATTCATATACCTCACAGTGAAGTCTCTGCATGCAAAAAGAGCCTCTCTGGAGACATCAGAATTCGGTATAAACTACCGGTCAAAAGTTTTAGAACACCTACTCATTCCAGGGATTTTCTTTATTTTTACAATTTCTACATTGTAGAATAATAGTGAAGACATCAAAACTATGAAATAACACACATGGAATTATGTAGTAACCAAAAAAGTGTTAAACAAATCAAAATATATTTTATATTTGAGATTCTTCAAATAGCCACCCTTTGCCTTGATGACACCTTTGCACACTCTTGGCATTCTCTCAACCAGCTTCACCTGGAATGCTTTTCCAACAGCCTTGAAGGTGTTCCCACATATGCTGAGCACTTGTTGGCTGCTTATCCTTCACTCTATGGTCCAACTCATCCCAAACCATCTCAATTTGGTTGAGGCCAGGTCATCTGATGCAGCACTCCATCACTCTCCTTCTTGGTCAAATAGCCCTTACACAGCCTGGAGGTGTGTTTGGTCATTGGCCTGTTGAAAAACAAATGATAGTCCCACTAAGCCCAAACCAGATGGACGGCATATCGCTGCAGAATGTTGTGGTAACCATGCTGGTTAAGTGTGCCTTGAATTCTCCTCCATGCTTTACGTCGTGAACCACACATGCGGAGATCATCCGTTCACCTACTCTGCGTTTCACAAAGACACGGCGGTTGGAACCAAAAATCTCACATTTGGACTCATCAGACCAAAAGACAGATTTCCACTGGTCTAATGTCCATTGCTCGTGTTTCTAGGCCCAGGCAAGTCTCTTCTTATTGGTGTCCTTTAGTAGTGGTTTCTTTGCAGAAATTCCACCATGAAGGCCTGATTCACACAGTCTCCTCTAAACAGTTGATGTTGAAATGTGTCTGTTACTTGAACTCTGTGAAGCATTTATTTGGGCTGCAATTTCTGAGGTTGGTAACTCTAATGAATGTATCCTCTGCAGCAGAGGTAACTCTGGGTCTTTCATTCCTGTGGAAGTCCTCATGAGAGCCAGTTTCATCATAGCACTTGATGTTTTTGGGGACAGGACTGCAAAGTTCTTGAAATGTTCCGTATTGACTAACCTTCATATCTTAAAGTTTATGATGGACTGTCGTTTCTCTTTGCTTATTTGAGCTGTTCTTCCCATAATATGGACTTGGTCTTTTACCAAATAGGGATAGCTTCTGTATACCCCCTTACATTGTCACAACACAACTGATTGGCTAAACGCATTAAGAAGGAAAAAGATTCCATAAATTAACTTTTAAGAAGGCACACCTAATAAATGAAATGCATTCCAGGTGACTACCTCATGAAGATGGTTGAGAGAATGCTGTCATCAAGGCAAAGGGTGTCTATTTGAAGAATCTCAAATATAAAATATATTTTGATTCGTTGAACACTTTGTTTGGTTACTACATGATTCCATATGTATTATTTCATAGTTTTGATGTCTTCACTATTATTCTACAATGTAGAAAAAAAAAACTTGAATGAGTAGGTGTTCTAAAACTTTTGTCCGGTAGTGTATGTTGTAGTGTAAGTGCGGTGGTAAGATCTTGATGTACTTGAGCCGGTGGAGGCTGCTGAGGGGAGTACGGCTCATGGTAATGCCTGGAATGGAGTCAATGGAATGGTATAAACCATATGGAAACCATATGCGTTCTCAAACAGTTCTTCCTCCTGACACTGATATGTCTATAGAGACAGTTACTCCTGTCACTGATATGTCTATAGAGACAGTTCTTCCTCCTGTCACTGATATGTCTATAGAGACAGTTACTCCTGTCACTGATATGTCTATAGAGACAGTTCTTCCTCCAGTCACTGATATGTCTATAGAGACAGTTACTCCTATCACTGATATGTCTATAGAGACAGCCATTCCTCCTGTCACTGATATGTCTATAGAGACATCTCTTCCTCCAGTCACTGATATGTCTATAGAGACAGTTACTCCAGTCACTGATATGTCTATAGAGACAGTTACTCCTGTCACTGATATGTCTATAGAGACAGTCTTCACCCTGTCACTGATATGTCTGTTCAGACATTGCCTGCCTTGGCTGAACTTTGTGAAAGAGAATTCTGCTGACCGCAGTAATTTACCCCGATGGAGGAGAGAGGAGGGAAGAGGAGGAGAGGAAGAGGAGGAGGAGGAGGGAGCCGTACTGAGCAAGCCACTAAAAAGATGGCTGGTTGACAGTGACACCCCTTTAAGTGAAGCTCAATGAAAACCCAAAAAAGCCATTTCCTCTTCCACAGCAGTTCTCTGCTTCCTCTACCTAGAGTGCTCTTTTAGTAAGGGTCTGCAGGGACACTGGGCACGCTGCCTGGTATTATTGGACTGGGAAGGTTACATGCTGTGTAAACCGGGCACAAGCACTTTGATTTTGTACATCCACACCAGGCACGATCCAGACACGCAGGTTGAAATAGCAAAACCAACTCTGAACCAACTATAAACATTTTGGAGACAGGTCGAAACACATGAAACATTCATGGACATTTAGCTAACTATCTTGCTTCTAATTTGTCCTGGGATATAAACATCGGGTTTGTTATTTTACCTGAAATGCACAAGGTCCTTTTTTTCCGGATATTTGAAAAATGTTGACCCATTTTGAGTCACACAAAATAGTGTGTTCTCTACTACGTCATACAGATAAAAGGGAAAACTATTTGTTTCTAGTAATCGCTCCTCCTTCAGTAGCAGGAGGAGGGGGAGGAGGGGGAGGAGGAGGAGAGAAGAGGAGAGAGGAGGAGAGAAGAGGAGGAGTGGAGAGATGAGGAGGAGGAGGAGGAGGAGGAGGATATTATATTTTATTTCATTTGGATCACTTTTTGTCCTCATTTGGAAAAATCATCCAAGAGTCCTTAAACATGAAAATACAATTTATTTTATCATATATAACACAATGTTACAAACACTGACATATTGATCATATAAATACACTAACAGTCTACTCTAAAGATTGATTCTTCATCTACCAATGTATAATATTTAAATGGTTTTATTTAAAGTATTGTTTACATGTATATATTGAAAGGTTTCTGGTTTGCTCAGATAAATTATTACATCGTATTTTGCCTATTTCTCTTTTCTGTCTGGATAACACAGTTGAAGTGGGAAGTTTACATACACTTAGGTCGGAGTCATTAAAACTTGTCTTGTCTTTCGTGTTCTGTCTACTAGAGATGAACGTACTTTGGTGTGAAAAGTGCAAATCAATCCCAGAACAACAGCAAAGGACATTGTGAAGATGCTGAAGGAAACAGGTACAAAAGTATCTATATCCACAGTAAAACGAGTCCTAAATCGATATAACCTGAAAGGCCGCTCAGCAAGGAAAAAGCCACTGCTCCAAAAGCCACTGCTCCAAAAGCCAGATTACGCTTTGCAACTGCACATGGGGACAAAGATCGTACCTTTTGGAGAAATGTCCTCTGGTCTGATGAAACAAAAATAGAACTGTTCGGTCATAATGACCATCGTTATGTTTGGAGGAAAAAGGGGGAGGCTTGCAAGCCAAAGAACACCATCCCAACCGTGAAGCATGGGGGTGGCAGAATCATGTTGTGGGGGTGCTTTTCTGCAGGAGGGACTGGTGCACTTCACAAAATAGATGGCATCATGAGGAAGGAAAATTATGTGGATATATTGAAGCAACATCTCAAGACATCAGTCAGGAAGTTAAAGCTTGGTCCCAAATGGGTCTTCCAAATGGACAATGACCCCAAGCATACTTCCAAAGTTATGGCAAAATGGCTTAAGGACAGCAAAGTCAAGGTATTGGAGTGGCCATCACAATGTCCTGACCTCAATCCTATAGAACGTTTGTGGGCAGAACTTAAAAAGTGTTTGTGAGCAAGGAGGCCTACAAACCTGACTCAGTTACACCAGCTCTGTCAGGAGGAATGGGCCAAAATTCACCCAACTTATTGTGGGAAGCATGTGGAAGGCTACCCGAAACGTTTGACCCAAGTTAAACAATTTAAGGCAATGCTACCAAATACTAATTGAGTGTATGTAAACTTCTGATCCCACTGTGAATGTGATGAAAGAAATAAAAGCTGAAATAAATCATTCTCTCTACTATTATTCTGACATTTCACATTCTTAAAATAAAGTGGTGATCCTAACTGACCTAAGACAGGGAATTTTTACTAGGATTAAATGTCAGGAATTGTGAAAAACTGAGTTTAAATGTATTTGGGTAAGGTGTTGTAAACCGCCAACTGTAGATGGTGGACAATCTATTCCTGGTATTGATTGAACGTCTGTCTCTTACCAACTGGACACTGTTGTGAATAGAGTTTAGCTGTTTTAAATGGTGTACATTATGAAATAAAATAAGCATGTTTTTTTTTTTTCAATGATCTTGTTGTTTGACGATCAACCAAGAGCATTGTGCGTGACTACAACAGAAGAACCATATCTACACCTTAATTAAACAATCCTTGCTGCTTAGTTCTGTGCAATCTGCAGCCTCCTATTTTCACCTGCTGATGCATTTCTCCAAAACACCTGACAATAGTTCACCTGACTCTCAATTAATGATTGGGTTGCTTAAGAATCTTTCCCGGTAAATATTTATCCTTCTGATCATACATGCAGTTTTAATATTTGTTTTTCACATAGATAGTATTTATATTAATACTTATTAATATATATATTTATAAATACTATTTATTTGAAATTTATTCGACCATTATAAGCTGTTGTCTAGCTGCACTCCCAGCAGTTTGGTTTCTATCACTTCCTCAACTTGTACTCCCTCATACTTAATTGTAGAGGAGGAGGAGGAGGAGGAGGAGTTGGAGAAGGAGAGATGAGAGAAAAGGAGGAGGAGGGAGGAGAGAGGAGAGACAATGAGGAGAAGAAAGAAGAGGAAGGGGAGGAGGAGGAAGAGGAGGAGAGAGGAGGATGGGGAGGAGAGAGGAGGGAGGAGGAGGAGAGAAGAGGAGAAGAGAGGAAGACGAGAGAGGTGAGTGGAAGAGGGGGAGGAGGATGAGGAGGAGAGAGAAGGGAAGAGAAGAGGAGGAGAGAAGAGAGGAGGAGGAGGAGGAGGAGGAGGAGAGAAGAGGAGAGAAGAGGAGAGAAGAGGAGAGAGGAGGGGGAGGAGAGAGGAGGAGGAGAGGCGGAGGAGGGAGGAGGAGGAGAGAGGAGGGGGAGGTGGAGAGAGGAGGAGGAGAGATAAGAAGGAGGAGGAGGAGGAGGAGGAGGATGATGGAGAGGAGGAGAGAGAAGGGGGAGGAGGAGGAGAGAGGAGGTGGAGGAGAGCAAGGAGAGAGAAGGAGAGAAGGAGGAGGAGTTTGAGAAGGAGAGAAGAGGAGGAGAGATAAGGAGGAGGAGGGAGGAGAGAAGAGAGAGGTAGAGGAGAGAGGAAAAAGGAGGAGGAGAGGAGAAGAGAGATGAGGATGAGGAGGAGGAGAGAGGGGGAGGGGGAGGGGGAAGGGGAGGAGAGAGGAGGAGGAGAGAGGAGGAGAGAGGATGAGTGGGGAGGAGAGGAGAAAATTTCAGGTTCTCAGGATTCACTCACTTTGAGCTGAGACAAATCCACCATGTTGTGGTCACAGACGCCACAGCCTCTCTCATAGTTCCAGGTGTTGGGGATGTAGTTTCCTAGATAGTTCAAATACATCTGGAAGAAAAAAAAGAACAAATAAATCATCACATAAATGAACAAAGAAACTACATGGTTATTTTAAAGTTTAATTATCCTTTACAAAAACATTCTACATTACAAATAGAAGATGATTTCATCCCCATGAGAAGTATATTCCATGCTTGTGTTTGGTCCATGTGGTGATTCAGAGCAGGTCAGTAGGCATGCGTTCCAAATGGCATCCTATCCTCTAGATAGTGCACTACTCTTCACCATAGCCCTGTGGGGCGTAATGTAGGACTCACCCTAGTGAGATGGTCAGTCTGGACTGAGAGGTCAATGACAGTTCAGAGCAGACGATTAAAGGCCAGAGCCCCATAAACATTTCCTCTGTCAAATCTACACTGACTAAATAGACTGTAATTATCCAGTCTGAAGTCACTTCTCAGAATTTAGCCGCAGTGTATTCAACATGTCATATAGGTGTTCTAGTTTAGTACACTCTTCCCTTACTTACTAGTGTCAATGTGACCCGAGACAGAAAATGGACAGCAGTTTGGACCCATAGTCATTCATCAGAACAAATGTGTGATCCACTACCCCCATAGCGCACACACATACACACACACACACACACACGCTGGAAGCATTTTTAAAACAGTAGTGTTTGGATTCATGTCTTGGCTAAACAACAACAGATTCTCTGGCAACTAATGCATGACAGAGCTGCTGGAGGTTAGCTCTGTGTGCCTTGTGTGTGTTTGTGGTTGTGATTACTGGAAGCTAGGGATTATCCACTCCAGACAACAACCACACTACAGATGTCTTCTAGATGCAACTAACCCAGACATCTCAAAGGTAATCCAGTTAAACTGTTGTGGTAATCCCAGATTAAGAGATCCTGCTGTATACCTGACAGGCGGTTACAATCGAGCCATGGGACAGGTCAATGGGCGGAAAACTATCTCTCCTAACCTAAAAAGAAAGTGAAATCCTTCTCTATCCCCATCTCTCCATCTTCCTCCCCATCTCTCCATCTTCCCCCCCATCTCTCCATCTCTCCATCTTCCTCCCCATCTCTCCATCTTCCCCCCCATCTCTCCATCTCTCCATCTTCCTCCCCATCTCTCCATCTTCCTCCCCATCTCTCCATCTTCCCCCCCATCTCTCCATCTCTCCATCTCTCCATCTTCCTCCCCATCTCTCCATCTTCCTCCCCATCTCTCCATCTTCCTCCCCATCTCTCCATCTCTCCATCTTCCTCCTCATCTCTCCATCTTCCTCCCCATCTCTCCATCTTCCTCCTCATCTCTCCATCTTCCTCCCCATCTCTCCATCTCTCCATCTTCCCCCCCATCTCCCCATCTCTCCATCTTCCCCCCCATCTCTCCATCTTCCTCCTCATCTCTCCATCTTCCTCCTCATCTCTCCATCTTCCTCCCCATCTCTCCATCTTCCTCCTCATCTCTCCATCTCTCCATCTTCCTCCCCATCTCTCCATCTTCCCCCCCATCTCCCCATCTCTCCATCTTCCTCCTCATCTCTCCATCTTCCTCCTCATCTCTCCATCTTCCTCCCCATCTCTCCATCTTCCTCCTCATCTCTCCATCTTCCTCCCCATCTCTCCATATTCCCCCATCTCTCCATCTCTCCATCTTCCCCCATCTCTTCATCTCTCCATCTCTCCATCTTCCCCCATCTCTCCATCTCTCCATCTTCCTCCCCATCTCTCCATCTTCCTCCCCATCTCTCCATCTCTCCATCTTCCTCCCCATCTCTCCATCTCTCCATCTTCCCCCATCTCTCCATCTTCCCCCCATCTCTCCATCTTCCCCCATCTCTCCATCTCTCCATCTTCCCCCATCTCTCCATCTCCATCTTCCCCATCTCTCCATCTCTCCATCTTCCTCCCCATCTCTCCATCTCTCCATCTCTCCATCTTCCCCCATCTCTCCATCTTCCCCCCATCTCTCCATCTTCCCCCATCTCTCCATCTCCATCTTCCCCCATCTCCCCATCTCTCCATCTTCCCCATCTCTCCATCTCCATCTTCCCCCATCTCCCCATCTCTCCATCTTCCCCCCATCTCTCCATCTTCCTCTCCATCTCTCCATCTTCCTCCCCATCTCTCCATCTTCCCCCATCTCTCCATCTTCCCCCCCATCTCTCCATCTTCCTCCCCATCTTGCCATCTTAACAAATGAAACAGCAGCCCCTGGGGGCTCCAGGAAAGGCCAAAGGGAGAGGCTGCAGGGTCTGGAGGTCTAACCAGGCTGGGCTGCACATCCTTGGGCCTTAGCAAGCCCCATCTCCAGCCTGCCTGGAGGGTTAGAAACAGCTGAAGCTAGCTGGACTGGCTAGGCTCCTGGACCATGTTTGCTTCCTAAAAGGCACCCTATTCCCTATATAGTTCACTACTTTGGACCAGAGCCCTATGGCACCCTATTCCCTACATAGTGCACTATTTTAGACCAGAGCCCTATGGCACCCTATTCCCTATATAGTGCACGACTTTAGACCAGAGCCCTATGGCACCCTATTCCCTATATAGTGCACGACTTTAGACCAGAGCCCTTTGGCACCCTATTCCCTATAAAGTGCACTATTTTAGACCAGAGCCCTATGGCACCCTATTCCTTATATAGTGCACTATTTTAGACCAGAGCCCTATAGCACCCTTTTCCCTATATAGTGCACTATTTTGACCAGGGCCCTTTTGGGAAGCACTCTAGGAGTGAATGCAGCAGATGTTAGAGGGCTGTTGTTGAGGAGAATGACTCAACACTGTGGTGGGTGTGTTTGATGACGCGTGGTGGACACCAGAGAAGAGTGATGGGGCAGAAAGAGAGGGAAGGCTGTGAAGAAAGGCCAGAGGGATAGAAAAGCCTCCCAAGAGAATGTATCTACCAGAAATCTCACCAGAACTCACTGACCTCAGAGCTATGGAACTGCTCCCGGGGGGAGGGATTGAGAGAGGTTTAGGGGCAGGGAGAGGGAGAGGAATGGAGGGATCGAGGGAAGGGTTGGTAAGGATTGAGGAGGGGGTTGGTAGGGATCGAGGAGGGGTTGGTAGGGATCGGGGGAGGTAGGGATCGAGGAGGGGTTGGTAGGGATCGAGGGGGAGGTAGGGATCGAGGGGGAGGTAGGGATCGAGTGAGGGGTTGGTAGGGATCGAGGGAGGGGTTAGTAGGGATCGAGGGAGGGGTTGGTAGGGATCGAGGGAGGGGTTGGTATGGATCGAGGGAGGGGTTAGTAGGGATCGAGGAGGGGTTGGTAGGGATCGAGGGAGGGGTTGGTAGGGATCGAGGGAGGGGTTAGTAGGGATCGAGGGAGGGGTTAGTAGGGATCGAGGGAGGGGTTAGTAGAGATCGAGGGAGGGGTTGGTAGGGATCGAGGAGGGGTTGGTAGGGATCGAGGGAGGGGTTAGTAGGATCGAGGAGGGGGTTAGTAGGGATCGAGGGAGGGTTAGTAGGGATCGAGGGAGGGGAGGTAGGGATCGAGGGAGGGGGAGGTAGGGATCGAGGAGGGGTTGGTAGGGATCGAGGGAGGGGGTTAGTAGGGATCGAGGGAGGGGGTTGGTAGGGATCGAGGGAGGGGGAGGTATAGTGAGAGATGGAAGTAATTAGGGAGTGAGAGGGAAAGGCCGTCAGGGAGTAAGGAGGAGGGAGTGTTACCAAATGCTGGCCGGACCTCTGGAATGACCAGCTGGATTCCAGAGAAGTTCCCTCCACACCGATTCTGAAGAACCTCATTAACGCCCCCTCACATACATTTTGTATGGTGTTTACTCTATACAAGAGCAAGGCAATGTTGATTGGAAGGTCTTTACTTCAGCATCACTCTGTAGCATGCAAACAGCTCCATTCAGTAAGTAATGCCTAACTTGGCTAACTAGTACCACACTCAGAAACACATACCAGCAGCCACATCTATTGGCTTGGCGACACCTCGTAACATCGTCCTTTACCCAACAAATGAAAGATAACTCCTAATCGACTCGCAAACAGGAGAACTTGGTGTTAAACCATTGCCAGTGGAAACATTACTCTGGCAACAAAAAACATATAACTGTGTTCTTATTCAAGTATCTTAAATAAGCATCAACTTTAAAGTCAATAAGCAGACTACCCTCTTCCCCCCCCCCACCAAAAAAAAAAAAAATATGTATGTATATATTATATATATATATATATATATATAATTGTTTAGATTAAACAACATAGTCTCTGGAGTATCTCACAGGCGGCGTGATATTTGCCCTGGTTCTGGTGTGTCTCAGAGTTATATTTTGCAGTCAGGCAGTGGAGCTGTTGCCATATCAGCAGTCTGTTGTTCACCACCTGCTGGGTTGCCGGGTTCGTTCCATGGTCCTCAGTCATCCTCATCCGTGTTTGTTTGGTGGTCGTTCGGGGGGTGCGGGGGGATATCCTGAGTTGTTCAGACACTGGACAAATGTCTTTTCTGTTTCTGCTGTATTTTTACTGAGTTGATCAGTGAATATGTCCAGGGTCCAAGTGCTGGCTGAGTTGTTGGGGTGGAAAAGAACCCTTACTGTTTGTTCTTGGATGATGTTGGGCATGTGGTGTTTTGCTGTCAATTACATTTTGTACCACTTGGGGTTTGAGCAGTTTTTTTCATGGTAGGTAGGATCGCGTCTGGACACCTAGAGAACTGTTAAGTCTCTCTGTTGGAGTATTCCTCCATGCCAACACTGCTTTCAATGGGTCTTCACCATCCATCGCAGCCTTTTTTTTTAGGAGCGTTTTGGCAATTGTCACTGTTGATTCCGCTTTGCCATTGCTTTGGCTTTGATACGAGGATGCATTCACATGTTTAAAGTCCCACTCATCAGCACATTTTTATAAAGTCCATTCCAGAGAAAGGGAGGCCATTACTAGAAACAACAGTGTGGGCAACGCCATGTCTGCTGAACTGGTTTTTGCAGCATTCAATGATGGTGTCTGATGTGGTGTCAGTCAGCTTGTCGAACTCCTAGTAGTCCGAATAATAATCGACCATGATGAGGTAGTTGCTTCTGTTGACTGTGAGTAAGTCCTTTCCAATCTTGGACCATGGGAGGGGATGGATTTGGTGGGGGATGAGCGTCTCCTTGTGTTGTCTCTTCTGGATTGATTTGGTGGGGGAAGAGCGTCTCCTTGTGTTGTCTCTTCCGGAGGGACTTGGTGGGGGATGAGCGTCTCCTTGGAGTTGGTATCTTTGTATCCTTAGCCACATTCTCTGCAGTCGTTTGGAGTTGGTATCTTTGTATCATTAGCAACATTCTCTGCAGTCGTTTGGAGTTGGTATCTTTGTATCCTTAGCAACATTCTCTGCAGTCGTTTGGAGTTGGTATCTTTGTTTCCTTAGCAACATTCTCTGCAGTCGTTTGGAGTTGGTATCTTTGTATCATTAGCAACATTCTCTGCAGTCGTTTGGAGTTGGTATCTTTGTATCCTTAGCAACATTCTCTGCAGTCGCTTGGAGTTGGTATCTTTGTTTCCTTAGCAACATTCTCTGCAGTCGCTTTGGAGTTGGTATCTTTGTATCATTAGCAACATTCTCTGCAGTTGTTTGGAGTTGGTATCTTTGTATCATTAGCAACATTCTCTGCAGTCGTTTGGAGTTGGTATCTTTGTATCCTTAGCAACATTCTCTGCAGTCGTTTGGAGTTGGTATCTTTGTTTCCTTAGCAACATTCTCTGCAGTCGTTTGGAGTTGGTATCTTTGTATCATTAGCAACATTCTCTGCAGTCGTTTGGAGTTGGTATCTTTGTATCATTAGCAACATTCTCTGCAGTCGTTTGGAGTTGGTATCTTTGTATCATTAGCAACATTCTCTGCAGTCGTTTGGGTGCTGTGAGAAGGGATTTCTTGACGTCGGTCGGAGGACCCGTGTTCTGAACCGGCTGTTATTTTCTCTGGGCGAAGGCCCTCTGCGGTGAGAAGTTGACCCATGTATGTCACACTAGCTAGCTTTAACCCGGAGTTTATATTTTATATATCTTGCTCTGTGCAGGAGAACTGTAAGGTTTCTGTCATGATCTGACATCGCCTCTTCGTGTGTGTCACCACATCCAGAGATCACACTCATTCCTTTTAGTGCCTGTGGTGCTTCACCACTGTCTGCGCTGGTATTCGTCAGCTGCTGGCTTGATTCCAAATGGCGTTCTCAGCCATCTATACCTGCCTACAAGCATCCAGATAGTTGTTAAGATAGCTGCTCACTTCATCAAGTTTGAAGTGCCAATATCCATCTTTGGCATTGAGTACTGAGAATACCTTTGCGTTGGATATCTCTGGTAGAATCTCTTCTATTGTGGCCATCTGGAAGTGTGATCTCAGTAAAGGCTTTGTTGTGTGCACTGGGGTCCATGCATATTTGTAGTTGATCAGGGTTTTTTCAATGACAACCATGTTGCTGATCCATGGTGTTGGCTCTGTGACTGTCGTGATGATGTCTGCATTGTCCATTGAATATACGGCCTTTGTGATCTCGTCCTGGATACATAGGTATCCAGTCGTGGTAGCTGCTACACAGGCCCCGGGCTGCATTGTCTGCTTCTAGGTGTAGCTCTCCAGGAAGGCATCCAAGCCCATCGAACACGTCCATGTACTTGGAGATCATGCCCTCAGTTGTCATGATGACCTCAGTGCATGTGGTCATGATGTAACACACACAGGTAATATTGGCTGTTTCACAAAATCACAGAATTCTGCAGAATCCCTGCCTTTAGAGCTCTGTCAGTACACAGCTCCTTTCATAGAAGACCTTTGCAACTTCTCACAATTTCAGGGGGAGATTTAAATATTTTTAAATATATATAAATGTGTAGCCTATTTGGACAGGAAGCTCAGAAAGTCAGCCAGAAAGCAAGGCATCTAGAGAAATATCTCAGTCATCATACTAACTACAATGAAGAAATGTGAAACACTGACATGATTCAGCAAGGCTGGTTTTGTTTTCTCCAGAAACAGAGATGGTAACTGGTTCTGAACTGCGGCCATGGATCTGTACCCAGACACCTGGAAAGTGGTTATTACCGTGGATGGTTCCGGCATGATGGAAATGTTAATATTGTCTTACTCACTTTGGTGTTTGCGTTGCCATGGATGACCACTGGCAGGGTGTCGTAGACAGTGTTTCTCACTCGGGCACTCTTCGTTCCAAACTTCAAGAGAACCTCGTCTGCAGTGGGAGAGAGGAGAGAGAAGAACAACAGGGTTCAGCATGCCGACTACTGTAGGTAGAGAGAAGAACAACAGAATTCAGCATGCTGGCTACTGTAGGTAGAGAGAAGAACAACAGGGTTTAGAACTGTCCTGGGCCAGGGCCTCTCTTATCTAAACCCATCAAGGGTAGCAAAATGACGGTAACTTATCTGGCTGTCACAAGGCTCTGTCAGAGCTCTGTCTGGGCTCTGTCTGGGCTCTGTCTGGGCTCTGTCAGGGCTCTGTCAGGGCTCTGTCTGGGCTCTGTCTGGGCTCTGTCTGGGCTCTGTCAGGGCTCTGTCTGGGCTCTGTCAGGGCTCTGTCAGGGCTCTGTCAGGGCTCTATCTGCTCTTTGGCACTTTGGCAAAATACACAGGCTGATACAGAACTCAGTAGCGTGAATTAAATCTCTCTGTGAAGAAGGTTGTGAAAATGGTAAATTTGCTATTCAGAGATTAGTACGATTCCAACAGCTATAAACAATAGTTTAATTTGAATCAGTCAGTGTGGCATATAAGAAAGAGCAGTTAGAGATTAGTTTAAAACCCATTAGAGTCTAAGCCGGGGGAGAGGGGTTCTACTAGGCTATATGGAATTGTTTTAAGAAGGTCAATCCAAGGATCATTTAACTACTTTATTTTGAATTTTACAACCCCTTGAAGTATTAAAAAAGTTATTGCCATAATATGGATTTGGTCAACACAACTGATTGGGTCAAATGCATTAAGAAGGAAAGACATTCCACAAATTACCTTTTAACAAGGCACACCTGTTAATTGAAATGCATTCCAGGTGACTACATCATGAAGCTGGTTGAGGGAATGCCAAGAGTGTGCAAAGCTGTCATCAAGGCAAAGGGTGGCTACTTTGAAGAATCTCAAATATAAAATATGTTTTTATTTCTTTAACAATTATTTTGGTTACTACATGATTTCAAATGTGTTACTTCATAGTTTTTATGTCTTCACTATTATTCTACAATGTAGAAAATTGTAAAAAAATAAAGAAAAACCCTTGAATGAGTAGGTGTGTCCAAACTTTTGACTGGTACTGTATATATATAAACAACTATATGAGGGATTGGAAATGATGCAGACAATTACATTGACGAAAACTACTATCTATTTTCAATATATTAGCTGATCTACACCCTAAAAATACAAATAAAAAACAGTCTCCATTCAGAATGTACTCAGACCCCTTTCCCTTTTCCCACATATCGTTACCTTACCTTATTCTGAAATGCATTCAATTCCATGTTTTCCTCATCAATCTACACACAATCCCCCATAATGACAATGCAAAAACAGTTTTCTTTGCAAATATATAAAAATAAAAAAACGGAAATACCTTATTTACATAAGTATTCAGACCCTGTGCTATTAGACACGGAATCGAGCTCAGGCGCATCCTGTTTCCATTAATCATAACTGAAATGTTTCTACAACTTGATTGGAGTCCACCAGTGGTAAATTCAAACGATTGGACATGATTTGGAAAGGCACACGCCTGTCTATATAAGGTCACACAGTTGACAGTGCATGTCAGAGCAAAAACCAAGCCATGAGGTCAAAGGAATTGTCCGTAGAGCTCTGAGACAGGATTGTGTCTAGGCACAGATCTGGAGAAGGGTAAATCTTTCTGCAGCATTGAATGTTCCCAAGAACACATTGGCCTCCATCAGTCTTACATGAAAGAAGTTTGGTACCACCAAGACTCTTCCTAGAGCTGGCCGCCTGGCCAAACTGAGAAATTGGGGGTCAGGGAGGTGAGGGAGGTGGTCAGGGAGGTGACCAATAACCTGATGGTCACTCTGACAGAGCGCCAGAGTTCCTCTGTGGAGATGGGAGAACATTCCAGAAGGACAATCATCTCTGCAGCACTCCACCAATCAGGCCTTTATGGTCGAGTCACTCCTCAGTAAAATGACAGCCTGCTTGGAGTTTGCTAAAAGGCACCTAAAGGACTCAGACCATGAGAAACAAGATTCTCTGGTCTGATGAAACCAAGATTGAACTCTTTGGCCAAGCGACACGTCTGGAGGAAACCTGGCACCATCCCTACGGTGAAGCATAGTGGTGGCAGCATCATGCTGTGGGGATGTTTTTGACTAGTCAGGATCGAGGGAAAGATAAACGGAGAAAAGTGAGATCCTTGATGAAAACCTGCTCCAGAGCGCTCAGGACCTCAGACTGGGGTGAAGGTTCACCTTCCAACAGGAAAACGACCTCTCAGCACACAGCCAAGACAACGCATTAGTGGCTTCAGGACAAAACTCTGAATGTCCTTGAGTGGCCCAGCCAGAGCCCAGTCTTGAAACCGATCGAACATCTCTGGAGAGACCTGAAAATAGCTGTCCAGCAAAACTCCCCATCCAACCTGACAGAGCTTGAGAGGATCTGCAGAGAAGAATGAGAAAACTCCCAAAATACAGGTGTGCCAAGCTTGCAGCGTCATACCCAAGAAGACTCGAGGCTGTAATCACTGCCAAAGGCCACTGCCAGAGGCTGTAATCACTGTTTTGCTTTGTCATGATGGGGTATTGTGATGTCATGATGGGGTATTGTGATGTCATGATGGGGTATTGTGATGTCATGATGGGGTATTGTGATGTCATTATGGGGTTTTGTGTGTAGATAGATGATTAAAAAAACCAAAAACATTTAATCAATTTTAGAATAGAGGTACTTTTCCGAATGCACTGTATAATTCCATTCTTTTTTTTTTCAACTGGTACCTTCAGACGAGTCTGGGACCTTCAGACGAGTCTTTGTGATGCCTGTGGGCGTCCTAGAGCAAAGCAACTGACATGTTCATGTTTGTGAAAGTCTCACCCTTTTGCAGGGATAGGAGAGTAGCCCAAAACTGTTGGGACTTTACAGGCAGATGAGCTGTACTGACACGTGTGGAGGTCATAGAGCAAAACGGAGAACACCACCGTGTTTGTCAGTGTCTCATCTTTCCATGGAGGGGGTCATAGTTAATTAGGCCAAACCGTTCAGATGCCAAAGACGATTTTGCGAGAAGACCGATTTTTCAGGATGTCTCATGGTCTGACAAAAACACTGCTTTAAGCTCTGTCACCTTTCACCGCAGATGCGGAAGTGCGACAGAGGCGTGGATATCTCTAGCTTAATTTGACAGATTTTTATGGGGATCTTTTTACTATGCTAAATTGGATTTCCACTGGGGCTTGGACATCAACTTAATTATAATATTTTTTTTTACTTATCAAATTACTCAAACTCCTGATGAGATCGACCTTAGGAGCTTCTTAAAAGACAAATAGAGACTTCAGAAATGTTAACCTGAGAATTTACAGTAATAAGGACTTATTCTGTGAAATGGAAACCTGTGAGTTTACAGTAATTAGGCCTTCTTCTGTGGAATGGAAACCATATAGTTTACAGTAATAAGGCCTTCTTCTGTGGAATGGAAACCATATACTTTACAGTAATAAGGTGTTCCTCTGTGGAATGGAAACCGTATAGTTTATAGTAATAAGGCGTTCCTCTGTGGAATGGAAACCGTATAGTTTACAGTAATAAGGCCTTCTTCTGTGGAATGGAAACCGTATAGTTTATAGTAATAAGGCGTTCCTCTGTGGAATGGAAACCGTATAGTTTACAGTAATAAGGCATTCCTCTGTGGTAACTCACCAATTGCTCCATTTAAATTCTGGAAAATCTGAGACTTGTGGTCCAAACCAATGTTCAAAGTCTCCTGAAAACAAAGAGAAAACAGAACAGAAAAATGACCAGTGTATCTTTCATAAAATGTTAATTTGTAATCTATTTGTTTGTTTTCAGGTGTTTGAGGACATGTGGTAGTATAACTACTCTGCCAGTTACCATGGTGTCATGCCTATTTAAATACTGAAGCACATTCCTTAATACCTACCCTCTGTAAAGGGTCCAGGTATATAACCTACCCTCTGTAAAGGGTCCAGGTATATAACTGTAAAGGGTCCAGGTATATAACCTACCCTCTGTAAAGGGTCCAGGTATATAACTGTAAAGGGTCCAGGTATATAAATGTAAAGGCTCCAGGTATATAACTGTAAAGGGTCCAGGTATATAACTGTAAAGGGTCCAGGTATATAACCTACCCTCTGTAAAGGGTCCAGGTATATAACTGTAAAGGGTCCAGGTATATAACTGTAAAGGATCCAGGTATATAACTGTAAAGGGTCCAGGTATATAACTGTAAAGGGTCCAGGTATATAACCTACCCTCTGTAAAGGGTCCAGGTATATAACTGTAAAGGGTCCAGGTATATAACTGTAAAGGGTCCAGGTATATAACTGTAAAGGGTCCAGGTATATAACTGTAAAGGGTCCAGGTATATAACTGTAAAGGGTCCAGGTATATAACCTACCCTCTGTAAAGGGTCCAGGTATATAACTGTAAAGGGTCCAGGTATATAACTGTAAAGGGTCCAGGTATATAACTGTAAAGGGTAGGTTTTATTTAGCAGATGATTAACAGTACCATGAGTGCTTACATTCGCACAACACTCCAAACAACTAAGCCACACAGGACCTATACTTACCCTCTGAAAAGTGTCCAGGTATATTTTGGTGTAGAATAGCTGATCGTCATCATTCTCGTGAAGGTTCCACTGCTCGACAATCTTATTCACATACGGGGCGTAACCGATGACGCCTAGGGGTGAAAACCAGATGGAGTTAAAACCAGATGGAGTTAAAACCAGATGGAGTTAACTCATTGGGTCCTATAAAACTAAATATAGGGTGTAGTGTGGTGATTGTGTAGTACAGGGTGTAGTACAGGGTGTAGTACAGGGTGTAGTGTAGGGTGTAGTACAGGGTGTAGTATAGGGTGTAGTGTGGTGATTGTGTAGTACAGGGTGTAGTACAGGGTGTAGTACAGGATGTAGTACAGGATGTAGTGTAGGGTGTAGTACAGGGTGTAGTATAGGGTGTAGTGTGGTGATTGTGTAGTACAGGGTGTAGTACAGGGTGTAGTACAGGATGTAGTACAGGATGTAGTGTAGGGTGTAGTACAGGGTGTAGTATAGGGTGTAGTACAGGGTGTAGTACAGGATGTAGTACGAGGCGTAGTGTAGGGTGTAGTACAGGGTGTAGTACAGGGTGTAGTACAGGGTGTAGTACAGGGTGTAGTATAGGGTGTAGTGTGGTGATTGTGTAGTACGGGGTGTAGTACAGGGTGTAGTACAGGGTGTGGTGTAGGGTGTAGTACATGGTGTAGTACAGGGTGTAGTATAGGGCATAGTGTAGGGTGTAGTACAGGGTGTAGTATAGGGTGTAGTACAGGGTGTAGTACAGGGTGTAGTACAGGATGTAGTATGGGGCGTAGTGTAGGGTGTAGTACAGGGTGTAGTATAGGGTGTAGTGTAGGGTGTAGTACAGGGTGTTGTGCATGGTGTAGTATGGGGCGTAGTGTAGGGTGTAGTACAGGGTATAGTATAGGGTGTTGTGCATGGTGTAGTACAGGGTGTGGTGTAGGGTGTAGTACAGGGTGTAGTACAGGGTGTAGTATAGGGCATAGTGTAGGGTGTAGTGTAGGGTGTAGTACAGGGCGTAGTACAGGGTGCAGTACAGGGTGCAGCACAGGGTGTAGTGTAGGGTGTAGTATAGGGGGTAGTACAGGGGGTAGTACAGGGTGTAGTACAGGGTGTAGTACAGGGTGTAGTGTAGGGTGGAGTACAGGGTGTAGTACAGGGTGTAGTACAGGGTGTAGTACAGGGTGTAGTGTAGGGTGTAGGGTATGGTGTAGTATAGTGCAGGGTGTGTAGTATAGGGTGTAGTATAGGGTGTATTGTGGGGTGTAGGGTAGGGTGTAGTGTAGTGTAGGGTGTAGTATAGTGTAGGGTGTAGTATAGGGAGCAGTATAGGGTGTGGTGTAGTGTAAGGTGTAGTAAAAAGTAGAGTATAGGGTGTATTTTAGAGTGTAGTATAGGGTGTGGTATAGGGTGTTTTGTAGGGTGTAGTATAGGGTGTAGCATAGGGTGTAGTGTAGGGTGTAGTATAGGGTGTAGTATAGGGTGTAGTATAGGGTGTGGTATAGGGTGTAGTGTAGTATAGGGTGTGGTGTAGTGTAGGGTGTAGTAAGTGTGTAATATAGGGTGTAGTATAGGGTGTAGGAATGTAAAGGAATGTTCTCTGGTGTAAAGGAATGTTGTCTGGTGTAAAAGAATGTTCTATGGGTGTCAAGGAATGTTCTCTGGGTGTAAAGGAATGTTCTATGGGTGTAAAGGAATGTTCTCTGGGTGTAAAATAATGACCATTGAGTTCTCTGGGTTCCTCTGAACTCTCTGGTGTAAAGGAATGGTCTCTGGTGTAAAGGAATGGTCTCTGGTGTAAAGGAATGTTCTCTGGTGTAAAGGAATGATCTCTGGTGTAAAGGAATGATCTCTGGTGTAAAGGAATGGTCTCTGGTAAAGGAATGTTCTCTGGTGTAAAGGAATGGTCTCTGGTGTAAAGGAATGGTCTCTGGTGTAAAGGAATGTTCTCTGGGTGTAAAGGAATGTTCTATGGGTGTAAAGGAATGTTCTCTGGGTGTAAAATAATGACCATTGAGTTCTCTGGGTTCCTCTGAACTCTCTGGTGTAAAGGAATGGTTCTCTGGTGTAAAGGAATGGTCTCTGGTGTAAAGGAATGTTCTCTGGTGTAAAGGAATGTTCTCTGGTGTAAAGGAATGTTCTCTGGTGTAAAGGAATGTTCTCTGGTGTAAAGGAATGTTCTCTGGTGTGACCATTGAGTTCTCTGGGTTCCTCTAAACTCTGGGTGTAAAGGAATATTCTCTGGTGTAAAATAATGACCATTGAGTTCTCTGGGTTCCTCTAAACTCTGGGTGTAAAGGAATGGTCTCTGGTATAAAGGAATGTTCTCTGGTGTAAAGGAATGTTCTCTGGTGTAAAATAATGACCATTGAGTTCTCTGGGTTCCTCTGAACTCTCTGGTGTAAAGGAATGATCTCTGGTGTAAAGGAATGTTCTCTGGTGTAAAGGAATGATCTCTGGTGTAAAGGAATGATCTCTGGTGTAAAGGAATGTTCTCTGGTGTAAAGGAATGTTCTCTGGTGTAAAGGAATGTTCTCTGGTGTAAAGGAATGATCTCTGGTGTAAAGGAATGTTCTCTGGTGTAAAGGAATGTTCTCTGGTGTAAAGGAATGATCTCTGGTGTAAAGGAATGTTCTCTGGTGTAAAATAATGACCATTGAGTTCTCTGGGTTCCTCTGAACTCTGGTATAAAGGAATGTTCTCTGGTGTAAAGGAATGACCATGGCGTTAAATGAAATGCTACTCTACTAACAATTTCCCCCAGAGATAGATAGATAACCACACCAGACCAGAACTTGACCCTAGCTTGAACCAAAGCTAACACTTGACCCCTTCATCATAAGTCCAACATAAACCTGCTAAGAACATAGACAGGTCTAGGTGTTATCACCAAGGGTTCAAGTATCCAATCAGTAAACATAATCTCCCATGATGCCTCAGCAGTGTGACAGTGTTGAGGCGCCATCTCCCATGAAGCCCCAGCAGTGTGACAATGTTCTGAACCCACCTCCTGAGTTGAGGAAGCGCTTTCCGCTGCGGACAGAGGGGTATTTCTCCTGTAGGCGTTTATCAGGCCAGATCAGACCTTCGGCAGCAAACAGGACCTTGTGATTGGCCTCCTGGAACTTCCTGAGGATTTCCTCCGGTCCCCCGGCAAAGATAAGATCATAACTGGAGAGAGGGTGGAAAGAGGAGAGAGAGATTGAGTGAGGAGACAGAGAGTGAGTGAGGAGACAGAGAGAGGGAGGAGACAGAGACGGGGGAGACAGAGAGAGGGGACGGGAGGAGACAGAGAGATAGAGGCGGGGGAGACAGAGAGAGGGGACGGGAGGAGACAGAGAGACAGAGGCGAGAGAGAGACAGAGGGGGGAGAGAGAGACGGAGGAGACAGAGAGGGTGGGTGAGAGAGAGAGAGAGAGAGAGAGACTATTACTACTTACTATTATTATTGTTGTTTATCATTCCGTATAGTAGTGGTATGGGTGGTAATGGTAATGATAGCAGTTTAATGATGATGGTGATGGCAGTAGTAGTGATGATGATGGTAGTTGTAGTACAGATGTAGATTACCATTATTTAGTTATAAGTTAGTTATAGCTTAATTTTCCATATTTAGATTTTTTCAATTTATTACATTTTTACTACTGACTTACCATTTTATTGTTATTATTTTTGTATTTAATTTTGTATTATTATTTACTACCATTTTATATTATTATATGTTATTGTTTCTAATTTTATTACAATGTATATTGTATACATTGTTGCTTTGGCAATATTGACACAATGTTTTTCATGCCAATAAAGCAGCTTGAATTTGAATTTGAGAGAGAGAGAGAGAGAGAATTTTCTGACATTTTCTGACTTGTTTTATGCCCTATTTGGCAGCATTTCCCAAACCTTGTGCATATTTTGGCACTGCACAGCTGATTGAAATAATAAACTAATCATCAAGCTTTGATTATTTGAATCAGCTATGTAACGCCAGGGCAAAAACCAAAACGTTCAACCCTTGAAGTCTGCAGGACTGAGTTTGGGGAAATAGGCCCCAGCTCCTCCTAAAACTCAACTTATCTTTTCAACTGACGCCCACTCCTCCAACTAGAAATCTAGATGTAAACAACATTCTTCACGCTGAGGCACTTGTTATAGCAAACATTCAAAAGGTATTTAGGAAATCATTTAGCATGAGAAGCACACACACACACACACAAACACACATGCATTTGTATGTGCACACACACAAAAAAAGTAAAAAAGTAAAAAAGTATAAAGTATAAACAGCACACTAACACTCACACAAATCATATAAACACATCAGATACATCAATTCTCATAACCAGTCAACCATGAGTGTGATTTCAGTGCAAAATGATGAAATGGCAGCAGTTGTTTTTGTGTTTTTTGTGTTTTTTCTTTTCTTCTTGTTACTTGTAACATATTTTGTACATAATGTTTCTGCAACCGTATCTTACGGCAAAAAAAAGAGCTTCTGGATATCAGGACAGCGATCACTCACCTCGGATTAGACAAATATTTATTCTACAACAAGCAGGACGCACAGGATGTACTTCGAACACCCGACAAGGCCAACATCCCCGTTATTGGCAAGAGAAAGAGACGCAGGTGCAGAGGACACAGGGCGGGATGCCTCATGAGGACCCCGCAGAAGGCGAGTGGGAAAGCTGCCGTTACCGTCAATATTACCCGCCAACGTGGAATCATTGTACAATAAAATGGGGACGAGGTACGATCACGAATATCCTACCAACGGGACATCAAAAACTGTAACATCCTATGTTTCACGGAATAGTGGCTGAATATTGACGTGGATATTCAGCTAGAGGGATATTACGCGACACCGGCTAGATAGAACAGCACACTCCGGTAAGACGAGAGGGGGGGGGGCGGTCTGTGCATATTTGTAAACAACTAGATGGTGACGTTCTAAATTGTGATGTTCTAAGCTACGTGAAAGAAATCACATTGAGTCAAGTTGGGTATCTTGTTTGTATATTCAACCTAGCACCCACAAGTCAGGAATCTTCTAGCGACTTCTTTCCATGCCAATTTCATAAGTGATATGAACAACAGAGTGAATCACTATCACAGAATAAATAACACGTTTATGATGTTAGAGAGTCCAAAACAGTCCTGTAGCGTAGCATCCGCGCCATCTGACCGCTTCTGTATTGAGTGAGTCACTGGTACTTCCTGCTTTAGTTATTGCTTGTAAGCAGGAATCAGGAGGATAGAGTTATGATCAGATTTGTCAAATGGAAGGCAGGGGAGAGCTTTGTATGCGTCTCTGTGTGTGGAGTAAAGGTGGTCTAGCGTTTTTTTTCCCCTCTGGTTGTGACATGCTGGTAGAAATGAGGGAAAACTGATTTAAGTTTGCCTGCAATAAAGTCCCCGGCCACTAGGAGCACCGCTTCTGGATGAGCATTTTCTTCTTTGCTTATGGCCTTATACAGCTGGTTGAGTGCGCTCTTAGTGCCAGCATCGGGTTGTGGTGGTATGTAGACGGCGACGAATAACATAGATAAGAACTCTCTTTGTAGATAGTGTGGTCTACAGCGTATCATAAGGTACCTCAGGCGAGCAATACCTCGAGACTTCTTTAATACTAGACATCGCACACCAGCTGTTATTGACAAATAGACACACACCCCCGGCCCTCGTCTTACCAGGCGTAGCTGTCCTGCCGATGCGCGGAAAACCCAGCCAGCTGTGTATCATCCGTATCGTCGTTCAGCCACGACTCGGTGAAACAAAATATATTATAGGAGATATGTCTTTTCTTCACGCAAATGATTTGGGCCCGTTCCCGTTACTTTGCGTCGGAATTGTTTGGGCACGCCAGACTCTCCAAAACCGTCACCTCGGGAGCCGCTCCCTAAGAAGTTAAAGAAAAATATTTTGTCCAGTTCGAGGTGAGCAATCGCTGTTCCGATGTCCAGAAGTTATTTACGTTCATAAGAGACGGTAGCAGCAACATTACGTACAAAATAAGTAACAAACAACGTGAAAAAAAACACACAAAATAGCACAGTTGGTTAGGAGCCCGTAAAACGGCAGCCATCCCCTCGGACGCCATTCTGTCTAACAGAAAACAGAGGGTGTTCTTTAATGGAAGCCTTTCCAACATAACCCAGGGCAGGTTCCCTTACTTTTTTCAATATTTACAAATGACCTGCCATTGGCTCTGAGTAAAGCCTGTGTTTCTATGTATGCTGATGACTGAACATTATTTACGTCAGCTACCACAGCAAGTTAAATCCCTGCAACAAAGAGTTGCAGTCAGTTTCAGAATGGGTGGCAAGAAAGTCCTAAATATTTCAAAAACTGAAAGTATTTGGGACTAATCATTCACTAAACCCTGAACTTCAACTAAATCTTGTAATGAATAATGTGGAAATTGGACAAGTTGAGGAGACTAAACTGTCATCTAGACAAAGGGTGGCTACTTTGAAGAATCTAAAATATAACATATATTTAGATTTGTTTAACACTTTCTTGGTTACTACATGATTCCATATGTGTTATTTCATAGTTTTGATGTCTTCACCATTGTTCTACAATGTAAAAAATTGTAAAAAAAATAAATTGAATGAGTAGGTGTGTCCAGAGTTTTGACTAGTACTGTATATATATTTATTTATGTATGTTTTTGGAGAAATGATTTGCCTGACCTGTGCATTGACACCTCCCCTCTAGATGGAGCGTTGGTTGAGGTGTTCAAGGCGTCACAGAGTGACACGCCTCCTCACTGCTGATTGGTCAGTTCGGTGGAGCGAGATAAAAAAAAAATTCAATTCAAGGGCTTTATTGGCCAAAGCAATGCTTCTGGGCTGATGGTTGTTGCGGAGGGGGAGGGGTAGTTGAGTGAGCTTGGGTCTTTTATGGCCCTGACTCTGGAAGGCTGTCAGCTTGTGAAATGATGAGAGAGGGCCACCTGTAAGATATTCTTATAATAATAAACTATAAACATACTTTTATTTAAAGATGTTTTTGGTTTTTTACTATTCAGGGACCTAATCTCAAACACTCATGAAAACTGCTGTATTGCTGACCAAATGATTGTCTACAAAAAAATAATGTGAATTTGGTCATAAAAATGCTATTTGATAAGTTATATGCATGAAAATGTAGACACCAAAGAACTTGAAGCTCTCAACCTGCTCCACTGCAGCCCAGTCGGTGAGAATGGGGGCGTGCTCGGTCCTCTTTTTCCTGTAGTCCACATTCATCTCCTTCGTCTTGATCACGTTGAGGGAGAGGTTGTTGTCCTGGCACCACACAATAAGGTCTCTGACCTCCTCCCTACAGGCTGTCTCATCGTTGTCTGTGATCAGGCCTACCACTGTTGTGTCATCAGCAAACTTAATGATGGTGTTGGAGTACCTAGCGATACAGTCATGAGTGAACAGGGAGTACAGGAGGGGACTGAGCACGCACCCTTGAGGGGCCCCTGTGTTGAGGATCAATGTGGCGGATGTGTTGTTACCTACCCTTACCACCTCGGGGCGGCCCGTTAGGAAGTCCAGGATCCAGTTGCTGAGGGAGGTGTTCAGTCCCAGGGTCCTTAGCTTATTGATGATCTTTGAGGGCACTATGGTGTTGAACGCTGAGCTGTAGTCAGTGAATAGCATTCTCACGTAGGTGTTCCTTTTGTCCAGGTGTGAAAGTGCAGTGTGGAGTGCAATAGAGATTGCATCATCTGTGGATCTGTTGGGGCGGTATGCAAATTGGAGTGGGTCTAGGGTTTCTGGGATGATGGTGATGATGTGAGCCATGACCAGCCTTTCAAAGCACTTCATGGCTACAGACGTGAGTGCTACGAGTCGGTAGCCATTTAGGCAGGTTACCTTAGTGTTCTTGGGCACAGGCACTATGGTGGTCAGCTTGAAACATGTTGGTATTACAGACTCAGACAGGGAGAGGTTGAAAATGTCAGTGAAGACACTTTCCAGTTGGTCAGCGCATGCTCGCAGTACACGTCCTGGTAATCCGTCTGGCCCTGCGGCCTTGTGAATGTTGACCTGTTTAAAGGTCTTACTCACATCGGCTGCAGAGAGTATGATCACACAGTCTTCTGGAACAGCTGGTGCTCTGATGCGTGTTTCAGTGTTAAAGACAGACGCTTTGTCTGTTTGATGGTCCGTCGGAGGGCATAGTGGGAGACTATTTGATAGGTTTGATTAACTAAATTATCCAAAACACAAAGGTTTTGGATGGAAGATAATCTTTATAAAGAGTGGCTGTGGCTATCGAAAGGGGTGCATCTTTAAAACAAGTTTAATATGACTTGATTACTCTGAGATGGCTTTCTGCACCATATAAAATCCAAGGAAAACCACAATCACAACTCCCTCATGTGATGGTATGTTGTTGTAAGTGGCTTTAGCACTGTACCTATTTAATAAGATCTCAATAGCAATACTACAGCAGCCAGCCAGCCAGGAGCCCTAACCCTAACCCTACTGGTCAGCCATACAGCAGCCAGCCAGGAGCCCTAACCCTAACCCTACTGGTCAGCCATACAGCAGCCAGCCAGGAGGCGTAACCTTAACCCTACTGGTCAGCCATACAGCAGCCAGCCAGTAGCCCTAACCTTAACCCTACTGGTCAACCATACAGCAGCCAGCCAGTAGCCCTAACCTTAACCCTACTGGTCAGCCATACAGCAGCCAGCTAGTAGCCCTAACCTTAACCCTACTGGTCAGCCATACAGCAGCCAGCCAGTAGCCCTAACCTTAACCCTACTGGTCAGCCATACAGCAGCCAGCCAGGAGCCCTAACCCTAACCCTAACCCTACTGGTCAGCCATACAGCAGCCAGCCAGTAGCCCTAACCTTACTGGTCAGCCATACAGCAGCCAGCCAGTAGCCCTAACCTTAACCCTACTGGTCAGCCATACAGCAGCCAGCCAGTAGCCCTAACCTTAACCCTACTGGTCAGCCATACAGCAGCCAGCCAGTAGCCCTAACCTTAACCCTACTGGTCAGCCATACAGCAGCCAGCCAGTAGCCCTAACCTTAACCCTACTGGTCAGCATTACAGCAGCCAGCCAGTAGCCCTATCCTTAACCTTACTGGTCAGCCATACAGCAGCCAGCCAGTAGCCCTAACCTTAACCCTACTGGTCAGCCATACAGCAGCCAGCCAGTAGCCCTAACCCTTACCATACTGGTCAGCCATACAGTCATAATGTGGAGGTAACTGAATCTTCACACTGTTGTGTGCTGATTGCAGGAGGGCTGAGGGTTTGTTTGGCTAATCACAGGAAGATATTGTTTAAGGGACATCTGGGTCCAATATAGAGAAAGTAGAAGCTGTAATCTCTCCCTGATCCCACAGCCTTAGTGGTCAGATGCCAGTATACTGACTGTTGTTTTAACTAGAAGGTAACTAGTGCATTTTCATAGAAGACATTTGGCCCATTTCAATCTCAAATAAATAACTTTGGTAATTATTACATTACTAGGAACTTGATTCCTGTATTCTCTGTGTTGTACAGTACCACTCCATCCTATCCAGGTAACATTCCCACCTGTCTACAGACAGTACTACCCCAGTACTACCCCAGGTCATCCTGCCTGTCTACAGACAGTACTACCCCAGTACTACCCCAGGTCATCCTGCCTGTCTACAGACAGTACTCCCAGGTCAACCTACCTGTCTACAGACAGTACCCCCAGGTCAACCTACCTGTCTACAGACAGAACCCCCAGGTCAACCTACATGTCTACAGACAGTACCCCCAGGTCAACCTACCTGTCTACAGACAGTACTCCCAGGTCAACCTACCTGTCTACAGACAGTACCACCAGGTCTTCTTGGTCAGTCAGTGCCTCCATGGCCTTCTTCAGTAGTCTCACCTTCTGTCCTCCTCCGATGGAGCGCCCCACGTCCCCACCCTTCCACTCCTCCCCCATGCCCAGCACCTGTAAGAGGGTCACATCAGGTCATGGGGTCAATGTGGTAGATCTCAAATAGAGAGACGGACGGTGCTTGGTCCTTTACCTTGACAGTGTAGTTGAAGTAGTTGGCTGACTGCATGAATCGGAGATAACCATCCGTTTCCTGAGTGGCAACAGTTAGGACCAACAACTTCTCTGGAAAGAAAAGGAAAATAAACATTGAACCAGATCAATAGATGCATAATCCTAATCATACCGACAGACATTCATCACGTTCAGTGTTTCGACGTCCGGGCATGTCAAATGGTTTACCCAATTGCAGGGCAGGCCTTCGTTCTTACCATAGTGAAATGTTTGGATAAGAAAAAAAGAAAAACAATTTATTGCCCTAACTTCTGGCCTCCATTTAAAGAAACAACTTCATGAAAATATACATGTTGTTTTATCCCTATAAAGTAGTGGGTATCCCGTTCCTCCCACCGTGATCCTAACCAAACCACAGACCTATGTCAACACATTGATGACTGCCCGGTTCAGCAACGCTATGAGACGTCTTCATGTACAGGCAGAACAGCTAAATATAACATGATTCATTTGCATATGAAAGCATATTTCTAGACAGTGGAATTAAACATGTAAAGATCAACAGTCATGTTTCATTTTTGGGGTGAACACAAGGGAAGGAACCCAAGTTCTGAGACGTCCATGTTCTCAGACCTCCAAGTTCTCAGACCAGGACCATGTAGAGGGAGGGAGGGATGAAACCAGGACCAGGTAGAGGAAGGGAGGGATGAAACCAGGACCATGTAGAGGAAGGGAGGGATGAAACCAGGACCAGGCAGAGGGAGGGAGGGATGAAACCAGGACCAGGCAGAGGGAGGGAGGGATGAAACCAGGACCAGGCAGAGGAAGGGAGGGATGAAACCAGGACCATGTAGAGGGAGGGAGGGATGAAACCAGGACCAGGCAGAGGGAGGGATGAAACCAGGACCAGGCAGAGGGAGGGAGGGATGAAACCAGGACCAGGCAGAGGGAGGGAGGGATGAAACCAGGAACATGTAGAGGGAGGGAGGGATGAAACCAGGACCATGTAGAGGGAGGGAGGGATGAAACCAGGACCATGTAGAGGGAGGGAGGGATGAAACCAGGACCAGGCAGAGGGAGGGAGGGATGAAACCAGGACCAGGCAGAGGAAGGGAGGGATGAAACCAGGACCAGGCAGAGGAAGGGAGGGATGAAACCAGGACCATGTAGAGGGAGGGAGGGATGAAACCAGGACCATGTAGAGGGAGGGAGGGTGAAACCAGGACCATGTAGAGGAGGGAGGGATGAAACCAGGACCATGTAGAGGAGGGAGGGATGAAACCAGGACCATGTATAGGGAGGGAGGGATGAAACCAGGACCAGGCAGAGGGAGGGAGGGATGAAACCAGGACCATGTAGAGGGAGGGAGGGATGAAACCAGGACCAGGCAGAGGAAGGGAGGGATAAAACCAGGACCATGTAGAGGGAGGGAGGGATGAAACCAGGACCAGGCAGAGGGAGGGATGAAACCAGGACCAGGCAGAGGGAGGGAGGGATGAAACCAGGACCAGGCAGAGGGAGGGAGGGAGGGATGAAACCAGGAACATGTAGAGGAAGAGAGGGATGAAACCAGGACCATGTAGAGGGAGGGAGGGATGAAACCAGGACCATGTAGAGGGAGGGAGGGATGAAACCAGGACCAGGCAGAGGGAGGGAGGGATGAAACCAGGACCAGGCAGAGGAAGGGAGGGATGAAACCAGGACCAGGCAGAGGAAGGGAGGGATGAAACCAGGACCATGTAGAGGGAGGGAGGGATGAAACCAGGACCATGTAGAGGGAGGGAGGGGTGAAACCAGGACCATGTAGAGGGAGGGAGGGATGAAACCAGGACAATGTAGAGGGAGGGAGGGATGAAACCAGGACCATGTATAGGGAGGGAGGGATGAAACCAGGACCAGGCAGAGGGAGGGAGGGATGAAACCAGGACCATGTAGAGGGAGGGAGGGATGAAACCAGGACCAGGCAGAGGGAGGGAGGGAGGAAACCAGGACCAGGCAGAGGAAGGGAGGGATGAAACCAGGACCATGTAGAGGGAGGGAGGGATGAAACCAGGACCAGGCAGAGGAAGGGAGGGATGAAACCAGGACCAGGCAGAGGAAGGGAGGGATGAAACCAGGACCAGGCAGAGGAAGGGGGGGATGAAACCAGGACCAGGCAGAGGGAGGGAGGGATGAAACCAGGACCAGGCAGAGGGAGGGAGGGATGAAACCAGGACCAGGCAGAGGGAGGGATGAAACCAGGACCAGGCAGAGGCAGGGAGGGATGAAACCAGGACCAGGCAGAGGGAGGGAGGGATGAAACCAGGACCAGACAGAGGAAGGGAGGGATGAAACCAGGACCATGTAGAGGGAGGGAGGGACGAAACCAGGACCAGGCAGAGGAAGGGGGGGATGAAACCAGGACCATGTAGAGGGAGGGAGGGATGAAACCAGGACCAGGCAGAGGGAGGGATGAAACCAGGACCAGGCAGAGGGAGGGAGGGATGAAATCAGGACCAGGCAGAGGGAGGGAGGGAGGGATGAAATCAGGACCAGGCAGAGGGAGGGAGGGATGAAACCAGGACCAGGCAGAGGGAGGGAGGGATGAAACCAGGACCATGAAGAGGGAGGGAGGGATGAAACCAGGACCAGGCAGAGGAAGGGAGGGATGAAACCAGGACCATGTAGAGGAAGGGAGGGATGAAACCAGGACCATGTAGAGGAAGGGAGGGATGAAACCAGGACCAGGCAGAGGAAGGGAGGGATGAAACCAGGACCATGTAGAGGGAGGGAGGGATGAAACCAGGACCAGGCAGAGGAAGGGAGGGATAAAACCAGGACCATGTAGAGGAAGGGAGGGATGAAACCAGGACCATGTAGAGGGAGGGAGGGATGAAACCAGGACCATGTAGAGGGAGGGAGGGATGAAACCAGGACCATGTAGAGGGAGGGAGGGATGAAACCAGGACCAGGCAGAGGGAGGGAGGGATGAAACCAGGACCAGGCAGAGGGAGGGATGAAACCAGGACCAGGCAGAGGAAGGGAGGGATGAAACCAGGACCATAAAGAGGGAGGGATGAAACCAGGACCATGTAGAGGGAGGGAGGGATGAAACCAGGACCAGGCAGAGGGAGGGAGGGATGAAACCAGGACCAGGCAGAGGAAGGGAGGGATGAAACCAGGACCATGTAGAGGGAGGGAGGGATGAAACCAGGACCATGTAGAGGAAGGGAGGGATGAAACCAGGACCATGTAGAGGGAGGGAGGGATGAAACCAGGACCATGTAGAGGGAGGGAGGGATGAAACCAGGACCAGACAGAGGGAGGGAGGGATGAAACCAGGACCAGGCAGAGGAAGGGAGGGATGAAACCAGGACCAGGCAGAGGAAGGGAGGGATGAAACCAGGACCAGGCAGAGGAAGGGAGGGATGAAACCAGGACCAGGCAGAGGAAGGGGGGGATGAAACCAGGACCAGGCAGAGGAAGGGAGGGATGAAACCAGGACCATGTAGAGGGAGGGAGGGATGAAACCAGGACCATGTAGAGGGAGGGAGGGATGAAACCAGGACCATGTAGAGGGAGGGAGGGATGAAACCAGGACCAGGCAGAGGGAGGGAGGGATGAAACCAGGACCAGGCAGAGGGAGGGATGAAACCAGGACCAGGCAGAGGAAGGGAGGGATGAAACCAGGCCCATAAAGAGGGAGGGATGAAACCAGGACCATGTAGAGGGAGGGAGGGATGAAACCAGGACCAGGCAGAGGGAGGGAGGATGAAACCAGGACCAGGCAGAGGAAGGAGGGATGAAACCAGGACCATGTAGAGGGAGGGAGGGATGAAACCAGGACCATGTAGAGGAAGGGAGGATGAAACCAGGACCATGTAGAGGGAGGGAGGGATGAAACCAGGACCATGTAGAGGGAGGGAGGGATGAAACCAGGACCAGACAGAGGGAGGGAGGGATGGGGAAACCAGGACCAGGCAGAGGAAGGGAGGGATGAAACCAGGACCAGGCAGAGGAAGGGAGGGATGAAACCAGGACCAGGCAGAGGAAGGGAGGGATGAAACCAGGACCAGGCAGAGGAAGGGGGGGATGAAACCAGGACCAGGCAGAGGAAGGGAGGGATGAAACCAGGACCAGGCAGAGGGAGGGAGGGATGAAACCAGGACCAGGCAGAGGAAGGGGGGTGAAACCAGGACCAGGCAGAGGAAGGGAGGGATGAAACCAGGACCAGGCAGAGGCAGGGAGGGATGAAACCAGGACCAGGCAGAGGGAGGGAGGGATGAAACCAGGACCAGACAGAGGAAGGGAGGGATGAAACCAGGACCAGGCAGAGGGAGGGAGGGAGGGATGAAATCAGGACCAGGCAGAGGGAGGGAGGGAGGGATGAAATCAGGACCATGTAGAGGGAGGGAGGGATAAAACCAGGACCAGGCAGAGGGAGGGATGAAACCAGGACCAGGCAGAGGGAGGGAGGGATGAAATCAGGACCAGGCAGAGGGAGGGAGGGAGGGATGAAATCAGGACCAGGCAGAGGGAGGGAGGGATGAAACCAGGACCAGGCAGAGGGAGGGAGGGATGAAACCAGGACCAGGCAGAGGGAGGGAGGGAGGGATGAAATCAGGACCAGGCAGAGGGAGGGAGGGAGGGATGAAATCAGGACCATGTAGAGGGAGGGAGGGATAAAACCAGGACCAGGCAGAGGGAGGGATGAAACCAGGACCAGGCAGAGGGAGGGAGGGATGAAATCAGGACCAGGCAGAGGGAGGGAGGGAGGGATGAAATCAGGACCAGGCAGAGGGAGGGAGGGATGAAACCAGGACCAGGCAGAGGGAGGGAGGGATGAAACCAGGACCATGTAGAGGGAGGGAGGGATGAAACCAGGACCAGGCAGAGGAAGGGAGGGATGAAACCAGGACAATGTAGAGGAAGGGAGGGATGAAACCAGGACCAGGCAGAGAGAGGGAGGGATGAAACCAGGACCAGGCAGAGGGAGGGATGAAACCAGGACCAGGCAGAGGGAGGGAGGGATGAAACCAGGACCAGGCAGAGGAAGGGAGGGATGAAACCAGGACCATGTAGAGGGAGGGAGGGATGAAACCAGGACCAGGCAGAGGAAGGGAGGGATGAAACCAGGACCATGTAGAGTGAGGGAGGGATGAAACCAGGACCATGTAGAGGGAGGGAGGGATGAAACCAGGACCATGTAGAGGGAGGGAGGGATGAAACCAGGACCATGTAGAGGGAGGGAGGGATGAAACCAGGACCATGTAGAGGGAGGGAGGGATGAAACCAGGACCAGGCAGAGGAAGGCTCAGACCTCCATTACATACATTTCCCTCCTGAGACCATATAGAAATCAGCGTTACAGCCTCATATGAAAACAGATGTGAAACTGGGGAAGGGAGTGAGGTACAGTGGGAGGGAGAGAGAGGACATACAGAGGGGGAGAGAGAGAGAGACACACACACACACAGAGCTCCAGGAAGGTTAGCCGGTTAACAGCTCTGATCGTCAATCATCTGCGGGGTTTGCGGAAACAGTCCCAGAGAAATGTTATGAAAACATTCCCTGAGTGGATGGAGGTATGTTCCTAATCACAAATCCTGCATTAAAACCACTGTGTTTCTAGGAGGAAGTGGAGAGGGGATTATCTGCAACTTAGTTAGCGCATTGACGCCGTTACACAACTTTCCAAAAACCAAAAAGGACACCAACTGGAATTCAGTTGGGGGTAACATTTTGACAACACAAAGTACACATCTATTTATGGGTTTCTTGGAAAACTACAGTAGGTTGAGTTTTGATTAGTATAGCAACAAACTAACAACTGAGAAATAGTTCAAATCACAGAATGTTCATTAGGTCTAGTTCACGAGGAGGAAATAACATGTTCCTTGCATAAATCCTGCCAGCTAACGTACCCTCTCAATTTGAGAGGGGGATGGAGTGGTGGGAAGCTGGAGGGAGAGGGGGATGGAGTGGTGGGGAAGCTGGAGGGAGAGGGGATAGAGTGGTGGGGAAGCTGGAGGGAGAGGGGATGGAGTGGTGGGGAAGCTGGAGGGAGAGGGGATGGAGTGGTGGGGAAGCTGGAGGAGAGGGGGATGGAGTGGTGGGGAAGCTGGAGGGAGAGGGGGATAGAGTGGTGAGGAAGCTGGAGGGAGAGGGGGATGGAGTGGTGGGGAAGCTGGAGGGAGAGGGGGATGGAGTGGTGGGGAAGCTGGAGGGAGAGGGGATAGAGTGGTGGGGGAAGCTGGAGGGAGAGGGGATGGAGTGGTGAGGAAGCTGGAGGGAGAGGGGATAGAGTGGTGGGGAAGCTGGAGGGAGAGGGGGATAGAGTGGTGAGGGAAGCTGGAGGGAGAGGGGATGGAGTGGTGAGGAAGCTGGAGGGAGGGGGATACAGTGGTGGGGAAGCTGGAGGAGAGGGGATAGAGTGGTGGGGAAGCTGGAGGAGAGAGGGGATACAGTGGTGGGGAAGCTGGAGGGAGGGAGGGATTCAGTGGTGGGGAAGCTGGAGGGAGAGGGGATAGAGTGGTGGGGAAGCTGGAGGGAGAGGGGATGGAGTGGTGAGGAAGCTGGAGGGAGAGGGGATGGAGTGGTGAGGAAGCTGGAGGGAGGGGGATAGAGAAAGAGGAGAGGGGATAGAGTGGTGGGGAAGCTGGAGGGAGGGGGATAGAGAAAGAGGAGAGGGGATGGAGTGGTGGGGAAGCTGGAGGGAGAGGGGATGGAGTGGTGGGGAAGCTGGAGGGAGAGGGGATGGAGTGGTGGGGAAGCTGGAGGGAGAGGGGATGGAGGTGGTGAGGAAGCTGGAGGGGGATGGAGTGGTGGGGAAGCTGGAGGAGAGGGGATGGAGTGGTGAGGAAGCTGGAGGGAGAGGGGATGGAGTGGTGAAGCTGGAGGGAGGGGGATGGAGGAGAAGCTGGAGGGAGGAGAGGGGATGGAGTGGTGGGGAAGCTGGAGGGAGAGGGGGATGGAGTGGTGGGGGAAGCTGGAGGGAGAGGGGATGGAGTGGTGGGGAAGCTGGAGGGAGAGGGGATGGAGTGGTGGGGAAGCTGGAGGGAGAGGGGATGGAGTGGTGGGGAAGCTGGAGGGAGAGGGGATGGAGTGGTGGGGAAGCTGGAGGAGAGGGGATAGAGTGGTGGGGAAGCTGGAGGGAGAGGGGATGGAGTGGTGAGGAAGCTGGAGGGAGAGGGGATAGAGTGGTGGAAGCTGGAGGGAGGGGGATACAGTGGTGGGGAAGCTGGAGGGAGGGGGATACAGTGGTGGGGAAGCTGGAGGGAGAGGGGGATGGAGTGGTGAGGAAGCTGGAGGAGAGGGGATAGAGTGGTGAGGAAGCTGGAGGGAGAGGGGGATAGAGAAAGAGGAGAGGGGGATGGAGTGGTGGGGAAGCTGGAGGGAGGGGGATAGAGAAAGAGGAGAGGGGATGGAGTGGTGGGGAAGCTGGAGGGAGGGGGATAGAGAAAGAGGAGAGGGGGATGGAGTGGTGGGGAAGCTGGAGGGAGAGGGGATAGAGTGGTGGGGAAGCTGGAGGGAGAGGGGATGGAGTGGTGAGGAAGCTGGAGGGAGAGGGGATGGAGTGGTGAGGAAGCTGGAGGGAGGGGGATAGAGAAAGAGGAGAGGGGATGGAGTGGTGGGGAAGCTGGAGGGAGAGGGATGGAGTGGTGGGGAAGCTGGAGGGAGAGGGGGATGGAGTGGTGGGGAAGCTGGAGGAGAGGGGGATGGAGTGGTGAGGAAGCTGGAGGGAGAGGGGATGGAGTGGTGAGGAAGCTGGAGGGAGAGGGGATGGAGTGGTGGGGAAGCTGGAGGGAGAGGGGATGGAGTGGTGGGGAAGCTGGAGGGAGAGGGAGATGGAGTGGTGAGGAAGCTGGAGGGAGAGGGGGATAGAGTGGTGGGGAAGCTGGAGGGAGAGGGGGATGGAGTGGTGAGGAAGCTGGAGGGAGAGGGATAGAGTGGTGGGGAAGCTGGAGGGAGGGGGATAGAGAAAGAGGAGAGGGGGATGGAGTGGTGGGGAAGCTGGAGGGAGAGGGGATGGAGTGGTGGGGAAGCTGGAGGGAGAGGGGATGGAGTGGTGGGGAAGCTGGAGGGAGAGGGGATAGAGTGGTGAGGAAGCTGGAGGGAGAGGGGGATGGAGTGGTGGGGAAGCTGGAGGGAGAGGGGGATGGAGTGGTGGGGAAGCTAGAGGGAGAGGGGATAGAGTGGTGGGGAAGCTGGAGGGAGAGGGGATGGAGTGGTGAGGAAGCTGGAGGGAGAGGGGATAGAGTGGTGGGGAAGCTGGAGGAGAGAGGGGATAGAGTGGTGGGGAAGCTGGAGGGAGAGGGGATGGAGTGGTGAGGAAGCTGGAGGGAGGGGGATACAGTGGTGGGGAAGCTGGAGGGAGGGGGGATACAGTGGTGGGGAAGCTGGAGGGAGAGGGGGATGGAGTGGTGAGGAAGCTGGAGGGAGAGGGGATAGAGTGGTGAGGAAGCTGGAGGGAGAGGGGATAGAGAAAGAGGAGAGGGGATGGAGTGGTGGGGAAGCTGGAGGGAGGGGGATAGAGAAAGAGGAGAGGGGATGGAGTGGTGGGGAAGCTGGAGGGAGGGGGATAGAGAAAGAGGAGAGGGGATGGAGTGGTGGGGAAGCTGGAGGGAGAGGGGATAGAGTGGTGGGGAAGCTGGAGGGAGAGGGGATGGAGTGGTGAGGAAGCTGGAGGGAGAGGGGATGGAGTGGTGAGGAAGCTGGAGGGAGGGGGATAGAGAAAGAGGAGAGGGGATGGAGTGGTGGGGAAGCTGGAGGGAGAGGGGATGGAGTGGTGGGGAAGCTGGAGGGAGAGGGGATGGAGTGGTGGGGAAGCTGGAGGGAGAGGGGATGGAGTGGTGAGGAAGCTGGAGGGAGAGGGGATGGAGTGGTGAGGAAGCTGGAGGGAGAGGGGGATAGAGTGGTGGGGAAGCTGGAGGGAGAGGGGGATGGAGTGGTGGGGAAGCTGGAGGGAGAGGGAGATGGAGTGGTGAGGAAGCTGGAGGGAGAGGGGGATAGAGTGGTGGGGAAGCTGGAGGGAGAGGGGGATGGAGTGGTGAGGAAGCTGGAGGGAGAGGGGGATAGAGTGGTGGGGAAGCTGGAGGAGGGGGGGGATAGAGAAAGAGGAGAGGGGGATGGAGTGGTGGGGAAGCTGGAGGGAGAGGGGATGGAGTGGTGGGGAAGCTGGAGGGAGAGGGGGATGGAGTGGTGAGGAAGCTGGAGGGAGGGGATGGAGTGGTGAGGAAGCTGGAGGGGAGGGGATGGAGTGGTGAGGAAGCTGGAGGGAGGGATGGAGTGGTGAGGAAGCTGGAGGGAGAGGGGATGGAGTGGTGAGGAAGCTGGAGGAGAGGGGATAGAGAAAGAGGAGAGGGGATGGAGTGGTGGGGAAGCTGGAGGGAGAGGGGATGGAGTGGTGGGGAAGCTGGAGGGAGAGGGGATGGAGTGGTGAGGAAGCTGGAGGGAGAGGGATGGAGTGGTGAGGAAGCTGGAGGGAGAGGGGATAGAGTGGTGGGGAAGCTGGAGGGAGAGGGGATGGAGTGGTGGGGAAGCTGGAGGGAGAGGGAGATAGAGTGGTGGGGAAGCTGGAGGGAGAGGGGATGGAGTGGTGAGGAAGCTGGAGGGAGAGGGATAGAGTGGTGGGGAAGCTGGAGGGAGAGGGGATGGAGTGGTGAGGAAGCTGGAGGGAGAGGGGATAGAGTGGTGGGGAAGCTGGAGGGAGGGGGATAGAGAAAGAGGAGAGGGGATGGAGTGGTGGGGAAGCTGGAGGGAGAGGGGATGGAGTGGTGGGGAAGCTGGAGGAGAGGGGATGGAGTGGTGGGGAAGCTGGAGGGAGAGGGGGATGGAGTGGTGAGGAAGCTGGAGGGAGAGGGGATAGAGTGGTGGGGAAGCTGGAGGGAGAGGGGGATGGAGTGGTGAGGAAGCTGGAGGGAGAGGGGGATGGAGTGGTGAGGAAGCTGGAGGGAGGGGGATAGAGAAAGAAGAGAGGGGATGGAGTGGTGGGGAAGCTGGAGGGAGAGGGGGATGGAGTGGTGGGGAAGCTGGAGGGAGAGGGGGATGGAGTGGTGGGGAAGCTGGAGGGAGAGGGGGATGGAGTGGTGGGGAAGCTGGAGGGAGGGGGATAGAGTGGTGAGGAAGCTGGAGGGAGAGGGGATGGAGTGGTGAGGAAGCTGGAGGGAGAGGGGATGGAGTGGTGAGGAAGCTGGAGGGAGAGGGGATGGACTGGTGGGGGAAGCTGGATGGAGAGGGGATGGAGTGGTGGGGAAGCTGGAGGGAGAGGGGATGGACTGGTGGGGAAGCTGGATGGAGAGGGGATGGAGTGTTGGGGAAGCTGGAGGGAGAAGGGGATGGAGTGGTGGGGAAGCTGGAGGGAGAGGGGATGGAGTGGTGAGGAAGCTGGAGGGAGGGGGATAGAGTGGTGAGGAAGCTGGAGGGGAGGGGGATGGAGTGGTGAGGAAGCTGGAGGGAGAGGGGATGGAGTGGTGAGGAAGCTGGAGGGAGGGGGATGGAGTGGTGAGGAAGCTGGAGGGGGAGGGGGATGGAGTGGTGAGGAAGCTGGAGGGGGAGGGGGATGGAGTGGTGAGGAAGCTGGAGGGGAGGGGATGGAGTGGTGAGGAAGCTGGAGGGAGAGGGGATGGAGTGGTGAGGAAGCTGGAGGGAGAGGGGATGGAGTGGTGGGGAAGCTGGAGGGAGAGGGGGATGGAGTGGTGAGGAAGCTGGAGGGAGAGGGGGATGGAGAAAGAGGAGAGGGGGAGTGGAATTTCTCACATCTGGGAAAGCAATTAGAAATCAGTGTGACAGAACAGCTGCTTTGACTGGAACACGAGAGTTCCTACACGCTCAGTTTTTGTATCCCAGAGGTACAGTAGAGTCCAGGTACCATAGTTTCTTATTCTCTATTGCCAACATGGTAGTACTCTAGGACCACTTCCTCCTTTCAGAGACAGAACTATCAATCATATTGGGCAGGTTTTATCCATGCTGGTTCGTCTTGTTGTACACCTGGGGGAAGACAGGGGAATCACACTCCATCAGTAGTCCATCAGTAACATGCCTGTCTGTAAAGACCCCTGTCTGTTATTCACACTACTACACACGTGTTGAGTCTGTAAAGACCCCTGTCTGACTGTAAAGACCCCTGTCTGTATGTAAAGATCCCTGTCTGTCTGTAAAGACCCTGTCTGTTATTCACACTACTACACACGTGTTGTCTGTAAAGACCCCTGTCTGACTGTAAAGATCCCTGTCTGACTGTAAAGACCCCTGTCTGTCTGTAAAGACCCCTGTCTGACTGTAAAGACCCCTGTCTGTCTGTAAAGACCCCTGTCTGACTGTAAAGACCCATGTCTGTCTGTAAAGACCCCTCTCTGACTGTAAAGATCCCTGTCTGACTGTAAATACCCCTTTCTGACTGTAAATACCCCTGTCTGACTGTAAAGACCCCTGTCTGTCTGTAAAGATCCCTGTCTGTCTGTAAAGACCCCTCTCTGACTGTAAAGACCCCTGGCTGACTGTAAAGACCCCTGTCTGTCTGTAAAAAGACCCCTGTCTGTCTGTAAAGACCCCTGTCTGACAAGACCCCTCTCTGACTGTAAAGACCCCTGTCTGACTGTAAAGACCCCTGTCTGTAAAGACCCCCGTCTGACTGTAAAGACCCCTGTCTGTAAAGACCCCTGTCTGACTGTAAAGTCCCCTGTCTGACTGTAAAGACCCCTGTCTGTAAAGACCCCTGTCTGACTGTAAAGTCCCCTGTCTGACTGTAAAGACCCCTGTCTGTCTGTAAAGACCCCTGTCTGTAAAGACCCCCGTCTGACTGTAAAGACCCCTGTCTGACTGTAAAGTCCCCTGTCTGACTGTAAATACCCCTGTCTGACTGTAAAGACCCCTGTCTGTAAAGACCCCTGTCTGACTGTAAAGTCCCCTGTCTGACTGTAAAGACCCCTGTCTGTAAAGACCCCCGTCTGACTGTAAAGACCCCTGTCTGTAAAGACCCCTGTCTGACTGTAAAGTCCCCTGTCTGACTGTAAAGACCCCTGTCTGTAAAGATGTATGTCTGTCTGTCCACACACTACCAACTGCTATTATTATCAGCATAGTAAGTAGTGGTGCTAATCGAGAACCTAGAACCCCAATGGGCTGACTTGTAAAGAAGAAACTAAAAATAAAAGAAATGCTGTCTGTCTTCATTCCTCTATGAGCACATGGAGAGAGATGAGGGAGGCAGTGGGAGAGGGAGAGAGAGAGAGAGAGAGAGAGAGAGAGAGAGAGAGAGAGAGAGAGAGAGGCAGGGGGAGAGGGAGAGAGTGAGTTTTTTGTCTTCATCCCTCTCTCATTCCTCCCTCATTTTCTTATTAACCCTGGGTGGGAGTGGAGCACCCCACTGCACCCTTCAAATCTCCACAGAGGCAAGACAGAGAGAGTGTCTGTTGCACTGTTGAACAGGGAAGATGACATCATCCTACTTCCAGTAGAGGAAGGGATCCCTGGACAGGACCAGACTGACATTCCATCCCGCTTACACGATGGTCTGGTGTATGTGTGTGTCAGGGAGCTTCAGGGGTACTCCACCCTCCAAGCCAAAAAAAATGTATTCTGAAATTGAATGTTTTTTTTTTATATAGTGCAAAACTTTTGACCAGCGCCCATGGAGCTCTGTAGTAGTGGACTATATGGAGCTCTGTATTAGTAGTGGACTATATGGAGCTCTGTAGTAGTAGTGGACTATATGGAGCTCTGTAGTAGTAGGGGACTATATGGAGCTCTGTAGTAGTAGTGGACTATATGGAGCTCTGTAGTAGTAGTGGACTATATGGAGCTCTGTAGTAGTAGTGGACTATATGGAGCTCTGTAGTAGTAGTGGACTATATGGAGCTCTGTAGTAGTAGTGGACTATATGGAGCTCTGTAGTAGTAGGGGACTATATGGAGCTCTGTAGTAGTAGTGGACTATATGGAGCTCTGTAGTAGTAGTGGACTATATGGAGCTCTGTAGTAGTAGTGGACTATATGGAGCTCTGTAGTAGTAGTGGACTATATGGAGTATGCTGTCTATCACTATCACTATATGGAGCTCTGTAGTAGTAGGGGACTACATGGAGCTCTGTAGTAGTAGTGGACTATATGGAGCTCTGTAGTAGTAGTGGAATATATGGAGCTCTGTAGTAGTAGTGGACTATATGGAGCTCTGTAGTAGTAGGGGACTATATGGAGCTCTGTAGTAGTAGTGGACTATATGGAGCTCTGTAGTAGTAGTGGAATATATGGAGCTCTGTAGTAGTAGTGGACTATATGGAGCTCTGTAGTAGTAGTGGACTATATGGAGCTCTGTAGTAGTAGGGGACTATATGGAGCTCTGTAGTAGTAGTGGACTATATGGAGCTCTGTAGTAGTAGTGGAATATATGGAGCTCTGTAGTAGTAGTGGACTATATGGAGCTCTGTAGTAGTAGTGGACTATATGGAGCTCTGTAGTAGTAGTGGACTATATGGAGCTCTGTAGTAGTAGTGGACTATATGGAGCTCTGTAGTAGTAGTGGACTATATGGAGCTCTGTAGTAGTAGGGGACTATATGGAGCTCTGTAGTAGTAGTGGAATATATGGAGCTCTGTAGTAGTAGTGGAATATATGGAGCTCTGTAGTAGTAGTGGACTATATGGAGCTCTGTAGTAGTAGTGGACTATATGGAGCTCTGTAGTAGTAGTGGACTATATGGAGCTCTGTAGTAGTAGGGGACTATATGGAGCTCTGTAGTAGTAGTGGACTATATGGAGCTCTGTAGTAGTAGTGGACTATATGGAGCTCTGTAGTAGTAGTGGACTATATGGAGCTCTGTAGTAGTAGTGGACTATATGGAGTATGCTGTCTATCACTATCACTATATGGAGCTCTGTAGTAGTAGGGGACTACATGGAGCTCTGTAGTAGTAGTGGACTATATGGAGCTCTGTAGTAGTAGTGGAATATATGGAGCTCTGTAGTAGTAGTGGACTATATGGAGCTCTGTAGTAGTAGGGACTATATGGAGCTCTGTAGTAGTAGTGGACTATATGGAGCTCTGTAGTAGTAGTGGAATATATGGAGCTCTGTAGTAGTAGTGGACTATATGGAGCTCTGTAGTAGTAGTGGACTATATGGAGCTCTGTAGTAGTAGGGGACTATATGGAGCTCTGTAGTAGTAGTGGACTATATGGAGCTCTGTAGTAGTAGTGGAATATATGGAGCTCTGTAGTAGTAGTGGACTATATGGAGCTCTGTAGTAGTAGTGGACTATATGGAGCTCTGTAGTAGTAGTGGACTATATGGAGCTCTGTAGTAGTAGTGGACTATATTGAGCTCTGTAGTAGTAGTGGACTATATGGAGCTCTGTAGTAGTAGGGGACTATATGGAGCTCTGTTGTAGTAGCGGAATATATGGAGCTCTGTAGTAGTAGTGGAATATATGGAGCTATGTAGTAGTAGTGGACTATATGGAGCTCTGTAGTAGTAGTGGACTATATGGAGCTCTGTAGTAGTAGGGGACTATATGGAGCTCTGTAGTAGTAGTGGACTATATGGAGCTCTGTAGTAGTAGGGGACTATATGGAGCTCTGTAGTAGTAGTGGACTATATGGAGCTCTGTAGTAGTAGTGGACTATATGGAGCTCTGTAGTAGTAGTGGAATATATGGAGCTCTGTATTAGTAGTGGACTATATGGAGCTCTGTAGTAGTAGGGGACTATATGGAGCTCTGTATTAGTAGTGGACTATATGGAGCTCTGTAGTAGTAGTGGACTATATGGAGCTCTGTAGTAGTAGTGGAATATATGGTGCTCTGTAGTAGTAGTGGACTATATGGAGCTCTGTAGTAGTAGTGGAATATATGGAGCTCTGTAGTAGTAGTGGACTATATGGAGCTCTGTAGTAGTAGTGGACTATATGGAGCTCTGTAGTAGTAGGGGACTATATGGAGCTCTGTATTAGTAGTGGACTATATGGAGTATGCTGTCTATCACTATCAGCACCATATCACCAGGTAACATTCTGAGTATCAGCACCATATCACCAGGTAACATTCTGATTCTGAATACGGTGCCATTTCAGACACAGTCCAATACTCTAAAGCACCATACTAAAACCCTGTGACCTGGGGATGACCTTTCCCCACCTTCTCACCTTACCATAAACCAGTCAGCCACAGAGTGCATCCCAACAAGCACACATTATACAACACCACTTCTATTACCCGTGGACCCAGACACACTAACCACCACTATCCAGATTACAGAGACACTTCTTACATCACCGTGGTGTAATTCACAGAATTTTCTTGCCTCGACAGTCTCTCGGATCAACATTTGCAGTGCCAGATTTCTCAGCCCTGCAAGCAAACACACGTCAGCCAGCCAGCCAGCCAGTCAAACAACCAGTTAGCCAGCCAGCCAGCCAGCCAATCAGCCTCACACGCTTGGACCAGAACTAGAAACGCTTGCAATGCGGACAACAGGGAGAAAACAGTGGCGGACGGAAGGGGGAAGAACATCAACTCTGAGGCATGGGTCTGTGTAGGACAGGGTTGGCTGAAAGACAGGTTATAATGTATTAGAGTCAGTCTACATGTTATAATGTATTAGGGTCAGTGTACAGGTTATAAGGTATTAGGGTCAGTCTACATGTTATAATGTATTAGGGTCAGTGTACAGGTTATAAGGTATTAGGGTCAGTCTACAGGTTATAATGTATTAGGGTCAGTCTACAGGTTATAATGTATTAGGGTCAGTCTACAGGTTACAATGTATTAGAGTCAGTCTACAGGTTATAATGTATTAGAGTCAGTCTACAGGTTATAATGTATTAGGGTCAGTCTACAGGTTATAATGTATTAGGGTCAGTCTACATGTTATAATGTATTAGAGTCAGTCTACATGTTATAATGTATTAGAGTCAATCTACAGGTTATAATGTATTAGGGTCAGTCTACAGGTTATAATGTATTAGAGTCAGTCTACAGGTTATAATGTATTAGGGTCAGTCTACAGGTTACAATGTATTAGAGTCAGTCTACAGGTTATAATGTATTAGAGTCAGTCTACAGGTTATAATGTATTAGGGTCAGTCTACAGGTTATAATGTATTAGAGTCAGTCTACAGGTTATAATGTATTAGGGTCAGTCTACAGGTTATAATGTATTAGAGTCAGTCTACAGGTTATATTGTATTAGAGTCAGTCTACAGGTTATAATGTATTAGGGTCAGTCTACAGGTTATAAAGTATTAGAGCCAGCCTACATGTTATAATGTATTAGAGTCAGTCTACAGGTTATAATGTATTAGAATCAGTCCACTGGTTATAATGTATTAGGGTCAGTCTACATGTTATAATGTATTAGAGTCAGTCTACAGGTTATAATGTATAAGAGTCAGTCTAGTTATTATAATGTATTAGAGTCAGTCTACAGGTTATAATGTATTAGAGTCAGTCCACTGGTTATAATGTATTAGAGTCAGTCTACATGTTATAATGTAGTAGAGTCAGTCTACAGGTTATAATGTATTCGAGTCAGTCTACATGTTATAATGTATTCGAGTCAGTCTACAGGTTATAATGTATTAGAGTCAGTCTACAGGTTATAATGTAGTAGAGTCAGTCTACAGGTTATAATGTATTCGAATTAGTCTACATGTTATAATGTATTCGAGTCAGTCTACAGGTTATAATGTATTAGAGTCAGTCTACAGGTTATAATGTATTAGAGTCAGTCTACAGGTTATATTGTATTAGAGTCAGTCTACAGGTTATAATGTATTAGGGTCAGTCTACAGGTTATAAAGTATTAGAGCCAGCCTACATGTTATAATGTATTAGAGTCAGTCTACAGGTTATAATGTATTAGAATCAGTCCACTGGTTATAATGTATTAGGGTCAGTCTACATGTTATAATGTATTAGAGTCAGTCTACAGGTTATAATGTATTAGAGTCAGTCTAGTTATTATAATGTATTAGAGTCAGTCTACAGGTTATAATGTATTAGAGTCAGTCCACTGGTTATAATGTATTAGAGTCAGTCTACATGTTATAATGTATTAGAGTCAGTCTACAGGTTATAATGTATTAGGGTCAGTCTACAGGTTACAATGTATCAGAGTCAGTCTACATGTTATAATGTATTAGAGTCAGTCTACATGTTATAATGTATTAGAGTCAGTCCACTGGTTATAATGTATTAGGGTCAGTCTACATGTTATAATGTATTAGAGTCAGTCTACAGGTTATAATGAATTAGAGTCAGTCTACAGGTTATAATAATTTGAGCCAGTCTACTGGTTATAATATATTAGAGTCAGTCTACATGTTATAATGTATTAGAGTCAGTCTACAGGTTATAATGTATTAGGGTCAGTCTACAGGTTACAATGTATCAGAGTCAGTCTACATGTTATAATGTATTAGAGTCAGTCTACATGTTATAATGTATTAGAGTCAGTCCACAGGTTATAATGTATTAGGGTCAGTCTACATGTTATAATGTATTAGAGTCAGTCCAGGTTATAATGAATTAGGGTCAGTCTACAGGTTATAATGTATTAGGATCAGTCTACATGTCATAATGTATTAGAGTCAGTCCAGGTTATAATGTATTAGAGTCAGTCTAGTTATTATAATGTATTAGAGTCAGTCTACAGGTTATAATGTATTAGGGTCAGTCTACATGTTAATGTTTTAGAGTCAGTCTACAGGTTATAATGTATTAGGGTCAGTCTACAGGTTATAATGTATTAGAGTCAGTCTATAGGTTATAATGTATTAGGGTCAGTCTACAGGTTATTTTGTATGAGAGACGGGGGGAAGGAGAGAGACGGAGGGAGCGAGACGGAGGGAGGGAGGGTGAGAGAGGGAGGGAGGGAGAGAGACGGAGGGAGGGAGGGTGAGAGAGGGAGGGAGGGAGAGAGACGGAGGGAGGGAGGGAGGGCGAGATGGAGAGAAGGAGAGAGAAGGAGGGAGGGAGAGAGACGGAGGGAGGGAGGCCGAGACGGAGAGAAGGAGAGAGAAGGAGGGAGGGAGGGAGGGAGGGAGGGAGGGAGGGAGGGCGAGACGGAGAGAAGGAGAGAGAAGGAGGATGAGTGTCTAGTCTAGTCAGTCGGGAGCAAACAGAGGAGAATGCGTTTGACAGGTTTGTACGAATTAACAGCCTACAGGAGGAGAGATATTCAGCCCGTCCTCTCAGCTCAGAATGTCTGGGCTCAGACTGACTGCCCTGCTCTGCTGTAACTCAGGGCCGGTTCAAGGCAATAGTGACATAATCGGTCACTTAGGGCCTCCGGCTTGCTAGGGTGCCACCATGAGTACAAAAAAATATATATTTATAAAAAAAGTTGGGGAACTAATTTGGGGTCGAAACTTACTGTTGAGAATAAGACTAGTAGAATAGACCAGGTGCAATTTAAAAATGTGGTTTTTCATCATCCGTTTTTCTCTTGTCATGTCAGTCACTGACAGTCACTCAATTAGCCATGTCAGCTAACAATTTTTAGAATGGTAGTTAGTCTAGCCAACTATCTAGCCAGCAATCTAGTAATCATGGCTGAATACCGACCGGGCACGAAGGGCAAGTGCCCAGAGGCCCTGACCTCTGTGGGGCCCCCATTGATTTTGTTACTCATTCTCACTCGGATATCAAAAAGTCATTACAAAATGCGTAGAATTGCAAGAAATCTGCTTTAAAAACATATTTTTTTTCTCTCTCTGCCCCATGGGAAAAAGGGAGTAGAATTGCATAAAATGTGCAATAAAATGCCAACGTTTTCATCCTAAAATTGTAAAAAAAATTGCTTGAAAGATCCAGTCCATAATTTATTTTTAAATCTCAATATCAAACACTTTATGAGTAACAATTACGTACCTTACTGTGATTGTTTAAATTAGAATGGTCAAAAAGGAACACAAATGAGTTCTTAGCACATTTCACAAGCAAGAATTTAGCTAGGGACTGTCTGGGAGTGGTTTGAGTAGGTAGGGAAAAACAGATAAATTAGCTGTTATTGGCAGAGAGGTTTACAACGGTCTATCTTATTGGTCTATTAACTCATTTGTCACCATGGGAAGGTCAAAACTCCATCCCACCAAAACAGACTGAAATTTCTGGTAATTTCTCAACCAGCTCTTACACTAAAAGGGCATGATCATCATATTAAAGGCTGCACTGGGCCTTATAAAATGCAACATTTTCTCTTTACGACCCCATGGCAAAATGTGTAGAAATGCAGGAAATTATCTTTAAAACTCAAATGTCTCTCCACCGTTAAGAGGGGGCACTAAAATATTTTGTCATGAAGTGGGGGCCCCCAATCAAATCTCTCGTAGGGCCCAGAAAAAGGCTAGAGCTGGCCCTGCTTTAACTCTTCCTGTTTTCCTGTAGCACATTTTTTCCAGAACCATCTTGGTATAAACTTTCACACTCTGATAATCCTGCTAAAGAAAAGCACTTCTTACTGTTTTGTCTGTCTCCGTCTCTGGCCGTTAGTGTTGACCGGGTATTCTTGGCTAACTGACGCAAACAGACTTCTGTAACCGCAGGAGGTTTTGGTATCCGCCAAGTAAACAGGCTCCGGACCCCACTACGACCAAATTATGTAAAGTTGCTGTCTGGCCAAAAAATGAACTCAGCTGCTCCCAGAATGCTTAGAGGGCGTCCCAAATGGACAAATCCTTTTCCCTTTGTAGCTCGCTAAAATAAATACAAATTAAATTAATGTTTGTTATTTACATTATTTGTTACCATTTAAGGCCAGGCACCACATCCTATTAGGGTATTTGTTTTGCTCCACATTGCAGGAATTGGCAGTTACAGGTGTTCAGGAGAAACAGGAACAAGTTTTCCGCACACCTCCAGTCAGATGCAAATGTCTTTAATTGTGGTTGAGCTTTCGATCAGTCGACTTTCATCAGACCATATCTCCAATAAACAATAGCGGGATTACCAACAGTGAGATTACCAGGAGAGATATGCTCTGATGAAGGTTGACTGACCGAAGAACTCAATTAATGGATTATTAAACACGATTAAAATGAATGTTCCATCTGACTGGAGGTTGTGACTTTATTGTGTTTCTCCAGTTAGGGCCGTTTGCCTCCAGCACCTTCACAACTCAACTGTGCGGTCGATTCTTCCTATTATCTACAAGTTACAGACGTTAAGAAACGCACCTGGCCTCCCTCTGGCGTACTCAGCAGCAAACACCTTGTTGAAAAAATACTGGGGAAAAGAGAGCAAATTGGGATAAAGCCTCAGGCTACTCTCTCAGGCCTTCCATCTGAGACAGCGCAGGTGGAATACAGACTAATACACAGCTCTTAATGGAGCAAAGTCTGATGTATTCTGTACTGGTCTTTCTGTGGAGCATGACACCTGGAGATACAGCAAAAAATATATATAATAATAATAATAATAATAATTCATGTAACCACAAATTAACCGCAAGTTAATGTAAGAACACGTTCATGTAACCACAAGTTAATGTATCCACAAGTTAATGTAACCACAAGTTAATGTAACCACAAGTTAATGTAACCACAAGTTAATGTAACAACACATTCATGTAACCACAAGTTAATGTAACCACAAGTTAATGTAACCACAAGTTAATGTAACCACAAGTTAATGTAACCACAAGTTAATGTAACCACAAGTTAATGTAACAACACATTCATGTAACCACAAGTTAATGTATCCACAAGTTAATGTAACCACAAGTTAATGTAACCACAAGTTAATGTAACAACACATTCATGTAACCACAAGTTAATGTAACCACACGTTCATGTAACCACACGTTAATGTAACCACAAGTTAATGTAACAACAAGTTAATGTAACCACAAGTTAATGTAACAACACGTTCATGTAACCACAAGTTAATGTAACCACAAGTTAATGTAACCACAAGTTAATGTAACAACACGTTCATGTAACCACAAGTTAATGTAACCACAAGTTAACCACAAGTTAATGTAACAACACGTTCATGTAACCACAAGTTAATGTAACCACAAGTTAACCACAAGTTAATGTAACCACAAGTTAACAACAAGTTAATGTAGCAACACGTTCATGTAACCACAAGTTAATGTAACAATACGTTCATGTAACCACAAGTTAATGTAACCACAAGTTAATGTAACCACAAGTTAATGTAACCACACGTTCATGTAACCACACGTTCATGTAACCACATGTTCATGTAACCACACGTTCATGTAACCACAAGTTAATGTAACCACAAGTTAATGTAACCACACGTTCATGTAACCACAAGTTAATGTAACCACAAGTTAATGTAACCACAAGTTAATGTAACAACAAGTTAATGTAACAACACGTTCATGTAACCACAAGTTAATGTAACAACACGTTCATGTAACCACAAGTTAATGTAACCACAAGTTAATGTAACAACACGTCCAGCCAGTCATTCAGACAGTTATTCAGACAGTCAGCCAGCCAGCCAGCCAGTCAGTCAGCCAGTCGGTCAGCCAGTCGGTCAGCCAGCTGGTCAGCCAGCTGGTCAGCCATCCGGTCATTCTGTCAGTCAGCCAGTCAGCCAGTCAGTCAGCCAGTCAGCCAGTCATCCAGTCATCCAGTCAGCCAGCCAGTCAGCCAGCCAGTCAGCCTGCCAACCAGCCAGCCAGTGAGCCAGTCAGTCAGCCAGTCAGCCAATAAGTCAGCCTGCCAACCAGCCAGTCAGCCAACCAGTCAGTCAGCCAGTCATCAACTATTAGATGAGTGAGGGCTTCATTTGTTCCCAATTACAACCCCAGTAAGGAGTCAGTCAGCCAGCCAGCCAGCCAGCCAGCCAGCCAGCCAGTCTGTACCTCCATTTGTTCCCAATTACAACCCCAGTAAGCAGTCAGTCAGTCAGCCAGCCAGCCAGTCTGTACCTGCATATGTTCCCAATTACAACCCCAGTAAGCAGTCAGTCAGTCAGCCAGCTAGCCAGCCAGTCTGCACCTCCATTTGTTCCCAATTACAACCCCAGTAAGCAGTCAGTCAGCAAGCCAGCTAGCCAGTCTGTACCTGCATTTGTTCCCAATTACAACCCCAGTAAGCAGTCAGTCAGCCAGCCAGCCAGCCAGTCTGTACCTCCATTTGTTCCCAATTACAACCCCAGTAAGCAGACATTCAGCCAGCCAGCCAGCCAGTCTGTACCTGCATATGTTCCCAATTACAACCCCAGTAAGCAGTCAGTCAGCCAGCTAGCCAGCCAGTCTGTACCTCCATTTGTTCCCAATTACAACCCCAGTAAGCAGTCAGTCAGCAAGCCAGCCAGCCAGTCTGTACCTCCATATGTTCCCAATTACAACCCCAGTAAGCAGTCAGCCAGCCAGCCAGCCAGTCTGTACCTCCATATGCTCCCACTTACAACCCTAGCAGTAACGTGTCATTGAGGGCTGAGCTCGGTCGAAACACACCGATCAGAGGGAAACGATGTGTTGCATGCTGGGAGATTGTTAGTCAGACATTATTTCAGCCGTCTGCAACTAAAATAGAAACATTTTTTTGTTGTGGGCCTCGAAAGCTTCCTTCCATGATTGGTAAAACAGAGCCGTGCCATAATCCGTGACCACAGAGGGGGCTGGGATGTTGATTACCCTAACCAACCCATACAGACCTCAACCTTGGAATTCAGCATGACATCACCAGGCAGCATCTGCCCAGGCTATAACTTCTGAGGTTTCTGCAGGCTAAACATCAGCCGCCCGAGACCCAGACCAAACCAGTCTCTAATTTATTTCTCCCGGAGCGGAAAAACAATTAAGAGGTGGAAAAAGAGAAGACACGTCCAACGGGCCATGTAATATTCCTGTCAGGCGCAATGATGACAATTATGGTAGTTATTCCTGCGTGGGTCACAGGCCTGTGTTACCAAAGCAACGTTAAGGACCAATAGCTGTTAGGCTAATAGTTGATAACAGAAACACAGTGGTGAGACCAGGGCATCAGAACCTATTGGGTGGCTTGGATGGTCAATGACATGTCGTAGACGTTATAACCCAGCCGGGATCCATGTAAAAAAGGGAAACCTGAATAAGTGAATCATTGTAATTTCGTAAGTCAACAGAACAACTACCGTAGGGTTGTAAAACCAAACCTGCGGCTACTCATCACCTCACATTCGTCATAAACAGAAGGATGTTTCTCTCCACCTCCACATCTAACGGGGTCCGCTAGCTAAGTTACACAGAAACCAAAACTCCAAAGTGTAAGATTAAGAGCATTTAATTCCTCCATGATTAGCTTTAATAACAGAATTCACTGTCCTTATCTAAGACAAGCTCTCTAGACACTACAGACTCTCACAACCTCAATCCAAATATAGTGACTCTGGTCCAGCCACAGTATATTTCGTCCAGCCACAGTGTATTTGGTCCAGCCACAGTGTATTTGGTCCAGCCGCAGTGTATTTGGTCCAGCCACAGTATATTTCGTACAGCCACAGTGTATTTGGTCCAGCCACAGTGTATTTGGTCCGGCCACAGTGTATTTGGTCCGGCCACAGTATATTTGGTCCGGCCACAGTGTATTTGGTCCGGCCACAGTGTATTTGGTCCGGCCACAGTGTCTCTCGTCCAGCCACAGTGTCTCTCATCCAGCCACATTGTCTCTGGTCCAGCCACTGTGTCTCTGGTCCAGCCACTGTGTCTCTGGTCCAGCCACTGTGTCTCTGGTCCAGCCACAGTGCATTTGGTCAAGCCACAGTGCATTTGGTCCAGCCACAGTGCATTTGGTCCAGCCACAGTGCATTTGGTCCAGCCACAGTGCATTTGGTCAAGCCACAGTGTCTCTGGTCCAGCCACAGTGTATTTAGTCCAGCCACAGTGTCTCTGGTCCAGCCACAGTGTATTTGGTCCAGCCACATTGTCTCTGGTCCAGCCACATTGTCTCTGGTCCAGCCACAGTGTATTTGGTCCAGCCACAGTGTCTCTGGTCCAGCCACAGTGTATTTGGTCCAGCCACAGTGTATTTGGTCCAGCCACAGTGTATTTGGTCCAACCAAAGTGTCACAGGTACAGCCACAGTGTCTCTGGTCCAAACACACAATATTTGGTCCAGCCACAATATCTCTGGTCCAGTCACATTGTATTTGGTCCAGCACAGAGTATTTGGTCCAGCCAAAGTGTATTTGGTCCAGCCACAATGTCTCTGGTCCAGCCACATTGTATTTGGTCCAGCCACAGTGTATTTGGTCCAGCGCAGTGTATTTAGTCCAGCCACATTGTATTTGATTCAGCCACATTGTATTTGTTCTAGCCACAGTGTCTCTGGTCCGGCCACACTGTATTTGGTCCAGCCACAGTGTCTCTGGTCCGGCCACACTGTATTTGGTCCTGCCACATTGTATTTGGTCGAGCAACAGTGTATTTGTTCCAGCCACAGTGTATTTGGTCCAGCCACATTGTCTCTGGTCCAGCCACAGTGTATTTGCTCAAGCCACAGTGTATTTGGTCCAGCCACAGTGTCTCTGGTCCAGCCACGGTGTATTTGGTCCAGCCACAGTGTATTAGGTCCAGCCACAGTGTCTCTGGTCCAGCCACAGTGTATTTGGTCCAGCCACAGTGTCTCTGGTCCAGCCACAGTGTCTCTGGTCCAGCCACAGTGTCTCTGGTCCAGCCACAGTGTATTTGGTCCAGCGCAGTGTATTTGGTCCAGCCACATTGTATTTGGTCCAGCCACAGTGTCTCTCGTCCAGCCACAGTGTATTTGGTCTTGCCACAGTGTCTCTGGTCCAGCCACAATGTCCCTGGTCCAGCCACAGTGTATTTGGTCCAGCCACAGTGTCTCTGGTACAGCCACAATGTCCCTGGTCCAGCCACAGTGTATTTGGTCCAGCGCAGTGTATTTGGTCCAGCCACATTGTATTTGATTCAGCCACATTGTATTTCAAAAGTCAAAGTCAAAGTCAAAGTCACCATTATTAGTCAGTTGTACAACCGAATGCCTTCAACCGAAATGTTTCTTCCGCATTTAACCCAACCCCTCTGAATCAGAGAGGTGCGGGGGGCTGCCTTAATCAACATCCACGTCTTCGGCGCCCGGGGAACAGTGGGTTAACTGCCTTGTTCAGGGCAGAACGACAGATTTTTTCCTTGTCAGCTCGGGGATTCGAACTTGCAACCCTCCGGTTACAAGTCCAACGCTCTAACCACTAGGCTACCTGCCGCCCCGTTTGTTCTAGCCACAGTGTCTCTGGTCCGGCTACATTGTATTTGGTCCAGCCACAGTGTCTCTGGTCCGGCCACAGTGTCTCTAGTCCAGCCACAGTGTATTTGGTCCAGCCACAGTGTCTCTGGTCCAGCCACAGTGTCTCTGGTCCAGCCACAGTGTATTTGTTCCAGCCACAGTGTCTCTGGTCAAGCCACAGTGTATTTGGTCCAGCCACCGTGTATTTCGTCCAGCCACAGTGTATTTGGTCCAGCCATAGTGTCTCTGGTCCAGCCACAGTGTCTCTGGTCCAGCCACAGTGTCTCTGGTCCAGCCACAGTGTCTCTCATCCAGCCACAGTGTATTTGGTCCAGCCACAGTGTCTCTGGTCCAGCCACAATGTCCCTGGTCCAGCCACAGTGTATTTGGTCCAGCGCAGTGTATTTGGTCCAGCCACATTGTATTTGGTCCAGCCACAGTGTCTCTCATCCAGCCACAGTGTATTTGGTCCAGCCACAGTGTCTCTGGTCCAGCCACAATGTCCCTGGTCCAGCCACAGTGTATTTGGTCCAGCGCAGTGTATTTGGTCCAGCCACAGTGTCTCTGGTCCAGCCACAGTGTATTTGGTCCAGCGCAGTGTATTTGGTCCAGCCACAGTGTATTTGGTCCAGCCACAGTGTATTTGGTCCAGCCACAGTGTCTCTCGTCCAGCCACAGTGTATTTGGTCCAGCCACAGTGTATTTGGTCCAGCCACAGTGTCTCTCATCCAGCCACAGTGTATTTGGTCCAGCCACAGTGTATTTGGCCCAGCCACAGTGTCTCTAATCGAGCAACAGTATATTTTGTCCAACCACACTATATTTGGTCCAGCCACAATATCTCTGGTCCAGCCACAGTGTATTTGGTCCAGCGCAGTGTATTTCGTCCAGCCACATTGTATTTGATTCAGCCACATTGTATTTGGTCTAGCCACAGTGTCTCTGGTCCGGCTACATTGTATTTGGTCCAGCCACAGTGTCTCTTGTCCGGCCACACTGTATTTGGTCCAGCCACATTGTATTTGGTCCAGCCATTTGTGTTCCAGCCACAGTGTATTTGGTCCAGCCACATTGTCTCTGGTCCAGCCACAGTGTATTTGGTCCAGCCACAGTGTCTCTGGTTCAGCCACAGTGCATTTGGTCCAGCCAAAGTGTATTTGGTCCAGCCACAGTGTCTCTCATCCAGCCACAGTGTCGCTGGTCCAGCCACAGTGTCTCTGGTCCAGCCACAGTGTCTCTGGTCCAGCCACAGTGTCTCTGGTCCAGCCACAGTGTATTTGGTTCAGCCACCGTGTATTTGGTCCAGCCACAGTGTCTCTGGTCCAGCCACAGTGTCTCTGGTCCAGCCACAGTGTCTCTGGTCCAGCCACAGTGTATTTGGTCCAGCGCAGTGTGTTTGGTCCAGCCACAGTGTATTTGGTCCAGCCACAGTGTATTTGGTCCAGCCACAGTGTCTCTCGTCCAGCCACAGTGTATTTGGTCCAGCCACAGTGTCTCTGGTCCAGCCACCGTGTATTTGGTCCAGCCACAGTGTATTTGGTCCAGCCACAGTGTCTCTGATCGAGCCACAGTATATCTTGTCCAACCACACTATATTTGGTCCAGCCACAATATCTCTGGTCCAGCCACAGTGTCTCTGGTCCAGCCACAGTGTATTTGGTCCAGCCACAGTGTCTCTGGTCCTGCCACAGTGTCTCTGGTCCTGCCACAGTGTCTCTGGTCCAGCCACAGTGTCTCTGGTCCAGCCACAGTGTCTCTGGTCCAGCCACAGTGTATTTGGTCCAGCCACAGTGTATTTGGTCCAGCCACAGTGTATTTGGTCCAGCCACAGTGTATTTGGTCCAGCCACAGTGTCTCTCGTCCAGCCACAGTGTATTTGGTCCAGCCACAGTGTCTCTGGTCCAGCCACCGTGTATTTGGTCCAGCCACAGTTTATTTGGTCCAGCCACAGTGTCTCTGATCGAGCCACAGTATATCTTGTCCAACCACACTATATTTGGTCCAGCCACAATATCTCTGGTCCAGCCACAGTGTCTCTGGTCCAGCCACAGTGTATTTGGTCCAGCCACAGTGTCTCTGGTCCAGCCACAGTGTCTCTGGTCCAGCCACAGTGTCTCTGGTCCAGCCACAGTGTCTCTGGTCCTGCCACAGTGTCTCGTGTCCTGCCACAGTGTCTCTGGTCCAGCCACAGTGTCTCTTGTCCGGCCACACTGTATTTGGTCCAGCCACATTGTATTTGGTCCAGCCATTTGTGTTCCAGCCACAGTGTATTTGGTCCAGCCACATTGTCTCTGGTCCAGCCACAGTGTATTTGGTCCAGCCACAGTGTCTCTGGTTCAGCCACAGTGCATTTGGTCCAGCCAAAGTGTATTTGGTCCAGCCACAGTGTCTCTCATCCAGCCACAGTGTCTCTGGTCCAGCCACAGTGTCTCTGGTCCAGCCACAGTGTCTCTGGTCCAGCCACAGTGTCTCTGGTCCAGCCACAGTGTATTTGGTTCAGCCACCGTGTATTTGGTCCAGCCACAGTGTCTCTGGTCCAGCCACAGTGTCTCTGGTCCAGCCACAGTGTCTCTGGTCCAGCCACAGTGTATTTGGTCCAGCGCAGTGTGTTTGGTCCAGCCACAGTGTATTTGGTCCAGCCACAGTGTATTTGGTCCAGCCACAGTGTCTCTCGTCCAGCCACAGTGTATTTGGTCCAGCCACAGTGTCTCTGGTCCAGCCACCGTGTATTTGGTCCAGCCACAGTGTATTTGGTCCAGCCACAGTGTCTCTGATCGAGCCACAGTATATCTTGTCCAACCACACTATATTTGGTCCAGCCACAATATCTCTGGTCCAGCCACAGTGTCTCTGGTCCAGCCACAGTGTATTTGGTCCAGCCACAGTGTCTCTGGTCCAGCCACAGTGTCTCTGGTCCTGCCACAGTGTCTCTGGTCCTGCCACAGTGTCTCTGGTCCTGCCACAGTGTCTCTGGTCCAGCCACAGTGTCTCTGGTCCAGCCACAGTGTCTCTGGTCCAGCCACAGTGTATTTGGTCCAGCCACAGTGTATTTGGTCCAGCCACAGTGTATTTGGTCCAGCCACAGTGTATTTGGTCCAGCCACAGTGTCTCTCGTCCAGCCACAGTGTATTTGGTCCAGCCACAGTGTCTCTGGTCCAGCCACCGTGTATTTGGTCCAGCCACAGTTTATTTGGTCCAGCCACAGTGTCTCTGATCGAGCCACAGTATATCTTGTCCAACCACACTATATTTGGTCCAGCCACAATATCTCTGGTCCAGCCACAGTGTCTCTGGTCCAGCCACAGTGTATTTGGTCCAGCCACAGTGTCTCTGGTCCAGCCACAGTGTCTCTGGTCCAGCCACAGTGTCTCTGGTCCTGCCACAGTGTCTCGTGTCCAGCCACAGTGTCTCTGGTCCAGCCACAGTGTCTCTGGTCCAGCCACAGTGTCTCTGGTCCAGCCACAGTGTCTCTGGTCCAGCCACAGTGTATTTGGTCCAGCCACAGTGTATTTGGTCCAGCCACAGTGTATTTGGTCCAGCCACAGTGTCTCTCGTCCAGCCACAGTGTATTTGGTCCAGCCACCATGTCTCTGGTCCAGCCACCGTGTATTTGGTCCAGCCACAGTGTATTTGGTCCAGCCACAGTGTCTCTGATCGAGCCACAGTATATTTTGTCCAACCACACTATATTTGGTCCAGCCACAATATCTCTGGTCCAGCCACAGTGTATTTGGTCCAGCCACAGTGTATTTGGTCCAGCCACAGTGTCTCTGGTCCAGCCACAGTGTCTCTGGTCCAGCCACAGTGTCTCTGGTCCAGCCACAGTGTCTCTGGTCATGCCACAGTGTCTCTGGTCCTGCCACAGTGTCTCTGGTCCTGCCACAGTGTCTCTGGTCCTGCCACAGTGTCTCTGGTCCTGCCACAGTGTCTCTGGTCCAGCCACAGTGTATTTGTTCCAGCCACATTGCGTTTGGTCCAGCCACTGTTCCTTACATTGAGGTGTCATAATTGGTAGATTCGGTTGCCTGAAGGCTTGAAGAGGTGCTATATTACTGTAGGTCATTTATGTTTAAACAGAAAACATGTAGGAATGCCCTCCTGGGCCTGCTAGCCGTATTATATAAACAAGTCAGCCAATGAAATCTACAGAAATGGTCCTTACTGCCTGGGTCTAATGAAATGTACATGATTCTTACTGCCAAAGTGTAATGAAATCTATAGTAATTTTTACTGACAAAGTGTAATGAAATCTTGAGTACTGATACTTACTGCCAGATTCTAATAAAATATACAGTATTGATCCTTATTGCAAGAGTCTACAGTAATGAGTAAACAGCTGGTTCCTCTAATCTGCCTTCACTCTATTTATTTATCATTATTTAACCAGGCAAGTCAGTTTAGAAGAAATTCTTATTGATAATGACGGCCTACCCCGGCCAAACCCAGACAACGCTGTGTCAACTGTGCACCGCCCTATGGGACTCCCAATCACGGCTGGATGTGATACAGCCTGGAGTTGAACCAGAGACTGTAGTGACGCCTCTAACACTGAGATGCAGTGCCTTAGACCACTGCACCACTCGGGAGCTCACTCTAACTGGACCAGAGACCCTGTGGCTGGACTACATCATTCCAAGCCACACTAAAAGTCTCCAAGCCACACTAAACCACTCCAAGCCACACTAAACCACTCTAACCCACACTAAATCACAACAACCCACACTAAATCACTCCAACCCACACTAAATCACTCCAAGCCACACTAAATCACTCCAAGCCACACTAAATCACAGTAAATCACTCCAAACCACACTAAATCACTCCAAGCCACACTAAATCACACTAAATAACTCCAACCCACACTAAATCCCTTCAAGCCACAGTAAATCACTCCAACCAACACTAAATCACCAACCCACACTAAATCACTCTAATACACACTAAATCACTTACCCAGACTAAATCACTCTAATACACAGTAAATCACTTACCCAGACTAAATCAACACAACCCACATTAAATTACTCCAACCCAGACTGAATCACTCCAACACACACTAAATAATTTCAGACGAATAAGAGGACAAAAATAGTATAAAGTGAGGAAAAGGAGAGGAAAACAAGGAGAGGAGTAAGAGAGGAGGAGAAGGAGAAAGAGAGGAAGAAGAGGAGATGGAGAGGAAGACAAGGAGAAGAGGAGATAGAGAGGAGAAGGAAAGGAAGACAATGAGAATAGGAGGAGAAGGAGAAGGAGAGGAAGACAAGGAGAAGAGGAGATAGAGAGGAAGACAAGGAGAAGAGGAGATAGAGAGGAGGAGAAGGAGATGAGCAGAAGGAGTAGGAGAGGAAGACAAGGAGAAGAGGAGAAGGAGAGGAGGAGAAGGAGAGGAAGACAAGGAGAGGAAGACAAGGAGAGGAGGAGAAGGAGAGGAGGAGAAGGAAAAGGAGAGGAAGACAAGGAGAAGAGGAGACAGAGAGGAGGAGAAGGGGAGGAAGACAAGGAGAAGAGGAGGAGGAGGAGGAGGAGGAGGAGGAGGAGGAGGAGGAGGAGGAGGAGGAGGAGGAGGAGGAGGAGGAGGAGGAGGAGGAGGAGGAGAGAAAGACAAGGAGAAGAGGAGATAGACAGGAGGAGAAGGAGAGGAGCAGAAGGAGAGGAGCAGAAGGAGAGGAAGACAAGGAGAAGAGGAGATAGAGAGGAGAAGGAAGACAAGGAGAATAGGAGAAGGAGAGGAGGAGAAGGAGAGGAGGAGAAGGGAAGGAAGACAAGGAGAGGAGAAGGAGAGGAAGACAATGAGAAGAGGAGAAGGAGAGGAGGAGAAGGAGAGGAAGACAAGGAGAAGAGGAGTCGGAGAAGAGGAGTCAGAGAGGAGGAGAAGGAGAGGGGAGAAAGACAAGGAGAAGAAGACAAGGAGAAGAGGAGGAGGAGAGAAAGACAAGGAGAAGAGGAGAAAAAAACGAGGAGAAGGAAAGGAAGACAAGGAGAGGAGAAGGAGAGGAAGACAATGAGAAGAGGAGAAGGAGAGGAGGAGAAGGAGAATGAGAGGAAGACAAGGAGAAGAAGTGAAGGAAAGGAGTAGGAGAGAAGGAGAAGGAGAGAAAGACAAGGAGAAGAAGAGAAGGAGAGGAGGAGAAGAAGAGGAAAAGGAGAGGGGAAGGAGAGGAAGATAAGGAGAAGAGGAGGAGGAGAGGAGGAGTAGGATAAGGAGAGAAAGACAAGGTAAAGAGGAGAAGGAACAGAGTAGGAGAGAAGGAGAAGGAGAGGGGTAGAAGGAGATGAAGACAAGGAGAAGAGGAGGAGAGGAGGAGAATGAGAAGGAGCAGAAGGAGAAGGAGAGTAAGACAATGAGAGGAGGAGAAGGAGAGGAAGACAATGAGAAGAGGAGAAGGAGAGGAGGAGAAGCAGAGGAGGAGAAGGAGAGGAAGACAAGGAGAAGAGGAGGAGAGAAGGAAAAGGAGAGAAAGACAAGGAGAAGAGGAGATGGAAAGGAGTAGGAGAGAAGGAGAGGAGTAGAAGGAGATGAAGACAAGGAGAAGAGGAGGAGAGGAGGAGAAGGAGAAGGAGCAGAAGGAGAGTAAGACATGGAGAAGAGGAGGAGAAGGAGAGGAAGACAAGGAGAAGAGGAGACGAAGAGGAGGAAAAGGGAAGGAAGACAAGGATTGGAAGAGAAGAAGGAGGAGAGGAGGAGGAGAAGGAGAGAAAGACAAGGAGAAGAAGAGAAGGAGAGGAGGAGAAGGAGAGGAGCAGAAGGAGAAGAGGAGAAGGAGATGAAGACAAGGGAGGAGAAGAAGAGGAGGAGAAGGGATTGAAGACAAGGAGAGAAGGAGAAGGAGAAGGAGAGGAGGAGAAGGAGAGGAGGAGAAGCAGAGGAGAAGGAGAGGAAGAATAGGATAATAGGAGGAGATGAGGAGAAGGAGAGGAGCAGAAGGAGAAGGAGAGGAAGACAAGGAGAAGAGGAGAAGGAGAAGGAGAGAAAGACAAGGAGAAGAAGAGGAGGAGAGGAGGAGAAGGAGAGGGGAAGGAGAGAAGATAAGGAGAATTAAAAGGAGAGAAGAAGAAGAGGAGAGGAGAAGGAGAGGAAGACAAGGAGAAGAGGAGAAGGAGAAGAGGAGAAGGAGAAGGAGAGGAAGAAGGAAAGGAGTAAGAGAGGAGGAGAAGGAGAGGAGTAGAAGGAGAGGAAGACAAGGAGAAGAGGAGAAGCAGAGGGGAAGGAGAGGAAGCTAAGGAGAATTAAAAGAAGGAGAGAAGGAGAGGAGGAGAAGCAGAGGACGAGGGAGGAGCATTTTTATACAGTAAACACACTGTCTCTACAACACCACCATTTAAATGTAATGCCACCTTCCCATCTGTCATTCAGCACTGGCGTTTGCCACCTGGCTTTGGGACCATGGGAATGCCCTGCTTGTTATTGTGTGAATCATATCATATTTGATGGTTGACTGAAGAATGCCACAAACACAACTAACAGCAACAACACAAACAGAAGGCCAAACATGTGTTTACAGAGAAGGAGCAAGGTTGCGGTGATATGTGACAATGTTCCAAGAATACCAATTGTAGGCTACGCCTGCCAGCTAAGTTTGATAGCACTAGGCTGGCATTACAGCCCAGAGTCTTTATACACCATAGAATGTATGGCTGGCTGGTATTACAGCCCAGAGTCTTTATACACCATAGAATGTATGGCTGGCTGGCATTACAGCCCAGAGTCTTTATACACCATAGAATGTATGGCTGGCTGGCATTACAGCCCAGAGTCTTTATACACCATAGAATGTATGGCTGGCTGGCATTACAGCCCAGAGTCTTTACACACCATAGAATGTATGGCTGGCTGGTATTACAGCCCAGAGCAATTATATAACATAGAATGTATGGCTGGCTGGTATTAAAACCTAGAGTCATTACACACCATATAATGTATGGGTGGATTTAAGGTGGAGTTTCCTGTGTGAAAGTGTTCATAGAAGGATGTGTCCCAAAATGCACCATATATCTTATGTAGTGCACAACTGTATTTGTTAAAAGTAGTCCACCGCATAGGGAATACACTATATTCAGAAAAGTATGTGGACACCCCTTCCAGTTAGTGGATTCGGCTATTTCATAGCTCCATAGACAAACATTGGCAGCAGAATGGCCTTATTGAAGAGCTCAGTGACTTTCAATGTGGCACCGTCATAGGATGCCACCTTTCCAACAAGTCAGTTCGTCACATTTCTGTCCTGCTAGAGCTGCCCTGGGCAACTGAAAGTGCTGTTACTGTGAAGTGGAAACGTCTAGGAGCAACAACGGTTCAGCCGCAAAGTGGTAGGCCACACAGGCTCACAGAACGGGACCGCCGAGTGCTGAAGCGCATACAAATCATCTGTCCTTGGTTGCAACACTCACTACCGAGTTCCAAACTGCCTCTGGAAGCAACGTCAGCATAATAACTGTTCGTCGGGAGCTTCATGAAATGGGTTTCCATGGCCGAGCAGCCGCACACAAGCCTAAGATCACCATGCGCAATGCCAAGCGTCGGCTGGAGTGGTGTAAAGCCCACCGTCATTAGACTCAGGAGCAGTGGAAACGAGTTCTCTGGAGTGATGAATCACGCTTCACCATCTGGCAGTCCGATGGACGAATCTGGGTTTGGCGGTTGCCAGGAGAACGCTACCTGCCCCAATACATAGTGCCAACTGTAAAGTTTGGTGGAGGAGGAATAATGGTCTGGGGCTGTTTTTCATGGTTCAGGCTGGGTCCCTTAGTTCCAGTGAAGGGAAATCTTAATGCTACAGCATACAATGACATTCTAGACAATTCTGTAATTCCAACTTTGTGGCAACAGTTTGGCAAAGTTGTTTTCCTGTTTCAGCATGACAATGCCCCCCGTGCACAAAGTGAGGTCCATACAGAAATGGTTTGTCGAGATCGGTGTGGAAGAACTTGACTGACCTAAACAGAGCCCTTACCTCAACCCCATCGAACACCTTTGGGATGAGGTGCCCGACCTCACTATCGTTCATGGCTGAATGGAAAGCAAGTCCCCCGCAGCAATGTTCCAACATCTAGTGGAAAGCCTTCCCAGAAGAGTGGAGGCTGTTATGGCAGCAATGTTCCAACATCTAGTGGAAAGCCTTCCCAGAAGAGTGGAGGCTGTTATAGCAGTAATGTTCCAACATCTAGTGGAAAGCCTTCCCAGAAGAGTAGAGGCTGTTATAGCAGCAATGTTCCAACATCTAGTGGAAAGCCTTCCCAGAAAGGCTGAGGCTGTTATAGCAGCAATGTTCCAACATCTAGTGGAAAGCCTTCCCAGAAGAGTGGAGGCTGTTATAGCAGCAAAGGGGGGACCAACTCCATATTAATGCCCATGATTTTGGAATGAGATGTACAACGAGCAGTTGTCCACATACTTTAAGTCATGTAGTGTAGCTAGGTAGCCAGCTAGAAAACGTAGCTACCCACAATGATACCAAATTCCCTAAACAAACTGCATTATCCATTTAGGGATTGTGTGACAATTAACTCAGAAACCGTGTGACGTAGAATTACAACGTGAACGCGGTTGGTCGACAGTCTGCTGGATGGCGTGCCTTATGTTCCTTCATTCATTGGATTCCGATCTCCTTTCTATAATATCTCTGGCAACGGCACCATGCAATGCATCCTGGACTAAAAGGGTTAACAAATAGGACAAATGTGCTAGACCCTCCGTTCATTACTAATTTCTCGTGGTAACAGTATCGCAAAAATATGATCAATGGCTCATTGGAGAGAAGACATCCTCATTGGAGAGAAGACATCCTCATTGGCCAGTATTGAAATCTGACAGGATAGAAGACATCCTCATTGGAGAGAAGACATCCTCATTGGCCAGTATTCAAATCTGACAGGATAGAAGACATCCTCATTGGAGAGAAGACATCCTCATTGGCCAGTATTCAAATCTGACAGGATAGAAGACATCCTCATTGGAGAGAAGACATCCTCAATGGAGAGAAGACATCCTCATTGGCCAGAAATGAAATCTGACAGGATAGACGACATCCTCATTGGCCAGGGGAGGACAAGGGAGGGCCATGTATGCTTGCTTGTGGGTTAAGTAACAATGGTCTAGGATTTTATCAGCCCTAGTGGTAAAGGAGACATGTTGACAGAAGTTGGGCATCAAGTGTCTTAGTGGTGCGGAATTAAAATCACCGGGGACAAGAAAAGCAGCTTCCGGGTGCATGGTTTTCTGCTTGTTTATAGCCTGGTACATTTCGTTGAGTGCCAGTTTATTGTTGTTGTGGTCCTGAGGTGGACTATACAGTATACAGCAGTCACGATAACAGATGAAAACGAGAATATTGCAGAGTTACGAGAGTCTCGTTGATAGCAAATCCTGTGATCGGAGGTCATTCCATCATATTATCAACTGGTCTACAGAATAGATGGAAGAGGTGAAAGGTTTTCCCTTCGCCTTATTCTCACCAGGACGAAAGAGGGTAAAGATAATCACCAAAATAATCACAACATGGCATAGTTGGATCAGGAGCTCGCAAGACGCAAAGGCGTCATCTTCACTGATATGAACTGAAGCTGGTTACTGAATAATTTTAACAATGACATCCTTCTCTTTTCCCTCTTCCTCCCATCCTCCATCTGTCATCCAGCCATTCTTCATGGTTCATCCTCCAGGAGGACAGAAGCTGACACATAGAGTACAGTATCAACACAACACACAGACACACACCAGACGCTAGTTCATTCTGTTCACTTGATCATGTACAGCTGATCAGCACCCAACATCCTGACAGAGAGAGTAGAAAGTAGCCTAGAGAACAGAGAGAGTAGATTGAGGACAGAGAGAGTATAGGACAGAGAGTACATACTGGACAGAAAGTGCATACTGGACAGAGAGTTTACAGAGGACAGAGAGAACATGCAGGACAGAGAGTACATACTGGACAGAGAGTACATACTGGACAGAGAGTTTACAGAGGTCAGAGAGAACATACAGGACAGAGAGTACATACTGGACAGAGAGTTTACAGAGGACGGAGAGAACATACAGGACAGAGAGTACATACTGGACAGAGAGTTTACAGAGGACAGAGAGAACATACTGGACAGAGAGTACATACTGGACAGAGAGTTTACAGAGGTCAGAGAGAACATACAGGACAGAGAGTACATACTGGACAGAGAGTTTACAGAGGACAGAGAGAACATACAGGACAGAGAGTACATACTGGACAGAGAGTTTACAGAGGACAGAGAGAACATACAGGACAGAGAGTACGTACTGGACAGAGAGTATATACTGGACAGAGAGAACATAGAAGACAGATGGACTTCCGTTAAAATGAAAAGCAAATCTACAACTAAAAAGGCTTCTTCTTGTTGATGAAATGTAAAATATAAAATGAGACCAATCAGCTTTGTCATCGTTTACAGACAAATGCTAGAAAAAGGCTCATAGAGTTTTTAATACCATCGTAAAGCTATCTTTAGCATCGTAAAGCTATCTTTAGCATTGTGAAGCCATCATTAGTATCGTGAAGCCATCATTAGTATCGTAAAGCCATCTTTAAAATGTAGACAGCAGCAGTGTGAGTTGGAGATGTGAGCCACAAGTTAAATGAGTGGAAAGACTTTGTGAAGTGTCAGTGTTTCCAGTAGTGATCCTCCTAGAAGAACAGTGAACACGTAGATGCTTGTCCTGTCCTACACAGTGTTCACACACAGATGTACTCTGTTCCATTGAAATATGCGTGGCAAACTGAAGATGAATGTGGCAGTGATAGGCCTACGTTATACTTTTGAGCCCAAGCCCTAGACTACTTGCTACTACCAAAGACAATGATTGCGTCTCGACCAACGTAATAACATATCTTCACTGAAGGAATATTCCTGAGAGATGTATTCCTTCATCAAGCGCTGAAGACTGCGGTGATGCTGGCTCAGCTGAGAGACGTATTCCTTCATCAAGCGCTGAAGACTGCGGTGATGCTGGCTCAGCTGAAGTGGCTATCGGAGGGTCTAATTACCCCCTACCCCCTCAATGATTATCACCTTCTTGATACCCCCATTTCAACTTTCAGTATGCAGAGGGAGAGCGGCTAGGGGATAGGTGTATGTGTGTATGTGTGAGAGAGAGAGAGAAAGGGCTTCTGGGGGCTGTAGTTTCCCTAGACCTCAGCTCTCATGTTTGATTTATTTAGTGATAATTCCACATGCAGCCCCACCACTGTATTGTTAAGTAGTAACACTAGTCTACATCCAAACACACAGCAGTCATGATGCAGAGTCTCACAACACATGGCTGCAGTTAGGGCTTCTGGTTGTGAGGCTTTAACAAGCAGCTGTGTTCTAACAAAATTATTCCGGAGTAGACCTAATTGAGTGACACTGGTATGTTTACTGAGGAAGGTGTTTTCAGACAAGTCACTAGAGTTCTAAGCCTCCCCATTGTGGAGAGGTGGGATCCCAGTAGCAGTGTAGGGGGAGGTGGGATCCCAGCCAGCTGCTGTAGCAGTGTGGGGGGAGGTGGGATCCAATCTGCTGTAGCAGTGTAGGGGAGGTGGGATCCCAGCTGCTGTAACAGTGTAGGGGAGGTGGGATCCCAGCTGCTGTAACAGTGTAGGGGAGGTGGGATCCCAGCTGCTGTAACAGTGTAGGGGAGGTGGGATCCCAGCTGCTGTAACAGTGTAGGGGGAGGTGGGATCCCAGCTGCTGTAGCAGTGTAGGGGAGGTGGGATCCCAGCTGCTGTAACAGTGTAGTGGGAGGTGGGATCCCAGCTGCTGTAACAGTGTAGGGGGAGGTGGGATCCCAGCTGCTGTAACAGTGTAGGGGGAGGTGGGATCCCAGCTGCTGTAGCAGTGTAGGGGAGGTGGGATCCCAGCTGCTGTAGCAGTGTAGGGGGAGGTGGGATCCCAGCTGCTGTAGCAGTGTAGGGGGAGGTGGGATCCAATCTGCTGTAACAGTGTGGGGGAGGTGGGATCCCAGCTGCTGTAGCAGTGTAGGGGAGGTGGGATCCCAGCTGCTGTAGCAGTGTAGGGGGAGGTGGGATCCAATCTGCTGTAACAGTGTGGGGGAGGTGGGATCCCAGCTGCTGTAGCAGTGTAGAGGAGGTGGGATCCCAGCTGCTGTAGCAGTGTAGGGGGAGGTGGGATCCCAGCTGCTGTAACAGTGTAGGGGAGGTGGGATCCCAGCTGCTGTAGCAGTGTAGGGGAGGTGGGATCCCAGCTGCTGTAGCAGTGTAGGGGGAGGTGGGATCCCAGCTGCTGTAGCAGTGTAGGGGGAGGTGGGATCCCAGCTGCTGTAGCAGTGTAGGGGGAGGTGGGATCCAATCTGCTGTAGCAGTGTAGGGGAGGTGGGATCCCAGCTGCTGTAGCAGTGTAGGGGGAGGTGGGATCCCAGCTGCTGTAGCAGTGTAGGGGGAGGTGGGATCCCAGCTGCTGTAGCAGTGTAGGGGGAGGTGGGATCCCAGCTGCTTAGTGTCCCCGGTCGCTAGCGGTTCCCGACCAAATGTTTTTAGAAAATATATACAGTATGTTTGTATATTTGCGCTCCTGAGTGGCGCAGCAGTCTAAGGCTCCGTATCTCAGCATCACTACCTGGTTCGAATCCAGGCTGTATCACATCTGGCCGTGATTGGGAGTCCCATAGGGCCGCGCACAATTGGCCCAGGTTCGTCCGGGTCATTCAATTAGCCATGTCAGCTAACCATTTTTTTTTTTTTATTGGTAGTTAGTATCACCAGCTCTAAACTTAACCATGGCCGAATACCGACCGGTCAAGCAGGGCCCAGAGGCCCTCACCTCCAAAAATGTATCTCCAACCAATGAAAAAATAGGTAGAATTGCAGGAAATTAGCTGTAGAACCGTAGAGATAAAAAATACTTCTGCCCCATGGCAAAATTAGTAGAATTGTATGAAATGTGTTACAAAATTGCAACGTTTCCTTTACACCCCATGGCAAAATGTATAGAATTGCAGGAAATTAAATGTAAAACGTAAATGTTTCTCTCCACCGCTGCGAGGTGGGTGGGGGGTCCCCAACCAAATCTCACTCAAGGCCCCCAACAGGCTAGCATGGCCTGCTATGATGTTATAGGATCAAATTATTAGGTGGGTATCAATTCAGGGGAGGTGTGGGGGTCAGGGTTGGGGTGACCTCATGCCCAGACTCAATTTGCTACCAGGCTGGTGGACGAGATTAGGGTTGGTGCAGCTGGAGTGGGGGTTGAAACCAGTGATCCCTGTGGAAGGGACATAAATGCACTGTATCCTGTGCCATAAGGGTCCAGGCCCCTAGGCAGAAGGTTATTGTTCAGTCACATACAGAGAGACTTCTGTTGAAATAAGGACTATTCTACTAATTTCAACAGGGTTTGCCTTCTCATTTCAGTTTGCAGCACAGCATTATAGCAAAACAGTGAGTCTACAGATGAACTCAAGAATCACAAGCTCATGAGAAAACCCACTGAAACTAATTCAGGCAAAAATGAAAAGTTTGTTTTTAACGGTAAATGAGGACTTCTACAGAAGACTTATTGGCCTGGTAAAGCGTAACTTTGTCTTATTAGGGTACAATCAGTGCTTGACTTGGACTGAAATAGGTGCGGTCTCATTTTGGGGGTGCCGGTACTGTTTGTACAGTATGTAGGTGAAGGAGCTCCACAACACTTAACTCATTTTCTATAAGAAGAACAGGAGTTTGAGTAGTAGATCATTTGAGGCGTTGGTACTCAAACTCCAGCGAGCTCTTGCCCAAGTCAAGCACTGGGTACAATTATTATTTTGATTTGGGATCCTATAACTTTTCCTGTACAGGGGGATAAAAGGCGCGCACTATACATGCAACTTTGTGCGTCAGCCACACAGAGAACAGTCAATAAGGCTGAAATGTGAGAAACCGCGGACGTTTAATTTGTTAAGAGAAAGCCCTTTAACGCTACAGTGTAATTTTGACATCACCATGTTTCACTTCGCAAACACAGCAGACATCTAATTTTCTCACTCGCACTGGAAGGAAGAACCTGTGCTTCCTCACGTCAGGGAATGTAGCCGAATTACCCAACAGCTACTACGCGTAACCTAGATCCCGTAGGCCTGTCCATTTTTTTGCTTCATGAAATCCCCTCTAATTACATAGAAACTGACAAAGTATCTGCGCTTACATTCGAATATTATAATGCGATATTTGATGTGTGAAATGTAGGTAATGTGATCTGTCATCTTTATATTTTATTTAGATGTTTTTTTGTGTAGGGTTGTTTTTGTAATAGGCCTGACTTGAATATTGTATTGTATTGTATACTTTTGTCCCCTAAAAATAAGCATATATATATATATATATATATATATATATATATATATATATATATATATATATATATATATATATTCCAATAAACCACACATTAGTAGACAGCGAGCAAAATATATAGCAAGAGAACTCAGGAAGTCAAAGTAACATTTTGGAAAATAAACACTTTTTATTAAGCTATAAAGTATTAATAAATGTGTCAAAACAAGACAAAAGACACCAGTGTTATTTATAAACGTGTTGGCTAAAGGACAAGAATAGTTTTATAAAAAGGCCTGTGCCGCTTACCTGTTGGAATTGGCTGTTGATTGCTGTCAGATGAGTGGGCATTGGAAATAAAGTGTTTCCAGGAAAAACTTAATAAAAAAAAGATATTGAAATAGTCCATGCCTGCGGTGTGTTGATGAGGGCAGCAGTCCCTTGTTTCAGAGCGGGTTTAGGGGACTGACTGGACCGATGCTTCTCCTCAGCGTGTCTGCTCTGAGCTACTGGTCAGGGACCCCAGGCTCGGGGTCGACGACTGGCTCCCCTCTCGCGATAATTAAAAGAATGAAACAAACAACCCGTTCTTCAGCCTGCGTTTCTCTGAAGCAGAGAGAGTGTGAGAGATGCAACAGTTGGTCGAGCTGGTTAGTCGCCCTGAGGACCGCTGGTATAAATACAGTCATTCAGGCAGAGGAAAGAACGGTAAAGGCGTGGTTCCTTAATTGCATCTGTAGCATTTGCTACTTGTTCCAGTAGTGTTGCATGGTGGCTGAGAGAGAGAGAGGCGGAGAGAGAGAGAGAGAGAGAGAGAGAGAGAGAGGCGGAGAGAGAGAGAGAGAAGCCGGGTGGTGAAACGTGGAGCGAACTTGCCAAGAAGGCCTATCTCAACTCCTCCACAGATTTGAGCGTAACCTCTGACTCCTTCCAGTCGCTATTCATTGTTTGATGAAATTCATATATATATATATTTATAACACGTTAATCAAATACAAGCACCGACTGTTTCCTCGTTGTTGGTAGTCAATGACAACTCAGCGCTGAATGTGCTTGTGCCAATTAAATCTCAACAAGAAAACAGTGGTTGTGTTTGATTAACGTTGTATTAAAACGCAACACATTTTTCAGCAAACAAAGAAAGGCACGCAACAACAGAGGACACACATTGGTACATGGTAAGGATTTGAGAATGCCTTTTTTTTTGTTGTAGAATTGACACAGAGAGTCGGGAGGTTCATAAAACAAAAACGAGTCTATGCACAACTCTGTTGAGGAGTTGAGGTACTTGGCTAGGTGCGAACGTGTGATTGAACAACTGCAGCAGTGTTTGGCAAAACCCCCTACCGTCCTAAAGTAAATACCCCAGCCCCCCTCCCAAATGTGACTAAAATACACGAAGCCTGTGTGGTTAACAGGGCTTTCTTTCTCTGTCCTTAGTTCTGATAAATGACTTTTGTTCGATCTCAAATGACTCGGGAAAATTAAATATGACTTAAACTACAAGACAAGTAACTTTTCAGAAATATACAAATTGGTTCAATCTGAATTAAATCAAACTGGTGGGATCCGCACACAGGATCAGGAAAGACAGTAGCAGCCTAAAAACGATAGCTTTTAGAAACGGATAGATGTTGAAATGATACAACGTTTTCAGACAATAGAACCATGATTCTTTAAAAAAAAACGAAAACTGATGAACAAAAAATACATTTGAACTCTAAGAGAAAACAAACAAACAGATGCCACACGCCACAACCACTGGGACAGGTTTCCACTAGTTAATGGACTAGTAACACTCTGGGACAGGCTTCCAGTAGTTAATGGACTAGTAACACTCTGGACAGGTTTCCACTTCCAATAGTTAATGTACTAGTAACACTCTGGACAGGTTTCCACTTCCAACACTCTGGGACTGGCTTCAACCAGTTAAGAGACTAGTAACACTCTGGGACAGGCTTCCACTAGTTAATGGACTAGTAACACTCTGGACAGGTTTCCACTTCCAATAGTTAATGTACTAGTAGCACTCTGGGACAGGTTTCCACTTCCACTAGTTAATGTACTAGTAACACTCTGGGACAGTCTTACAACTAATTAATGGACTAGTAACACTATGGGACAGGCTTCCACTTCCACTAGTTAATGTACTAGTAACACTCTGGACAGGTTTCCACTTCCAACACTCTGGGACTGGCTTCAACCAGTTAAGAGACTAGTAACACTCTGGGACAGGTTTCCTCTTCCACTAGTTAATCTACTAGTAACACTCTGGGACAGGCTTCAACTAGGTAAGAGACTAGTAACAATCTGGTACAGACAGGCTTCCACTACTTAATGGACTAGTAACAATTTGGGACAGCCCCTAGTTAATGGACTAGTAACATTCTGGGTCAGAGATTATTAAATAAATGGAAATATCACATTTATATAAGTATTCAGACATTTTACTCAGTACTTTGTTGAAGCACCTTTGGAAGTGATTACAGTGCCTGAGTGGCCCAGCCAGAGTCTTCTTGGGTATGACGCTACAAGCTTGGCACAACTGTATTTGGGGAGTTTATCCCATTCTTCTCTGCAGATCCTCTCAATCTCTGTCAGGTTGGATGGAAAGCGTCACTGTACAGCTATTTTCAGGTCTCTCCAGAACTGTTAGATTGGGTTCAAGTCCGGGCTCTGGCTGGGCCACTCAGGCACATTCAGAAACTTGTCCCGAAGCCACTCCTGCGTTGTCTTGGCTGTGTGTTTAGGGTCATTGTCCTGTTGGAAGGTGAACCTTCGCCCCAGTCTGAGGTCCTGAGCGCTCCAGAGCAGGTTTTCATCAAGGATCTTTCTGTACTTTGCTCCGTTCATCTTTCCCTCGAGCCTGACTAGTCTCCCAGTCCCTGCCACTGAAAAACATCCCCACAGCATGATGCTGCCACCACCATGCTTCACCATAGGGATGGTGCCAGGTTTCGTCCAGACGTGATGCTTGGCATTCAGGCCAAAGAGTTCAATCTTGGTTTCATCAGACCAGAGAATCTTGTTTTTCATGGTCTGAGAGTCCTTTAGATGCCTTTTGGCAAACTCCAAGCTGGCTGTCAGGTGCCTTTTACTTCCGTCTGGCCACTCTACCATAAAGGTCTCATTGGTGGATTGCTGCAGTGATGGTTATCCTTCTGGAAGATTCCCCCATCTCCACAGAGGAACTCTGGAGCTCTGTTAGAGTGACCATTGGGTTCTTGGTCACCTCCCTGACCATGGCCCTTCTCCCCCGATTGCTCTGTTTGGCAGGACGGCCAACTCTAGGAAAAGTCTTGGTGGTTCCAAACTTCTTCTATTTAAGAATGATGGAGGCCACTGTGTTCTTGGTGACCTTCAAAGCTGCATTTTTTTGGGGGGGACACTTCCCCAGATCTGTGCCTTGACACAATTCTGTCTCAGAGCTCTACGGACAATTCCTTCAACCTTATGGCTTTGTTTTTGCTCTGACATGCACTGTCAACTGTGTGACCTTATATAGACAGGTGTGTACCTTTCCAAATTATGTCCAATCAATTGAATTTACCGCAGGTGGACTCCAATCAAAGTTGTAGAAACATCTCAAGGATGATCAATGGAAACAGGCCTTTCTAATCGACCTGGCAGGATATTGACCTCATCCCATCAGTAGAGGATGCCTGGTCATTCTTTAAGAGTGCCTTCCTCACCATCTTAAATAAGCATGCCCCTTTTCAAAAAATGTAGAACCAGGAACAGATATAGCCCTTGGTTCACTCCAGACTTGACTGCCCTTGACCAGCACAAAAACATCCTGTGGCGTTCTGCAATAGCATCGAATAGCCCACGCGAAATGCAACTTTTCAGGGAAGTCAGGAACCAATATACACAGGCAGTTAGGAAAGCTAAGGCTGGCTTTTTCAAGCAGAAATTTGCGTCCTGTAGCACAAACTCAAAAAAGTTCTGGGACGCTGTAAAGTCCATGGAGAATAAGAGCACCTACTCCCAGCTGCCCACTGCTTTGACGCTAGGAAATACTGTCACCACTGACAAATCCACTATAATTAAGAACTTCAATAATCATTTTTCTACGGATGGCCATGCTTTCCACCTGGCTACCCTACCCCGGTCAACAGCCCTGCACTCCCCACAGCATCTCACCCAAGCCTCCCCCATTTCTCATTCACCCAAATCCAGATAGCTGATGTTCTGAAAGAGCTGCAAAATCTGGACCCCTACAAATCAGCCGGGCTAAACAATCTGGACCCACTCTTTCTAAAATGATCTGCCGAAATTGTTTCAACCCCTTTAACTAGCCTGTTCAACCTCTCTTTCGTGTTGTCTGAGATTCCCAAAGATTGGAAAGCTGCCACGGTCATCCCCCTCTTCAAAGGGGGTGACACTCTAGACCCAAACTGCTACAGACCTATATCTATCCTACCCTGCCTTTCAAAGATCTTCGAAAGCCAAGATAACAAACAGATTACCGACCATTTCGAATCCCACCGTACCTTCTCCACTATGCAATCTGGTTTCAGAGCTGGTCATGGGTGCACCTCAGCCACACTCAAGGTCCTAAACTATATCATAACCGCTATCGATAAGAGACATTACTGTGCAGCCGTATTCATTGACCTGGCCAAGGCTTTCGACTCTGTCAATCACCACATTCTTATTGGCAGACTCAACAGCCTTGGTTTCTCAAATGATTGCCTCACCTGGTTCACCAACTACTTCTCTGATAGAGTTCATTGTGTCAAATCGGAGGGCCTGTTGTCCGGCCCTCTGGCAGTCTCTATGGGGGTTCCACAGGGTTCAATTCTTGGGCCGACTCTCTTCTCTGTCTACATCAATGATGTCGCTCTTGCTGCAGGTGATTCTCTGATCCACCTCTACACAGACGACACCATTCTGTATACTTCTGGCCCTTCTTTGGACACTGTGTTAACTAACCTCCAGACGAGCTTCAATGCCATACAACTCTCCTTCCGTGGCCTCCAACTGCTCTTCAATGCAAGTAAAACTAAATGCATGCTTTTCAACCGATTAACACATCTATGGCCACATTTTGAGGTTAGCCTACTGTAACTACTGTAACTATAAAATGTCTGTGATCACAGAAAGTGTACATGTTCAAGATTGCAGGTCTGTGGAGATCTTCACTATTGCTGTAATAATCTGTCAGAATCGGTTAATTAACTTTTAATTGTCACGTCTGCTCCAGCTCCACACCGGCGTTCGACGTCGCCACGCACCTGCGTTTCATCATTATGTGCACTTGCGTTTCATCATTACGCGCACCTGGCCTTCATCATTACGCGCACCTGCGTTTCATAATTACGTGCACCTGCGTTTCATCATTACGTGCACCTGCATTTCATCATTACGTGCACCTGCGTTTCTTAATTACGTGCACCTGCGTTTCATCATTACATGCACCTGCGTTTCATAATTACGTGCACCTGCGTTTCATAATTACGTGCACCTGCGTTTCATAATTACGTGCACCTGCATTTCATCATTACGTGCACCTGCATTTCATCATTACGTGCACCTGCATTTCATCATTACGCGCACCTGGCTTTCATCATTACGCACACCTGAGTTTCATCATCAAGCACACCTGTTCTCCATTACCTCCTCTTTTTTCTGGCACTCCCTTAGGTTCCTTCCCAAGGTAGTATTGTTTATGTTGTGCATGTCTAGACACTACGCCAAACGTTGTGTCGTTCCATGTTATATGTTATATTAAACTTACCACCTACACCTGCTTCTCTTTGTTTGAAAGCATAGTTATAACACATTGGGTAATTCAGCAAACTTCTAGCTGACTTTTTGAGTAATGATTTCTAAGGGACTGGAAACAGGCCAGTCCCATAATTGTTTCAAAGGAACTGGAATCAGGCCTGTCCCATAATGGTTTCTAAGGAACCGCAGTCAGGCTAGTCCCATAGTTTGCTCTCAGTTCCAGTACCATATTAACAATGTGCAGGGATACTGGAGTGATAGAGGTAGATATGTATAGTGGTAAGGGGACAGGGATTCTGGAGTGGTAAGAGTAGATATGTATAGGGGTAAGGTGACTAGGCATCAGGATATATGATAAACAGAGTAGCAGCAGCCTATACTGTATGAAGTTTGTATGTGAGTGGGTGTGTGTGTAGAGTCAGTATAAATGTATGTGCAAATTATATGTGAGTGATGAGACGATGGAGTGAGTGTTTGTGTTAGTGTGTTGGAGTGACAGAAGGATAAGTGTGTAGGGCCCTGTGAGTGTGCATAGAGACAGGGCTGAAAGAAGAATAAAATACAAGGGTCAACTCAGATAGTGGACCTCTATACCTGCTTCCGCACGGCAAACTGTACCGTGGCTTCTATCCCCATGCCATAAGACTGATAAATAGATAACTAAATAGATAACTAAATGGCTACACCACCTGATGAAGAGGTCCTGGATGGCAGGGAGCTCACACTGCCTGGTATAGAGGTCCTGGATGAAAGGGAGCTCACACCACCTGGTATAGAGGCCCTGGTTGTCAGGGAGCTCACACCACCTGATAAAGAGGTCCTGGATGGCAGGGAGCTCACACCGCCTGGTATAGAGGTCCTGGACGAAAGGGAGCTCACACCGCCTGGTATAGAGGTCCTGGTTGTCAGGGAGCTCACACCACCTGATATAGAGGTCCTGGATGGCAGGGAGCTCGGCCCCAGTGATGTACTGGGCTGTCCACGCCACCCTCACCGATCAAGGTCGGTGCTATTGCCATACCAGGCGGTGATGCAGCCAGTCAAGATGCTCTCAATGGTACAGCTGTATAAATATTTGAGGGCTCAAGCCAAACCTTTTCAACCTCCTGAGGGGCAAGAGGTGCTGTCGATCCTTTTTCGCGACTGTGTGCGCGTGTTTGGACCATTTTAAGTTCTTAGTGATTTGGACAGTGAGGAACTTGAAGCTCTAGACCTCCTCTGAAGCCCCCGACCTCCTCATCGTCGCCGGTGACCAGGCCTACCACCGTTGTGTCATCAGCAAACTTGATGATGGTGTTGGAGTCGTGCGTGGCCACAGAATCGTGGGTGAACAGGAAGTATAGGAGGGACCCCTCTGTGGGGGCGCATGGCGGAGGTGATGTTGCCTACCCTCACCACCTGGGATCGGCCCGTCAGGAAGTCCAGGATCCAGTTGCAGAGGGAGGTGTTCAATCCCAGGGGGACTATGATGTTGATGTTGAACGCTGAGTTGTAGTCAATGAACAGCATTCTCACATAGGTATTGCTCTCATCTATACTACCGGTCAAAAGTTTTACAACACCTACTCATTCAATGTTTTTTCTTCATTTCTACTACTTTCTACATTGTATAATAATAGTGAAGACATCAAAACTATGAAATAACACATATGGAATCATGTAGTAACAAAGTGTTAAACAAATCAAAAAATATTTGATATTTGATATTCTTCAAATAGCCACCCTTTGCCTTGATGACAGCTTTGCACACTCATGGCATTCTCTCAACCAGCTTCACCTGGAATGCTTTTACAACAGTCTTGAAGGAGTTCCCACATAGGCTGAGCACTTGTTGGCTGCTTTTCCTTCCCTCTGTGGTCTGACTCATCCTAAACCAAATCAATTTGGTTGAGGTCGGGTGATTGTGGAGGCCAGGTCATCTGATGCAGCACTTCATCACTCTCCTTCTTGGACAAATAGCCCTTACACAGCCTGGACGTGTGTTGGGTCATTGTCCTGTTGAAAAACAAATTATAGTCTCACTAAGCCCAAACCAGATGGGATGGCGTATCGCTGCAGAATGCTATGGTAGCCATGCTGGTTAACTGTCACAGACAGTCACAGACAGTCACAGACAGTGTCACCAGCAAAGCATCCCCACACCATAACACCTCCTCCTCAATGCTTTACGGTGGGAAATACACATGCGGAGATCTTCCGTTCACCTACTCTGCATCTCACAAAGACACGCCGGTTGGACTCAAGACCAAAGGACACATATCCAAAGGCCTAATGTCCATTGCTTGTGTTTCTTGGCCCAAGCAAGTCTCTTCTTCTTATTGGTGTCCTTTAGTAGTGGTTTCTTTGCCGCAATTTGATCATGAAGGCCTGGTTCACACAGTCTTCTCTGAACAGTTGATGTTGAGATGTGTCTGTTACTTGAACTCTGTGAAACTTTTATTTGGGCTGCAATTTCTGAGGCTGGTAACTCTAATGATCTTATCCTCTCCAGCACAGGTAACTCTGGGTCTTCCATTCCTGTGGTGGTCCTCGTGAGAGCCAGTTTCATCATAGCACTTGATGGTTTTTGCAACTGCACCTGAAGAAACTTTCAAAGTTCTTGACTGACCTACATGTCTTAAAGTAATGATGGACTGTCATTTCTCTGCTTATGTGAGCTGTTATTGCCATAATATGGACTTGGTATTTTACCAAATAGGGCTATCTTCTGTATACCCCCCTACTTTGTCATGACAACTGATTGGCTCAAACACATTAGGAAGGAAATAAATTCCACAAATTAACATTAAAGAGGGCACACCTGCTAATTGAAATGAATTCCACGTGAAGCTGGTTGATAGAATGCCAAGAGTGTGCAAAGCTGTCATCAAGGTAAGGGGTGGCTGTTTGAAGAATCTCAAATCTAAATTCAAAATTTGTTTAACACTTTTTTGTTTACTACATGATTCTAAATGTGTTATTTCATAGTTTTGATGTCTTCACTATTATTCTATAATGTAGAAAATAGTCAAAATAAAGAAAACCCCTTGAATGACATTTGACCGGTAGTGTCGGTGGGTGAGGGCAGGGTGGAGTGCAGTTGAGATTGTGTCTTCTATGGATCTGCTCGGGCGGTATGCACATTGAAGTGGGTCAAGGGTGTCTGGGATGATGGAGTTTATGTGTGCCATGATTACAGATGTGAGTGCTTCAGGGCGGTAGCCATCGTGGCAAGAAACCGTAGAGTTCTTGGGAACAGGAAGGATGGTGGTCATCTTAAAACATGTGGGGATTACAGACTGGGACAAGGAGAGGTTGAAAATGACCGTGAATATACCTGCCAGCTGTTCTGTGCATGCTCTGAGAACGCGCCCTGGAATACCCTCGGGCCCCGCGGCCTTCTGGGTGTTGACCTGATTAAAGACTTTACTCACGTTGGACTCGGAGAGCGAGATCACTCGATGATCTGGGTCGGTGGCAGGCCTCACACCCGCCACATGCGGTGGGTGTCAGAGTATGTGTTATATGATTCCAACTTATTCCAATATTGTCCTTTTGCTCATTTGATGACTCTGTTGAGGTCATAGCGGGACTTATTTTATTGGTTCCTGTCCACAGCCGTAGCCTCAGGGTTGTGATGACTGTCAGGGGTTTTCAGGGTCTCCTTAGCCTATGACATCATCCCTGTAGTCCTGTAGAGGTAACTTAGACAGAGGAAATGGTTTATGAGTAAAATGATTTAGCCTCCAAGGTGCCTGGTAAAAGTGGATGGAGGGAAATGGTTTAGCCTCCAAGCTGCCTAGACAGAGGGGAGGGAGGGAAATGGTTTAGCCTCCAAGGTGTCTGGTAAACACCTGAGAATACACAGCTAAAGTGCAATGCCATGAAATCCATATGCTTCACTTGGACTGGGACTAGGGTTTTGATTATAGCTTTATATTAAGATTCTGGACCTCTAGAAAGGGCAGAAAATGTGTTGTCAAGGTTAGATGAGGTATTGTCAAGGTTAGAGGAGGTGTTGTCAAGGCTAGAGGAGGTGTTGTCAAGGTCAGAGGAGGTGTTGTCAAGGCTAGAGGAGGTGTTGTCAAGGTCAGATGAGGTGTTGTCAAGGTTAGAGGAGGTGTTGTCAAGGTTAGAGGAGGTGTTGTCAAGGTCAGATGAGGTGTTGTCAAGGCTAGAGGAGGTGTTGTCAAGGTCAGAGGAGGTGTTGTCAAGGCTAGAGGAGGTGTTGTCAAGGTCAGATGAGGTGTTGTCAAGGTCAGAGGAGGTGTTGTCAAGGCTAGAGGAGGTGTTGTCAAGGTTAGAGGAGATGTTGTCAAGGTTAGAGGAGGTGTTGTCAAGACTAGAGGAGGTGTTGTCAAGGATAGAGGAGGTGTTGTCAAGGCTAGATGAGGTGTTGTCAAGGTTAGGGGAGGTGTTGTCAAGGTCAGAGGAGGTGTTGTCAAGGCTAGATGAGGTGTTGTCAAGGTTAGAGGAGGTGTTGTCAAGGTTAGAGGAGGTGTTGTCAAGGTTAGAGGAGGTGTTGTCAAGGCTAGATGAGGTGTTGTCAAGGTTAGAGGAGGTGTTGTCAAGGCTAGATGAGGTGTTGTCAAGGCTAGAGGAAGTGTTGTCAAGGTCAGAGGAGGTGTTGTCAAGGTTAGAGGAGGTGTTGTCAAGGCTAGATGAGGTGTTGCCAAGGCTAGAGGAGGTGTTGTCAAGGCTAGAGGAGGTGTTGTCAAGGTTAGATGAGGTGTTGTCGAGGCTAGAGGAGGTGTTGTCAAGGCTAGAGGAGGTATTGTCGAGATTAGTGGAGGTGTTGTCAAGGCTAGAAGAGGTGTTTGGGAACATACTTTTTTCTGTTTGCCAACTGTTGGACAAAATAAAACTAAGTCATACATTCTTGATTACATGCTCTCAACATCAGTTGAGATTTTCTAGATTGAAAGAAGCTTCCTATATTACTTGATATTGGTAAATCCAGTGTAAACCAAGTTTATTATTACTATACATACTGCCTCCTGTATTACTTGATATTGGTAAATCCAGTGTAAACCCAGTGTATTATTACTATACATACTGCCTCCTGTATTACTTGATATTGGTAAATCCAGTGTAAACCCAGTTTATTATTACTATACATACTGCCTCCTATATTACTTGATATTGGTTAATCCAGTGTAAACCCAATATATTATTACTATACATACTGCCTCCTGTATTACTTGATATTGGTAAATCCAGTGTATACCCAGTTTATTATTACTATACATACTGCCTCTTATATTACTTGATATTGGTAAATCCAGTGTAAACCCAGTATATTATTACTATACATACTGCCTCCTGTATTACTTGATATTGGTAAATCCAGTGTAAACCCAGTTTATTATTACTATACATACTGCCTCCTGTTTTACTTGATATTGGTAAATCCAGTGTAAACCCAGTTTATTATTACTATACATACTGCCTCCTGTATTACTTGATATTGGTAAATCCAGTGTAAACCCAGTTTATTATTACTATACATACTGCCTCCTGTTTTACTTGATATTGGTAAATCCAGTGTAAACCCAGTTTATTATTACTATACATACTGCCTCCTGTATTACTTGATATTGGTAAATCCAGTGTAAACCCAGTTTGTTATTACTATGCATACTGCCTTCTATATTACTTGATATTGGTAAATCCAGTGTAAACCCAGTTTATTATTAATATACATACTCCTCCTATATTACTTGATATTGGTAAATCCAGTGTAAACCCAGTTTATTATTGCTATACATACTGCCTCCTATATTACTTGATATTGTATTTTATTAATTGGGTTCTAAGTTTGTCTCGACGGGCTAGTGTTGGAAAACGAATTGCTTATGGTCCAGAGATGCGTGCTGTGTCTGGTATGATGCAGTGTTAGTCAATGGAGAACAAACCAATGCAGCAATCTGCATTGCCAACACACAGACACCATACAGCCTCTCTCTCTCTGCCCAGCTAGCAGGCTCTGGTCTGTGTACCATGAACACACACTAAATAATTTTGAAAAGCAGCTATGCCTAAATGTTTTGCTTATTTTTTCTGAACATAATTGCATCCAATTGAGTTCAGAATTGTGCAGATAAAATCCATGTGAAATCAGAACATCCAGAAGTTTACTGGAAAAGGGGATAAACATTGCACAGCACACATATCCCCTAGAAACACAGGGTTTATTGTCTATGGGCAGCGAATTCACGTTCCTGGTGTTAAAGCGTAACTGCTATGAAATACAGACTCAGAGAAGCTAAATGAAACTGCGGTTAAGTCAACAGAAGTAACAGGCTGCTCTGTTTGGAATATTGTTATAGAGACCTAGGGAGACAAAGCGTTCACAGGCTTTCAAAGCTTTATATTGAAGTTGAATGAATCCGAGACCTTGTAGTTGGTTGTAATGATGGGATCTGAGGACTGGGTTGTCATCGTGGTTCCATGTTCCCGGATTCTCCTGTCTTCATTAGAGAGATTTAACATTACAGATATCCAACATGAGACATGTGACCACATTTCCATATATAAATCAGACTTAGGTACAGAATAATAGAATGAGACATATTACCACATTTCCATATATAAGTCAGACTTAGGTACGGAATATTAAAATTAGACATATTACCACATTTCCATATATAAGTCAGACTTAGGTACAGAATAATAGAATGAGACATATTACCACATTTCTTTATATAGGTCAGACTTAGTACGGAATATTAGAATGAGACATATAAGTCAGACTTAGGTACAGAATATTAGTCAAGTGAAAATTCGTGAGCGACCTCACAATTAAAATAAAATACAATAGAATGAATGGGGTGTAATGGGGAAATAGACTGTATTGCTGCTGGTTCTTGTCTGGCTATGGGGAAATAGACTGTATTGCTGCTGGTTCTTGTCTGGCTATGGGGAAATAGACTGTATTGCTGCTTGTTCTTGTCTGGCTATGGGGAAATAGACTGTATTGCTGCTGGTTCTTGTCTGGCTATGGAGAAATATATTTAGGGTGTGGTAGGGTGTGGTAGGGTGGGGTGCGTCGGGTGGGGGGCTCAGGTCGGGTGATATAGAGTGAGGTGATGTAAGGTGAGTTGGTAGAGGCATGGGCATATATCATCATGACAACGCAAGACTTTCATCTTGGGGATTTGTCATCGTTTAGGAAGGAAAAGCTTGGAGACAGGAACATTTCCAAACGGATGGCATGAATTCAGTTGGGATAAACTCCTGATTGAGACTCTTCCATAATTGCCTCCTTGAAAAATACTTTTATTTCAATTTTAAAAGAGTTTTTGCTTTGATCGTTCAGCTGTTCGTTGAATTACTTGTTCAAATAAATGGAACACCAAATAATTCCTTTTATTCTCTCTCTCTCTCTCTCTCTCTCTCTCTCTCTCTCTCTCTCTCTCTCTCTCTCTCTCTCTCTCTCTGTCAGTTAGACTTCTTGGCAATTTTATCTTTCTGTCATCTCTGACCAACCGCTGTTGACGTGGCTCCCCCTTACAAGGCCACAGGCCACCATTGGCCCAGGGCGGAGTCCGAAGCAGGCGCGGAGGGATTGGTACGAGGGGCAGGGAGGGGAGAGGAAAAGGGGTCTTTCCGTCTGGAGTGACAGACCAAGCCTGTGTTTAAACTAAGATCATAGGACGCCTAACGACTACAGGAAGTTCCCAATTTAGGGTGGTATGGTGGGATTGATGTAAGGTATGGTGAGGTGGGGTTGGGTTAGGGGGGGTGGGGTGATGTAGGTTATGTTGGGGTGATGTTGGGTGGGGTAGGGTGGGGTGGGATGGGGTGCGTTGGGGTAGTGGGGTGATGTAGGGTGAGGTGGGGTAGGGGGATGTAGGGTGAGGTGGGGTAGGGGGATGTAGGGTGAGGTGGGGTGGTGTGATGTAGGGTGACGTGGGGTGATGTAGGGCGAGGTGGGGTGGGGGGGTGTAGTGTGAGGTGGGGTGATGTAGGGTGAGGCGGGGTGATGTAAGGTGAGGTAGGGTAGGGGATGGGGGATGTAGGGTGAGGTGGGGTAGGGGATGTAGGGTGAGGCGGGGTGGGGATGTAGGGTGAGGTGGGGTGGGGTAGGGGGTGGGGGTGTAGTGTGAGGTGGGGTGATGTAGGGTGAGGTGGGGTAGGGGATGGGGGGATGTAGGGTGAGGCGGGGTAGGGGGATGTAGGGTGAGGCGGGGTGGGGGGATGTAGGGTGAGGTGGGGTGGGGTAGGGGGGTGTGGGGGTGTAGTGTGAGGTGGGGTGATGTAGGGTGAGGTGGGAGTAGGGGATGGGGATGTAGGGTGAGGTGGGGTAGGGGATGTAGGGTGAGGTGGGGTGGGGTAGGGGGTGGGGTGATGTAGGGTGAGGCGGGGTGATGTAGTGTGAGGTGGGGTGGGGTGATGTAGGGTATGGTGGGGTAGGGGATGGGGATGTAGGGTGAGGCGGGGTAGGGGATGTAGGGTGAGGCGGGGTGGGGGATGTAGGGTGAGGTGGGGTGGGGGATGTAGGGTGAGGTGGGGTGGGGGGATGTAGGGTGAGGTGGGGTGATGTAGGGTGAGGAGGGGTGGGGGATGTAGGGTGATGTGGGGTGGGGTGATGTAGGGTGAGGTGGGGTAGGGGGTAGGGGATGTAGGGTGAGGTGGGGTAGGGGATGTAGGGTGAGGAGGGGTGGGGGATGTAGGGTGATGTGGGGTGGGGTGATGTAAGGTGAGGTGGGGTAGGGGGTAGGGGGTAGGGGGATGTAGGGTGAGGCGGGTAGGGGGATGTAGGGTGAGGTGGGGTGAATAGGGTGAGGTGGGAAGATGTAGGGTGTTGGTGGGGTGGGGTGATGTAGGGTGAGGTGGGGTGGGGTGATGTAGGGTGAGGTGGGGTGGGGGATGTAGGGTGAGGCGGGGTGGGGGGATGTAGGGTGAGGTGGGGTGATGTAGGGTGAGGAGGGGTGGGGTGGGGTGATGTAGGGTGAGGTGGGATGATGTAGGGTGTTGGTGGGGTGAAATAGGGTGAGGTGGGGTGGGGGGATGTAGGGTGAGGAGGGGTTGGGGGATGTAGGGTGAGGAGGGGTGATGTAGGGGTGTTGGTGGGGTGATATAGGGTGAGGTGGGGTGATGTGGGGTGAGGTGGGGTGATGTGGGGTGGGGTGGGGTGATGTAGGGTGAGGTGGGGTGATGTGGGGTGGGGTGGGGTGATGTAGGGTGAGGTGGGGTGATGTAGGGTGTTGGTGGGGTGATATAGGGTGAGGTGGGGTAGGGTGGATAGGGTGTGGTGGGAAGGGTGGCAGAGGCATTGGTTACATCACCATGACACTCAAGACTTTCATCTCAGCATTTGTCATCGTCTACAAATGTACTGTAGTGTTTACTGTTGTGTTTTGGGGGACATTAATGCAGTAATTACTAGAGTGCTTTTGTTTTAATATCTTTGACAGGAAACAATCAGGAAACCTCCTGAAGGAATACTAAAACAAGAGATATTCCATAACCTGTAGGTAGCTAGGTAGGTAGGTAGATAGGTAGGTAGGTAGATAAGTAGGTAGGTAGCTAGGTAGGTAGGTAGATAGGTAGCTAACTAGGTAGCTAGGCAGGTAGGTAGCTAGGTAGCTAACTAGGTAGCTAGGTAGGTAAGTAGCTAGGTAGATAGGTAGCTAACTAGGTTGCTAGGTAGGTAGGTAGCTAGGTAGATAGGTAGCTAACTAGGTTGCTAGGTAGGTAGGACTGGGTTCTGAATGGAAAGTAGGGAACACAACATATGGTCTATACTTGGCTTGGTGTTTTCTCACTTCACGGTGGCACACACAGGGATATGGGGGAGGGGAATGGGCAGTATAATGTAGTATTTACTATAGTTAAAACTATTTAGTGTTTTTTGTTGACTGTAGTGCTTATGCAGGACATGAATGTTGTGTTTACTATAGTATTCAACAGTAAAAACTAATTTGTGTTTTAATGCCCTCTGTCCGACGATCTGAGACATGTTGGTGATAATCCTGAAGGATTCTGGGTACAGGACGAGCAGTAGATAGAATTTTAGGGTGTGTTTGATATTGCTCAGTTTGTTCACAATGCCTGGAAGAAAAGGGCACGTGTATTTTTTGTGTAGTGGTGTTAGATGGTAGCTGGTTGTGTAGTGGGGCTAGATGGTAGCTGGTTGTGTAGTGGGGCTAGATGGTAGCTGGTTGTGTAGTGGGGCTGGATGGTAGCTGGTTGTGTAGTGGGGCTAGATGGTAGCTGGTTGTGTAGTGGGGCTGGATGGTAGCTGGTTGTGTAGTGGGGCTAGATGGTAGCTGGTTGTGTAGTGGTGCTGGATGGTAGCTGGTTGTGTAGTGGGGCTGGATGGTAGCTGGTTGTGTAGTGGGGCTGGATGGTAGCTGGTTGTGTAGTGGGGCTAGATGGTAGCTGGTTGTGTAGTGGGGCTAGATGGTAGCTGGTTGTGTAGTGGTGCTGGATGGTAGCTGGTTGTGTAGTGGGGCTGGATGGTAGCTGGTTGTGTAGTGGGGCTGGATGGTAGCTGGTTGTGTAGTGGGGCTAGATGATAGCTGGTTGTGTAGTGGGGCTAGATGGTAGCTGGTTGTGTAGTGGGGCTAGATGGTAGCTGGTTGTGTAGTGGGGCTAGATGGTAGCTGGTTGTGTAGTGGGGCTAGATGGTAGCTGGTTGTGTAGTGGGGCTAGATGGTAGCTGGTTGTGTAGTGGGGCTAGATGGTAGCTGGTTGTGTAGTGGGGCTAGATGGTAGCTGGTTGTGTAGTGGAGCTGGATGGTAGCTGGTTGTGTAGTGGGGCTAGATGGTAGCTGGTTGTGTAGTGGGGCTGGATGGTAGCTGGTTGTGTAGTGGGGCTGGATGGTAGCTGGTTGTGTAGTGGGGCTAGATGGTAGCTGGTTGTGTAGTGGTGCTGGATGGTAGCTGGTTGTGTAGTGGGGCTGGATGGTAGCTGGTTGTGTAGTGGGGCTGGATGGTAGCTGGTTGTGTAGTGGGGCTAGATGATAGCTGGTTGTGTAGTGGGGCTAGATGGTAGCTGGTTGTGTAGTGGGGCTAGATGGTAGCTGGTTGTGTAGTGGGGCTAGATGGTAGCTGGTTGTGTAGTGGGGCTAGATGGTAGCTGGTTGTGTAGTGGGGCTAGATGGTAGCTGGTTGTGTAGTGGGGCTAGATGGTAGCTGGTTGTGTAGTGGGGCTAGATGGTAGCTGGTTGTGTAGTGGGGCTAGATGGTAGCTGGTTGTGTAGTGGGGCTAGATGGTAGCTGGTTGTGTAGTGGGGCTGGATGGTAGCTGGTTGTGTAGTGGGGCTAGATGGTAGCTGGTTGTGTAGTGGGGCTAGATGGTAGCTGGTTGTGTAGTGGGGCTAGATGGTAGCTGGTTGTGTAGTGGGGCTAGATGGTAGCTGGTTGTGTAGTGGGGCTAGATGGTAGCTGGTTGTGTAGTGGGGCTAGATGGTAGCTGGTTGTGTAGTGGGGCTAGATGGTAGCTGGTTGTGTAGTGGGGCTAGATGGTAGCTGGTTGTGTAGTGGGGCTAGATGGTAGCTGGTTGTGTAGTGGGGCTAGATGGTAGCTGGTTGTGTAGTGGGGCTAGATGGTAGCTGGTTGTGTAGTGGGGCTAGATGGTAGCTGGTTGTGTAGTGGGGCTAGATGGTAGCTGGTTGTGTAGTGGGGCTAGATGGTAGCTGGTTGTGTAGTGCGGCTAGATGGTAGCTGGTTGTGTAGTGGGGCTAGATGGTAGCTGGTTGTGTAGTGGGGCTAGATGGTAGCTGGTGTGTAGTGGGGCTAGATGGTAGCTGGGTTGTGTAGTGGGGCTAGATGGTAGCTGGTTGTGTAGTGGGGCTAGATGGTAGCTGGTTGTGTAGTGGGGCTAGATGGTAGCTGGTTGTGTAGTGGGGCTAGATGGTAGCTGGTTGTGTAGTGGGGCTAGATGGTAGCTGGTTGTGTAGTGGGGCTAGATGGTAGCTGGTTGTGTAGTGGGGCTGGATGGTAGCTGGTTGTGTAGTGGGGCTAGATGGTAGCTGGTTGTGTAGTGGGGCTGGATGGTAGCTGGTTGTGTAGTGGGGCTAGATGGTAGCTGGTTGTGTAGTGGGGCTGGATGGTAGCTGGTTGTGTAGTGGGGCTAGATGGTAGCTGGTTGTGTAGTGGGGCTAGATGGTAGCTGGTTGTGTAGTGGGGCTAGATGGTAGCTGGTTGTGTAGTGGGGCTGGATGGTAGCTGGTTGTGTAGTGGGGCTAGATGGTAGCTGGTTGTGTAGTGGGGCTAGATGGTAGCTGGTTGTTTAGTGGGGCTAGATGGTAGCTGGTTGTGTAGTGGGGCTAGATGGTAGCTGGTTGTATAGTGGGGCTAGATGGTAGCTGGTTGTGTAGTGGACAGTTTTTGAGGACAATATGGGAATGCTTTACTGGACAGTTATTGAGGACCGTATGGGAATATTTTTCTTGACACTTAGAGACAGTTATTGAGGACCATATGGGATTGTTTTTCTTGACACTTAGAGACAGTTATTGAGGACCATATGGGAATGTTTTACTGGGCAGTTATTGAGGACCATATGGGAATGTTTTACTGGACAGTTATAGAGGACCACATGGGAATGTTCTTCTGGACAGTTAGATACAGTTATAGAGGACCATATGGGAATGTTCTTCTGGACAGTTAGATACAGTTATAGAGGACCACATGGGAATGTTCTTCTGGACAGTTAGATACAGTTATAGAGGACCACATGGGAATGTTCTTCTGGACAGTTAGATACAGTTATAGAGGACCACATGGGAATGTTCTTCTGGACAGTTAGATACAGTTATAGAGGACCACATGGGAATGTCTTACTGGACAGTTAGAGACAGTTATAGAGGACAATATGGGAATGTTCTTCTGGACAGTTAGATACAGTTATAAAGGACCACATGGGAATGTTCTTCTGGACAGTTAGATACAGTTATAGAGGACCATATGGGATGTTTTATTGGAAGGTTTGAGAGGAACATATGGGAATGTTTTTCTTGACACTTAGAGCCAGTTATAGAGGACCATATGGGAATGTTTTTCTTGACACTTAGAGACAGTTATTGAGGACCATATGGGAATGTTTTACGGGACATTTATAGAGGACCACATGGGAATGTTTGATTGGACAGTTAGAGACAGTTATAGAGGACCATATGGAATGTTCTTCTGGACAGTTAGATACAGTTATAGAGGACCACATGGGAATGTTCTTCTGGGCAGTTAGATACAGTTATAGAGGACCATATGGAATGTTCTTCTGGGCAGTTAGATACAGTTATAGAGGACCATATGGGAATGTTTTATTGGACAGTTATAGAGGACCACATGGGAATGTTTTACTGGACAGTTATAGAGGACCATATGGGAATGTTTTACTGGACAGTTATAGAGGACCACATGGGAATGTTTTACTGGACAGTTAGAGACAGTTATAGAGGACAATATGGGAATGTTTTACTGGACAGTTAGAGACAGTTATAGAGGACCATATGGAATGTTCTTCTGGACAGTTAGATACAGTTATAGAGGACCATATGGAATGTTCTTCTGGGCAGTTAGATACAGTTATAGAGGACCATATGGGAATGTTTTACTGGACAGTTATAGAGGACCACATGGGAATGTTTTACTGGACAGTTAGAGACAGTTATAGAGGACAATATGGGAATGTTTTACTGGACAGTTAGAGACAGTTATAGAGGACCATATGGAATGTTCTTCTGGACAGTTAGATACAGTTATAGAGGACCATATGGAATGTTCTTCTGGGCAGTTAGATACAGTTATAGAGGACCATATGGGAATGTTTTATTGGACAGTTATAGAGGACCACATGGGAATGTTTTACTGGACAGTTATAGAGGACCATATGGGAATGTTTTACTGGACAGTTATAGAGGACAATATGGGAATGTTTTACTGGACAGTTATAGAGGACAATATGGGAATGTTTTACTGGACAGTTATAGAGGACACTATGGGAATGTTTTACTGGACAGTTAGAGACAGTTAGAGATGGCCATCTGTGAATGTTGAACTAGACAGTTAGAGATGACCACAGCATGGGAATGTCCCTCAGCCTTTAAATTATTAAGGATCCACTCTGTGACTGGCCTCTCATTAACGTAATACCATGTATCATCATTAGGAGTTCATGCTAGTTTCAATGCTTGAATCATCAAGGTGGCCAGGCTAGAGTCATAGTCTCATAAAACACAGCTATTCATACTCTGGTTTGCTCTGTGTTAGTCTGCTCTGGTCTGGGCTGGCATGGGCTGGTCTGAGATGGTCTGGGCTGGTTTTGGATTGTCTGGGCTGGTCTGAGCTGGTCTGCGCTGAGCTGGTCTGAGCTGGCCTGCTCTGGTCTGGGCTAGTCTGAACTTGTCTGGGCTGGCCTGAGCTGGTCTGGCCTGGTCTTAGCTGGTCTGGGCTGGTCTGGGCTGGTCTTAGCTGGTCTGGGCTGGTCTGGGCTGGTCTTAGCTGGTTAGGGCTGAGCTGGTCTGAGCTGGTCTGAGGTGGTCTGAGCTGGTCTGGGTTGATCTGAGCTGGTCTGGGCTGGTCTTAGCTGGTCTGAGCTGGTCTTAGCTGGTCTGGGCTGGTCTGGGCTGGTCTGAGCTGGTCTGGGCTGGTCTTAGCTGGTCTGATCTGAGCTGGTCTGAGCTGGTCTGAGCTGGTCTGAGCTGGTCTGAGGTAGTCTGAGGTGGTCTGAGCTGGTCTGGGCTTTTCCTAGCTGGTCTGGGCTGGTCTGAGGTGGTCTGAGTTGGTCTGAGCTTGTCTGGGCTGGTCTTGTCACCATCTTCTATAAGCCAACACCCCTCCATCCCTGACTGGGGTGATTTGCATACAGGCAGGACGGTAAACACATGGCCATGCGGCTTGGTTTGAGGGACGTGCAGTCCAAAGATACATGGGATGTTATTCTCCATCGTTCTTGTAGTTTGAATCTCACTGATCCTGACGTTCTATCCTACTCGACACAGTCTACCGTTAAGCGGCACAGTGCTAGAAAGGCGGCAGGTAGCTCAACAGTTAGAGTGGCAGGCCAGCAACCTGAGGATTGCCAGATTGAATCCCGGGTCCGACGGGGAAAAACATTGGTTTTAAGTGAGCTGTCAAATCCGAGAATGCCATTGCCTGCTGTTGTGCCCTTGACCAAGGCACTTAACCGCCCCAAAACAACTGCTTCAAAGGTGCTCCAACCTATGTATATGTATGTACAGTATGTATGTACAGTATGTATGTACAGTGTGTATGGACAGTATGCATGTACAGTGTGTATGTACAGTGTGTATGTACAGTATGCATGTACAGTATGCGTGTACAGTATGCGTGTACAGTATGTGTGTACAGTATGTGTGTACAGTATGCGTGTACAGTATGTATGTACAGTATGCATGTACAGTATGCATGTACAGTATGTATGTACAGTATGCGTGCACAGTATGCATGTACAGTATGTATGTACAGTATGCATGTACAGTATGCGTGTACAGTATGCATGTACAGTATGTATGTACAGCATGCATGTACAGTATGCGTGTACAGTATGTATGTACAGTATGTATGTACAGTATGCATGTACAGTATGTATGTACAGTATGTATGTCTTTCGGAAGGGTTGGGATATAGAGCAAGTTAATAAAGAAATCCTCTCTACAGCAGAGTCTATCCTCTCCCCTTCCCCTGATTGTTTAACTACTGTGTTTCCTCCAGCTGCATTTGCACAGATGTTGTTTGGTGTCCTTTGTTTAATGCACACATACTAGACATTCCTTCTACGCTGCTGTTTCCAAGGGAACCCATGCAATCACCCCTTTCCATCTAAGGAATTACAGTAACATTTATGTTGGTCACTTGTGTTTCTCCGTCTCAATTTTTTTTGCATCAGCCAATTAAAATCGTTGATTTACTTGCAAATAGTTGACGTAGTTGCACCTGATCCAAGCCAAAGATGTTCCCCTTCCTCTCTGTGAAAGGGTGTCAAGAAAAACATTCCCATATGGTCCTCTCAAACCTTCCAATAAAACATTCCCATATGGTCCTCTCAAACCTTCCAATAAAACATTCCCATATGGTCCTCTCAAACCTTCCAATAAAACATTCCCATATGGTCCTCTCAAACCTTCCAATAAAACATTCCCATATGGTCCTCTCAAACCTTCCAATAAAACATTCCCATATGATCCTCAATAACTGCCCAGTAAAACATTCCCATATATTTAAAAAGGTCCAACGCAGATATACTTATCACAATATCAGATCATTTCTGGGTAACAATGAAGTACGTTACTGTGAATGTTTTCAAAATAGCTTCTTAGCAAAGAGCAACTTCTCAAGCAAGAATTTTGCTAGGACTGTCTGGGAGTGGTCAAAATAAAGAAGCGTAGCATAATTTTCCAGTATACAGCGCCTTTGGAAAGTATTCAGACCCCTTGACTAATCCCACATTTTGTTAGGTTACAGCCTTATTTTAAAATTCATTAAATAGTGGTTTTCCCCTCATCAATCTACAAACAATACCCCATAATGACAAAGCAAAAACAGGTTTTTAGAAATGTTTGCTAATTTTGTATTTAAAAAAAACAACGGAAATATCACATATACATAAGTATTCAGACCCTTTTACTCAGTACTTTATTGAAGCCCCTTTGGCAGCGATTACAGCCTCTAGTCTTCTTGGGTATGATGCTACAAGCTTGGCACACCTGTATTTGGGGAGTTTCTCCCATTTCTTCTCTGCATGTCCTCTCAAGCTCTGTCAGGTTGGATGGGGAGTGTTGCTGCACAGCTATTTTCAGGTCTCTCCAGAGAATAATAACGTGTGTGTCTGTGTGTGTGTGTTTGTGTGTATCTATCAGTTACACACACATGTTAGTACATACACACAACAACTAGGTTACACGGGGGAGAGGTGTTATGCCGTGAGGTATAGCTTTGTTTGTTTTTTGAAACTCGATTTTCTTTTATACATTCTACATTTTGGTAATTTAGCAGCCAAACTTATCCTGAGCGACTTACAGTAGTGGGTGCATAGATTTCTCACTTGCGCTAGGATTGACTAACCTTCATGTCTTAAAGTAATGATGAACTGTTGTTTCTCTTTGCTTATTTGAGCTGTTCTTGACATAATATAGACTTGGTCTTTTACCAAGTAGGACTATCTTCTGAATACTATCTTGTCACAACACAACTGATTGGCTCAAACACATTAAGAAGGAAAGAAATTCCACAACTTAACTTTTAACAAAGAACTCCTTTTAATTTAAATGCATTCCAGGTGACTACCTCATGAAGCTGGTTGAGAGAATGCCAGGAGTGTGCAAAGCTGTCATCAGAGCAAACGGTGGCTACTTTGAAGAATCTCAAGTATAAAACATATTTTAAATTGTTGAACAGTTTTTTTTTTTGGTTACTACATGATTCCAAATGTGTTATTTCATAGGTTTGATGTCTTCAATATTATTCTTCAATGTAGAAAATAGTAAAACAAATTAAGAAAAACCTTGAATGAGTAGATGTGTTTAAACTTTTGACTGGTAGTATAGCTAAAGATATGCCCTGATATTGACTGTTTTCATCCAGTTTGTTATTAAGCTACTGTATATAAAATGATGGTGGATGACACATTGTTGTATTTGTGAATAGGACAGGAAAAAAAAGCTGTAAACCTGACTTGCTTTTCAAGAATGTCTAGAAATGTACACGTTTTGTGCTCTTGTAGGAAACAACCACTCCCCCACTGCTGACTACAAATTAGTTATAACTGGGCTAATAACTCACTAACTAACAAAGGATATGAACAAATGTAAATGTGCCTGGCTACATGCAGCTCTTGCTTTGCTCTCAAAACAAGCGCATCTACTCATGACAGCTCATGCTGTAAGCACAGTCCAGTTCAAAGTGAATGGCACAGATCCATAGATGGCAATAGTCTATTTGCATATAGCGATACTGCAGCTCTGATTGGTTACGGTGCACGGATCTGTGTGGAGTATGGGCCTGAGTTGTGCCTGTCAGTGCAAAAGAATCCTACTCCAATGCGTTCTGCCTAAAATCAAATCTCTTGCACAGTTGGTTTTGGTATGTTGCATTGAAAGTGGCTACTATTGCATTGATTTGATCACAATTCACACAGTAGAGAGAAACGTTGATAGTGTTCACTAAGGGGGAAAAATAGAAAGTTGAGTGAAGTTCAATCTCGTGCTTCTCTGTGCAGGCTGATATTTCTTATGCGCGGCAGTCCCACACCAGTGCATACGCGCAGCTTAGAGGGAACATTGATCAACAGTATCAAAAGCTTTTGACAGGTCCACAAACAAAGCAGCACATTTCATTTTAGTGTCTATAGCATTGACAAGATCATTAATCATTAACTACCTGGTTAAATAAATAGGGGCCAGATGAGTATAAGACTGTATCATCTGCATATAAATGGATGAGAGAGCTTCCTACCCCCTGAGCTATGTCATTGATGTAAATTGAGAAGAGCGTGGGATTGAGCCTTTGGGTACTCCCTTGGTGACAGGCAGTGGCTGAGACAGAAGATGTTCTGACTTTATACACTGCACTCTTTGATAATGCCTGAGTGTACCAGGCATTCGATCTACCTTTAACCCTTAATTTTCTGAAGGGAGCATGATTTTCCACAATAGTATTGAAGACATCTGCAAAAAGCTGAAATGCAATCAAGGTCACTAAAGTAAAGATTGTGTAAAAAATTTTTTTTTTAAAGTTCCTCTTTGTGATGTCACAAACGAGACTTAGCCTTCTAGATCTCTAACACAAACAACTGAGCAATGGTCAGTCATGTATTGGAACACATTTCTCTGGTGTCTTCATTAAATTAAGATCAGTCAGAGTTGACTTTGATGGATCTTCAGGGGTTGGGCCGTGTACTGTAGACTTAGTCACCAGCTGCGTTCGGTTTAGATCATCACATCATCTTTTAGATAGTCTGAAGCCTGCATTTCCCAATCATAATTTAGGGTCACCCAGGATAATAACTTCTGATCTAATAAAAATAAGACAACAGACCAGTTAACTCCTCGAGTGCACAAAGGTTGGACGGTAAAGTCCCTTATAGCTGTTATGGATAAATGTTTCCCCAGACAAAGGCTTAAAGATAGTAGCTCACATTTTTTGGGGCAATGGAAATGGATTTCAGTAAAGACACAGAGAAAATTGTTTTAATACCAATGACAACTCCACCCTGTCAGGTCCAAACACATGATAACCATCAATATTAATATCAGTCCAGAATGTCCCCAGAGATCCAAGTTTCAGTCAATACCAGAATGTGCTGATTTGTCTGCATAGCCCCGATCTTGATGTAATCCAGATCAGGAAGTAAGCTCCTAATGTCCTGATGTGTCTGCATAGTCCATATCTTGATGTAATCCAGTTCAGGATGTAAGATCCTGATGTTCAGATGCATCAACCCAAGTCCTTTAAAGGTTTTTAAAGTCACATAGAGTCTCCAACTCAAACAAGCTATTTTCAGTATTGATATAGTTAGTATGGCTATAAGATTGCATAGTAATCTCCATTAGTAATAGACAAAGAAATTAGAATTGCTTTTCCAAGGATAGCACCATAGGGCCTGAGGCCGCAGCCAATATCAATATGAGGAACTCTCAAAGAAACCAATGATGGAATGTTAGAAACTGACTTACATGGGCTGTGGTTGCTATTGTGCAACAGCCCAAGCCTTCTGGACAACCGAGGGGGTATTCAAGTTTATGGAATTCACATTTGAACTAAACGCACTCGGTAAGCAGACTGCAGTGGGCTTCCCTTTTGAGCCAACAATAGCAGATTTGAGAGTGGAGTTAAAACGAATAGGTACAAAATTACAACTGACAACACCCCTGACAGTATAGACAATGGTACGAAAATAACACTTAGAAAGGATGGAAGGTTTTACCTGAGCGGGTCTTGGTCTGTCTCAGTTAATATCTTAACGTTGCCTTAAATGTAAAGAAACTGTTCAGGCTCCTAGATGGTGTGGGTGGAGTCCATCATCTCTGTAGAGCATATTTTGTTTAAAAAAATGGCACGTTCAGATAATCAAAGCAATACAATATAAAGTGTCTTAACAGAGCGTTGGGCAAGCCAGAACAGCTTCTATGCATCTTGGCATAGATGTCTGGAACTCTATTTACCCCAAAAAATCAAATGCTAATTAGCTGCTAATGTGGCTATCATAAAGAACTACAAATCCCATGATGATCTGGAGAAGACTGCCAAATTAAGGCAAAGGTAATAATCTCTGGATTAACTATCTAATGTTAGCTAAATGTAGTAATTAATAAATCTTCTACATTTCTTTAAATGGACAATTCTGTAAACTGTCTTGTGCAAGTGCACAATACCTGTTAGAAAAGGTGTCAGCTAGCGTTGACGTGCTAGAGCTTGCAGGGATTTGTAGTTTTGCAATCTAATTTGCAGGGATTTGTAGTCTAATTAGAATTTTTGAATGTGACAGTAATTAGAGGTGAATATATTGCTAAAAGTCACCTCGTCCTAGAGAGATTTACATGGTTATCAAAATGTCACGCCAGGGTAAGCCTACACAAACACAGTCCTTATTTTATGTGTTTCTACAATCCCTTATGGAAAAAAATGAATGGTGGAAAAACAATTAGAACCATTTCCCTGTTTGACCTCTAGGGTTATTGGGAATTATGACAGCTCCACTGTGGGGCTCTATACACAATGAGTAAAACTCCACGGCCCCATAGGGCCCTGGTCAGTAAAAGGCACCTAAAGACTCTCAGACCATAAGAAACAAGATTCTCTGGTCTGATGAAACCAAGATTGAACTCTTTGGTCTGAATGCCAAGCGTCACATCTGGAGGAAATGTTGCACCATCCCTAGTTGAATTGTTGTGGTGGCAGCATCATGCTGTGGGGATGTTTTTCAGAGGCAGAGACTGGGAGACTAGTCAAAAAGATTAACGAAGGAAAGTACAGAGATCCTTGATGAAAACCTGCCCCAGAATGCTCAGGACCTCAGACTGGGGTGAAGGTTCACCTTCCAACAGGACAACAACCCTAAGGGACAAGTCTCTGAATGTCCTTGAGTGGCCCAGCAAGAGCCCGGACTTGAACCCGATCGAACGTCTCTGGAGAGAACTGAAAATAGCTGTGCAGCAACACTCCCCATCCAACCTGACAGAGCTTGAGAGGATCTGCAGAGAAGAATGGGAGAAACTCCCCAAATACAGGTGTGCCAAGCTTGTAGCGTCATACCCAAGAAGACTCGAGGCTGTAATCGTTTCCAAAAGGGGCTTCAACAAAGTACTGAGTAAAGGGTCTGAATACTTATATAAATATTATATTTCAGTAAACTAAAATAAAAAAATAAAAAACAAATGTGTATTTCTAAAAACCTGTTTTTGCTTTGTCATTATGGGGTATTGTTCGTAGATTGATGAGGGGAAAACAACTATTTAATGAATTTTAAAATAAGGCTGTAACCTAACAAAATGTTTCTGTATTTAATGCACTACTTTTGACCCAACACTGTGTACCACCAGACTATCTAACAGGCTCTGTTCCAACACTGTGTACCTCCAGACTATCTAACAGGCTCTGTTCCAACACTGTGTACCTCCAGACTCTCTAACAGTCTCTGTTCCAACACTGTGTACCTCCAGACTCTCTAACAGTCTCTGTTCCAACACTGTGTACCTCCAGACTCTCTAACAGTCTCTGTTCCAACACTGTGTACCTCCAGACTCTCTAACAGTCTCTGTTCCAACACTGTGTACCTTCAGACTCTCTAACAGGCTCTGTTCCAACACTGTGTACCTTCAGACTCTCTAACAGGCTCTGTTCCAACACTGTGTACCTCCAGACTCTCTAACAGTCTCTGTTCCAACACTGTGTACCTCCAGACTCTCTAACAGTCTCTGTTCCAACACTGTGTACCTCCAGACTCTCTAACAGTCTCTGTTCCAACACTGTGTACCTCCAGACTCTCTAACAGTCTCTGTTCCAACACTGTGTACCTCCAGACTCTCTAACAGTCTCTGTTCCAACACTGTGTACCTCCAGACTCTCTAACAGGCTCTGTTCCAACACTGTGTACCTCCAGACTCTCTAACAGTCTCTGTTCCAACACTGTGTACCTCCAGACTCTCTAACAGGCTCTGTTCCAACACTGTGTACCTCCAGACTCTCTAACAGTCTCTGTTCCAACACTGTGTACCTCCAGACTCTCTAACAGGCTCTGTTCCAACACTGTGTACCTCCAGACTCTCTAACAGGCTCTGTTCCAACACTGTGTACCTCCAGACTCTCTAACAGGCTCTGTTCCAACACTGTGTACCTCCAGACTCTCTAACAGGCTCCATGTGTGCTCTTTCCTTCAACTCATCACTCGTCACTCATCACTTTGGGGCGGCAGGTAGCCTAGTGGTTAGAGCATTGGACTAGTAACCGAAAGTTTTGCAAGATCAAATCCCCGACATGACAAGGTAAAAATCTGCTGTTCTGCCCCCTGAACAAGGCAGTTAAACCCACTGTTCCTAGGCTGTCATTGAAAATAGGAATTTGTTCTCAACTGACTTGCCAAGTTAGATAAAGGCTAAAAAAAATTACTCAGTGAAAGTATACACAATGACCCAGAATTCTTAGCGTCATAGTGTAGACATACCATGGCGGCTACATCCCAAGGAGCAACCAATTCCCAATAGGGTTCAGGTTGAAAGTAGTTTCACGGCCATTTCATAAGCCTCTGAGGCAGAGCACGTTAAATCCATTGTTTGTGTTTTGCATTGCACTTAATGACCTCACGGCCACCTTTCAGTCGCTGCTGTCTCTAAACTGTAGCCTGGGTTAGTCTAAAGAGCTGCCTGAACACAAAGATCTAACAACGTTTATGTGTTTTATAAAGCCTTTCATACCACCCTGATTATATGGAGGAGGACAGGCCAGGGATGTGGTTGTTTTACAGGAAAACACATCAAAACAAATCGCACATTACCACAACGTCTAAACTCTGCATACAAGCTGCATTGTCCCAGTGTTATGAGGTCAACATCCCTGTGTTTTATGGGGTCTCCAGGGCTAGAAAAATCGACATCCCTGTGTGTGAATTGGATCTCCCAGTTAGATAAATCACAGTGTGTGAATGGGGTCTCCTAGTTAGATAAATCACAGTGTGTGAATGGGGTCTCCTAGTTAGGTAAATCACAGTGTGTGAATGGGGTCTCCTAGTTAGGTAAATCACAGTGTGTGAATGGGGTCTCCTAGTTAGGTAAATCACAGTGTGTGAATGGGGTCTCCTAGTTCGGTAAATCACAGTGTGTGAATGGGGTCTCTCGTTAATATATATCTCAGTGTCTGAATGGGGTCTCTCGTTAATATATATCTCAGTGTGTGAATGGGGTCTCTCAGTTATATAAATCTCTGTGTGTGAATGCAGTGTGGGAGTGTTAAATAGTACTCAGGCTCCCCTGCCAGAAAACAGCTGCATGGTCCCAACTCTGATCCCTGCTCCATGGTCCCAGCTGCATGGGTTCAGAGTATATTTATCTGGAACATTAAGTCTATGTCCCAAATGGCAGCCTATGTCCTAATATGTGCACTATTTTTGACCAGAGGTCTTAGGGCCCTGGTTAAGAGTAGTGCACTACAAAAGAAAATAGGGTCCATAAAGGATTCAGCCTGAGTAGCCAGAAGAAGAATTCCAAACTACATGAGGGAGAAGCAGACTCGGCCTTTCAGCGACCAACACCGGCTGTTTTCAACTAAACAAAGCTTATTCCTGTAAGCAATACCTTTTTGGAAAATTAGCACAGCGCTGAGGCCTGTTAGAAAGATAAACATTAGTGTGTTGGGCAGGGCTCTCCAACCTTGTTCCTGGAGAGCTACCGTCCTGTTAGTTAACCCGAGCTGAACCAGGTTAGTTAACCGAGCTGAACCAGGTTAGTTAACCGAGCTGAACCAGGTTAGTTAACCGAGCTGAACTAGGTTAATTAATCGAGCTGAACCTGGTTAGTTAACCGAGCTGAACCAGGTTAGTTAACCGAGCTGAACCAGGTTAATTAACCGAGCTGAACCTGGTTAGTTAACCGAGCTGAACCAGGTTAGTTAACCGAGCTGAACCAGGTTAGTTAACCGAGCTGTACCAGGTTAGTTAACTGAGCTGAACCTGGTTAGTTAACCGAGCTGAACCAGGTCAGTTAACCGAGCTGAACCAGGTTAGTTAACCGAGCTGTACCTGGTTAGCTGTACCTGGTCTTAAGTATTGCTCTATGTAGGGTTTAGGGTGCCATAGGGCTCTGGTCTAAAGTAGTGCACTATGTAGCGTTTAGGGTGCCATTTTAGGCGTATCATGTTCTGTTCTTCAGGTGATATAATTGGCTCTTCAGCTCTGAACTGAAGCGAAGATTATGGATATACAGACAAGATACATAACAATTGGAGTAGTTGTCCACAAAGTGGCACTGCGTGCTGTCTAGCTCTCGCCTGTCATTTCCTTGGATTGGTAGATGCATCTCATTATTGTAATCTTTTTTTGAACATTCGACGAGGGTTGTTTGTTGTCAACTGTCTGTATTCAATGGAGAGATATGCTATGCAACTAGCCAAACAACTCCCATATACAGTGAGGAAAAAAAGTATTTAGTCAGCCACCAATTGTGCAAGTTCTCTCACTTAAAAAGATGAGAGAGGCCTGTAATTTTCATCATAGGTACACTTCAACTATGACAGACAAAATGAGGAAAAAAATCCAGAAAATAACATTGTAGGATTTTTTATGAATTTATTTGCAAATTATGGTGGAAAATAAGTATTTGGTCACATACAAACAAGCAAGATTTCTGGCTCTCACAGACCTGTAACTTATTCTTTAAGAGGCTCCTCTGTCCTCCACTCATTACCTGTATTAATGGCACCTGTTTGAACTTGTTATCAGTATAAAAGACACCTGTCCTCAACCTCAAACAGTCACACTCCAAACGCCACTATGGCCAAGACCAAAGAGCTGTCAAAGGACACCAGAAACAAAATTGTAGACCTGCACCAGGTTGGGAAGACTGAATCTGCAATAGGTAAGCAGCTTGGTTTGAAGAAATCAACTGTGGGAGCAATTATTAGGAAATGGAAGACATACAAGACCACTGATAATCTTCCTTGATCTGGGGCTCCACGCAAGATCTCACCCGTGGGGTCAAAATGATCACAAGAACGGTGAGCAAAAATCCCAGAACCACACGGGGACCTAGTGAATGACCTGCAGAGAGCTGGGACCAAAGTAACAAAGCCTACCATCAGTAACACACTACGCCGCCAGGGACTCAAATCCTGCAGTGCCAGACGTGTCCCCTTGCTTAAGCCAGTACATGTTCAGGCAAGTCTAAAGTTTGCTAGAGAGCATTTGGATGATCCAGATGAGGATTGGGAGAATGTCAGATGAAACCAAAATAGAACTTTTTGGTAAAAACTCAACTCGTCGTGTTTGGAGGACAAAGAATGCTGAGTTGCATCCAAAGAACACCATACCTACTGTGAAGCATGGGGTGGAAACATCATGCTTTGGGGCTGTTTTTCTGCAAAGGGACCAGGACGACTGATCCGTGTAAAGGAAAGAATGAATGGGGCCATGTATCGTGAGATTTTGAGTGAAAACCTCCTTCCATCAGCAAGGGCATTGAAGATGAAACGTGGCTGGGTCTTTCAGCATGACAATGATTCCAAACACACCGCCCGGGCAACAAAGGAGTGGCTTGTAGAAGCATTTCAAGGTCCTGGAGTGGCCTAGCCAGTCTCCAGATCTCAACCCCATAGAAAATCTTTGGAGGGAGTTGAAAGTCCATGTTGCCCAGCGACAGCCCCAAAACATCACTGCTCTAGAGGAGATCTGCATGGAGGAATGGGCCAAAATACCAGCAACAGTGTGTGAAAACCTTGTGAAGACTTACAGAAAACGTTTGACCTCTGTCATTGCCAACAAAGGGTATATAACAAAGTATTGAGATAAACTTTTGTTATTGACCAAATACTTATTTTCCACCATAATTTGCAAATAAATTCATAAAAAATCCTACAATGTGATTTTCTGGATTTTTTTTCCTCATTTTGTCTGTCATAGTTGAAGTGTACCTATGATGAAAATTACAGGCCTCTCTCATCTTTTTAAGTGAGAGAACTTGCACAATTGGTGGCTGACTAAATACTTTTTTTCCCCACTGTAAAGTGTTTTTTCTCAGAGTTGCCAGGATGTCACGTGTCCTAAGTCTGTACATTCGGAAAAACAAAACTTCTATTAGATCAAATGAACCCCCGCGAAGCAAATTGGCCATTCATTTAAAAAAAAATTGTTGACAAAAAACAAACACCCACTTTGACCTCCATACAAATACTCCTTGCCAAGGAAACATGTTGGCTCTATACATGGTATTTCTATGAGAAGCATTCAACAATGTTTGGCAAATTAACATGGCCTTGATCTTGATGGTGGCAATAGCTCTTCATATGGACAGATACCTCTCTCTAGTTGCGAAGCTCTGGTATTACAATAAAATGTCCATGAAAAGTTTTGAGAATAAGGTGGGTATTAAATAAGTGACAATGCCCTCGAAGCTGGTGTTTGGAGGATATATCGGCACGGGTGTTAGTCGAGGGACGGAAAACCGTGCCAATACATTCTCCAAACACCGACTTCGAGGGCTTTTTTTTACACAAATCTCTGCTGTTGAAAACTAAATGTTAGTCTAAAGGAAATGTGAGATCACGTCTAGATGTTTTTTATAGTGGAGATCAAGTTTATAAATTACCTGGCTGGGCTGATGAGACAGTGGATTGCGCAGTCAGATGGAACATAGTGAATAGGCATTTTAACATCATATATTTAGCCTGTGGCAATTTGATGAATAGACACCGGCTGGAATGCGGTTTTAACCAATCAGCATTCAGGATTAGACCCACCCGTTGTATAATACTGAACATTAGTGCAATATGTTTCGAGAATATAGTAGGTATTAAACATGTTTTGGCCAGTGTCCCCCTCAGTGTCCCCCTCAGTGCCCCCTCAGTGCTCCCCATAATGCCTGGATCTCTTCCATGGACCACTACCGTTAGAATATTAGGCAAAGACGACTTTGCCAATGACGTCACAGCAATCAGTATTAGTGCGCCCTTTGGCAGTTGGTGGGAAAACAGCTGAGTAGAACATGACGATGATGATGATGATGAAGATTTACAGTGCCTTCACAATGTAGTCATATCCCTTGCCTACATGTTCTTGTGTTACATCCGGAATTTAAACTTTTTTTCTCGCCCATCTACACACAATACCCCATAAACATATTTTCTGACATTTTTGCTAATTTATTTCAAATGAAAAAAATACAGAAATATTTAATTTACGTAAGTATTCACAACCCTGAGTCAATACATGTTAGAATCACCAAGACCTTTTGTTATAGAAATTTCGTTCTCAATGTTCATAAACTGGACTCCAATTAAACAAACTGTCTGTTACCCAGTATTTGTAAGATACTGGTTGAAATGAGACAGAGGCCCAATCTATAATGATCAAATGTGGATTATTTATTCATGGGAGAGCTCTGAGCTCTAAAAGGTTTACACAGTCTTTTATATGGTACAATGTTGAAATACAACGATGCAAAATTCCCACCTCTCCCCCCACCCTCTCCAAGAACATAGTCTCTTCCCACAGCCTTATCACAATCTTTGCAAATAAGTCAAACTTGGGAGGTGTTGGGAGGTTCTTCTCAAGGACGGGCCTCTGGCTTGTGTCTGGTAGAATCAAAGAACTCTTTGAGACACCCCCTAAATGAAGTCATACTTCTGCACACCAAGTTAATATCTAGACACACACACATATTAATTGGACTGCCATTTGTCTTGTAACCCCATCTCCATTGCATACACTTTCAGAATGCAATGTTTAGTATTAAGTACAAACATTTAGTCATCAAAACATAAAATCTATAACAATCCACCCTTTTGACAAAATGTTTACACACAATCACCCATCTATATTGATTAGAATTATTAATGACACCACACCAGATAGAAACATACTAGAAAGAAATAACACCACATCTATTTTGATTAATTATCATTGTCACATAAAACGATTATACAAAACCAATACATGTATTTACATCTGATCCACAACAATTACTGTTCTAGGCCTACAGTGGGGAAAAAAAGTATTTAGTCAGCCACCAATTGTGCAAGTTCTCTCACTTAAAAAGATGAGAGAGGCCTGTAATTTTCATCATAGGTACACTTCAACTATGACAGACAAAATGAGGGAAAAAAATCCAGAAAATCACATTGTAGGATTTTTAATGAATTTATTTGCAAATTATGGTGGAAAATAAGTATTTGGTCACATACAAACAAGCAAGATTTCTGGCTCTCACAGACGTGTAACTTCTTCTTTAAGAGGCTCCTCTGTCCTCCACTCATTACCTGTATTAATGGCACCTGTTTGAACTTGTTATCAGTATAAAAGACACCTGTCCACAACCTCAAACAGTCACACTCCAAACTCCACTATGGCCAAGACCAAAGAGCTGTCAAAGGACACCAGAAACAAAATTGTAGACCTGCACCAGGTTGGGAAGACTGAATCTGCAATAGGTAAGCAGCTTGGTTTGAAGAAATCAACTGTGGGAGCAATTATTAGGAAATGGAAGACATACAAGACCACTGATAATCTTCCTCGATCTGGGGCTCCACGCAAGATCTCACCCGTGGGGTCAAAATGATCACAAGAACGGTGAGCAAAAATCCCAGAACCACACGGGGGACCTAGTGAATGACCTGCAGAGAGCTGGGACCAAAGTAACAAAGCCTACCATCAGTAACACACTCGCCGCCAGGGACTCAAATCCTGCAGTGCCAGACGTGTCCCCTGCTTAAGCCAGTACATGTTCAGGCCCGTCTAAAGTTTGCTAGAGAGCATTTGGATGATCCAGATGAGGATTGGGAGAATGTCAGATGAAACCAAAATAGAACTTTTTGGTAAAAACTCAACTCGTCGTGTTTGGAGGACAAAGAATGCTGAGTTGCATCCAAAGAACACCATACCTACTGTGAAGCATGGGGTGGAAACATCATGCTTTGGGGCTGTTTTTCTGCAAAGGGACCAGGACTGACTGATCCGTGTAAAGGAAAGAATGAATGGGGCCATGTATCGTGAGATTTTGAGTGAAAACCTCCTTCCATCAGCAAGGGCATTGAAGATGAAAGCGTGGCTGGGTCTTTCAGCATGACAATGATCCCAAACACACTGCCCTGGCAACGAAGGAGTGGCTTCGTAAGAAGCATTTCAAGGTCCTGGAGTGGCCTAGCCAGTCTCCAGATCTCAACCCCATAGAAAATCTTTGAAAGTCCGTGTTGCCCAGCGACAGCCCCAAAACATCACTGCTCTAGAGGAGATCTGCATGGAGGAATGGGCCAAAATACCAGCAACAGTGTGTGAAAACCTTGTGAAGACTTACAGAAAACGTTTGACCTCTGTCATTGCCAACAACGGGTATATAACAAAGTATTGAGATAAACTTTTGTTATTGACCAAATACTTATTTTCCACCATAATTTGCAAATAAATTCATAAAAAATCCTACAATGTGATTTTCTGGATTTTATTCCCTCATTTTGTCTGTCATAGTTGAAGTGTACCTATGATGAAAATTACAGGCCTCTCTCATCTTTTTAAGTGAGAGAACTTGCACAATTGGTGGCTGACTAAATACTTTTTTTCCCCACTGTATATCGAATCATAACATTTCTAGTTAGGATTTTCATTATAAACTTTATCAAATAGACAACATTACTAAACAGTAATAATGGTTTAATCTGATTCAGGTTTCTCTGGATTAAAACTAACAGCATTCTCTGTCCATCTAGAAGGCATGTATCTGTCGTCACATGGTCTGAGTCTGGCAGGGCCCTGGAGAATCATCACCACCTTTTCCAGAGACCTAGACACAAAATCTCACACACATGGAATCAAACCACACCAAACACAGTCATACAGGTGAAACCCAGTAATCATTACATTTTCATTCCCCAAACATATTGTCAAACCAACTCAACAGAGCTGGAGCTATGTTATTGGGGAAGAAGGTACAGCACATTATTCCCCCACCCTTCTGCAGACGCCACCCTTTCAGCCAATAACACATCTAGAGCCAACCTATTTTGCCAGGTCATGAGGGAGGTGGCGGATAATTGTTCAGAGATTCCCATCACTGCATCTCTAGTCTTATTCACAAATCCCTGTTGATTATAATACATATAATTGATCCAATCAACATTTTTAGTTATCATTACCCACCAGAAGAGCGTAGTGATAAAACCCTCCCCAATCTGAGTCATAGCTTTATACTCGTCTGGAACTTCTCTGGCGTTACCTATGACATCCATCCAAATAGAACTGCCTACATTAGAACCTATATTTCTCCTTTTTCTAGTTATCCCGTCCAGAACTGGTCTCTGATGTCTAATCCTAACTGGTTGGACCAATAATACCAGAACACAAGTGCCCCTCCACCCTTTAGGTAATGTCTGTCAGGCCTCCTGTATTGGTACAAGCCCACCACACATCAGTTATAGAATCTGTAAGGTTTAGAATTTTCTCCTATACTCCTGAACCCAAATCAGTCACATTGACAGACATCCATTGAGATCCACTACAGGACCTGGGTCTTTCGTGAAGTTGGTCTCTACCAACTGGATTAATAAACAGGAAAACATCGTGTCTATAATCATCAGCATAAGCCCAATACTTTCATTCCGTGTCTATTTCTGTGACTTTAGAGGGTTACTACTACATTTACTCTACATTCATTAATATCCAAACTTTGTTTAAAACTCCATCGGGATCACTTTCCATTCACATACCCCAGTCCCCAAGTATGTTTATTTACCTAGGCCAGGAACAAGATGAAGTGGGTCCCAAACAGAAATATAAAGTCCTGAATTATCTTATACAATTTATTATGCATCCATATTCCTGCTCTATTAGGAAAATGTTTAATATTTACCTTAAATCTGACAACATCACCTATTTGAACTCCTTCTTTATATCCTTCTTATTCATGAGGGGTCGGGTATTATATAACTAGTCTTTTACTTCTTAAACCTGTCAGCGACATCATAATTTGTACCGGAGGTGTTGAATCAGGATTTATAAAAAAGATCATCAAAACTATGATGCAGCTCAAGGTACCCCATATCCCAAAAACCGCCAACCCTCTCCTGCCCTTAACCAGTCTGCTAGGTACCACCCCATACTCACACCTCTAGTGAACACACTACAGTGATGATAGGTCGGGGTAGGAAATCTTCGTTAACAGAGGTGACCCCCAGACCCTATTGGTCCAGTTCTGCTCTCTAACTCTCCGTGTGTTCCACGGTGTTTGTATGTGTTCTTACCTTTTTGCAGTGGGTAACGTGGACTCTGGTTGCTCTTTCTGCTATTCTAATGGCAAAGGCTGTGACCAACAACCTGGTGGGGACCTTCCCAACGGGGCTGCTTCCAGTCCTTTTTCTTCAGAGACTGTACCCACACCCAGTCACCAGGCTCACCACCTCCTGTAGTTCTTCTGTTGGGAATAAAATCTCTGACACACAGGTGTGGTTAGCAAACAACTTCTCATGTGATCTGCTACTATCTTCCTAACTCTCATTCTAAAAGGTCTACCAAATACTTTCTCAAATGGAGATAATCCCTCGTCTGGGGTTATCCGAATAATCATTAATACTATTAGTAGACATTTGACCCAATTTCATACTGTACTCAGGTGTGTCTATCTTAACCTACTTTTAATCCTAGAATTCATGCATTCTATAATATTGTATTAACAAAAAAAAAATATTAAGTAATTTGTGTTGTCCAACAATCTCTACCATATCTAACAATCATCTCTACCATATCCCTCCTGTTGATACAGGGCTCTGCTCCTGTATCAAAACCATATCACTACCATATCTAAAAATGGCTCTATCATAACAAATATCTAACTATCAATTTCTGCCTGCTGCACAGAATAGTGACTAGGTCGTGATTCAGCCTCTAAGTTTTTAGTAAGGGTAACAACATCATAACCAGTTGTATTCGAAACATCTGAATTCTACCTTGAAGACTCATCTACAAACATAGTAATTTCAGCGTATGGAAAAAGCAAATCAATTAGATCTGGTCTGTTAATGGCAAATCGGTCAAATCAAGCTACAATAAACGTGGGCTCCCATCAGTACCTATTAGTCATTTAAGACACAAAAGACTCCCCTGTATTCAAAGAGAGGAGCAACAGGCCACTGTCTTATCCTTCTTCTAGGTCAAAGCTGACGTCATGACCCCCTCCCTACAGTCCACAGTCTGAGTAAACGAACAGTCATATCTAGAAAATGCCAAACAAAACTTCCTAATCTTCTTTCTGCGGATGGGCTGTGCGCAACCCCTCCCTCCATGGATACCCAATCATTAATCATATTTCCCTTTGATACCCAATAACCCATACTCTCCCACCGTTCTAACTAAGTCCTGACTATACTAGCAACAAGGTTCACTGTCCCCACAGATGACCATGTTCTTAACTATGTGGGCCTTCATGCCCCTTTCAGTGGGTGGTACAACTCTATTCAAAAGTGTCATCACATCTCTTCCCAATAGGTTAACGGGACACAACTTGGAAATCAGCACCGGTACCATTGCTTCCCCCTGAAGCCTCATGAGTCAGAACAATGTTAAAATGGTTTCTGTTCCTGTGCTAGAGCCAAATCTACTGTAGCTAACTCAAATACCTAGTAATTCAGTATCTATCTTATCCTCCTCATCTGCACTGTCTGGTGATGGGCGCCTACCCGTGTGTTCAGCCCAAAACTCCCCATATACTCCTCATGGCCTCCCCCCTCCTCTTTCTACTCATAAGAGGGAGCCTGTCTCTGTCCCAAAACTCTCTCTATATTTCCCAAACAATATCCATATAATTTCCCAATGAGATAATAATAATCTCCCAAAGTATTAGTACAATTTGGATAGAAAATAGTGTTTCTGACAAAAAGTGTTTTTATTTTTTCCACATGAAATTCTCCTGGGTTTTGTCTTTCCCCAATTTCTAGTGAAAGTGATTCGTTTTCACCAGGAATTGTTCAACTATTCAGGATTTCCAAAACAGTTCTGTACAAATTAAATCCCACACCCCAGTGAGACGTTTATGCAATCGCATTGATTGTTCCTACACCCACTCACATCACACACACACACACACACACACACACACACATCACATCACACAGACACACACACACACACACATCACACACACACACACACACACACACACACACACACACACACACACACACACACACACACACACACACGGCCTTGTAAGGTTGGTCTCTCACTGCCATAATCATGTACAAACACTGTTATCCCAATTTCCAATAGACCAATTTGATAGCTATTATACAGTATACTATTTCTGTTAACCATTATCTATTGTCTCCCTTATTTAACACACATGTATTTGACTTCCATTTTTCTTGAAAGCAAGCACTATATTCAAACCTCATATAATAGTTTTCCATTAAGTGGAATCGACTTTACTTTAAACTAACCAATCCCAAAAGTCCTTTCCAGTAATCCTATCAGTTTAATCTTTGCATTAGTTTAGTCAAATGATAAACTATTAGTTAACAAATGTTGGACCTTCAAAAAGTTGGTGCTGCCTTATCAGCTTGATTGTCAAACAATTGTCATGTTTTATTCATACCTTTACTTTTAAACATCCCACTAATAACTTGCTTCCAACCACTTATATGTTTGCTAACGTTTGTTACCAGTTACATTTTTTTTAATTTGTTAAATATGGTTAAAACAAAGCTATTCCTACTTTTTACAGGGAGGCACTTTAATTAGTTATTATATCCTGCTCCCCATGTCTCAATACTTACGCATCTATTTCGAATTAGAAAAAGAGTGACTGAGGTTTTTTTTCTTGGGTCGCATGGTTTTTCTGCTCCATCACATAGCATCATATTTTATCAACATTGAACGTCAAATTTAAACTTTTAGCGATGGGTCGAATGTGGCGAAATACAACGTTAATATCCATTTTAAACTTAATTTAAACGGCGGTCAAACACCTAAGCTAATCGTGGCTAACTCATTTAGCTAACGTTATTTCTAGATACAAGAAAATACATCTTCAATTTACTCACCTCACAAGGCTAGTTAAGTTCCTAACTTATCATTTAAACACGTCGAATTATGTTATTTCCCATGAATTTACTTACCCCAACAATATCCAAACCAAATAGCATTCGTGAACTCTACAATTATTCTGCACTCTGGTGTATTCAATCTAGTGCTTAAATAGCCTTCCCATTTTACACTATCCATATATTTTCCCCAACAATATTCCCCCTCTCCTTTGGTTTGTTTTTGCATTCGAGGTAATCATGCCCCTTTATATCGCAATTTGTACATGGAGCTTTGCACTCTCTAGCAAAATGTCCATCGTGTTGACAATTATAACATCTGATTATGTTATTCTTTCTCCCTTCCTTTGACGTCCCCTGTCTAACTGACCTAGTTCTACCCTCTCTGTCTTCTCCTCCCATGGCTCTATCTTCTAAAACTGCCATTAGAAATTCATCTTTCCTGTTTTCGTTCTTTATTTTTTCTGTCTGTTTTGGGAGCGCCGAGAGAACTGGCAATCTGATCTGTGCTATCCATATCTGGCTTGGTTCTACCTTTTCTTTTAAACTTAATTCTAGCATCTTTCCTACATCTAGATGTCTATCAAATCCATATTTCTTTCTCCATTTTGGACCAAAATAAATGTTTCTTTTATCTTTTAACTCCATATATCGCTCATCTCCCATAAGTTCGGGAACCTCTTTTGAGGATTTACTGCCCATTGTTGATATTACAAATATATTTTGATAGTCTCCTTACAGACGCCTAGGTTGGGTTTATACACATTTAAATACTTGCTTAATTATTCTATAACCCCCATCCTATGTGGATATTGTTAGATGTGCTTCTTGAACTTCACATTGTTTCGCATCTACTTATTTTATCTCCCTCTTAATGGTCAACCTTATCCCTATGTTTTTCACACGTAATGTGTATGTCACTACCCCCTATGTGTGTGTGCTAGGCTGACCCTCTATGTTCCCAATATGTGTATCTATATTAGGTCTCCATGATCTATGTGTGTGGTTCCTAATGTTATCAAATTACTCTAATTATGGTTCTATGTATATTCCCACAGCCTATGTGATATGTATTATACCATGTGGGATTCTCCGGTCTGGAAACTTTATCTATAGAGGAACCTTTCAATCGGACATTAGATCTCACCCGTATACAACTATAAGCTATTTTCCAGGGGTCGTGATTAACCGCAGTGGCCACCAAGGCCGGATACATTAAAGCCCTAGTTAACTGCCTATTTTTCTGTTGTTACTTGGGACATATTGACGTTAATATCTTCTATCTCTCATCTCTATTTTAGGCTTCCCTCTCCTCCTTTTTTTTTTTTTTTTTATACCTCGTGTGGCCACCAAGGCCGGATAACTTATGTTCCTGCGTTTATAACCGCGTTTATAACCGTTTACTAGTTTTATTTATGGCAGTGCCTTACCTCAGGTCGTTTCGACCTGATAACGGGGGACACCAAGTCTGACACCAAGTCCGGATCCATTATTTTAAGTTAACTGCTACTTTCCCACACCCTATGGGTCTCTAATTATACTATATTAAGCTCTTATTTTTGCTCAATTTTAAACATTTTAAAATCCCAATTAAGATATCCCAATTAAGATATCCCAAACCATTCCCCCCAAAATAAATCCGTGAATAAAGACTCCACTGACCTGTCTTGCAGACTGGGAAAAGCAATGTAGGTTGTATCTCGTCACTGTCTCTGTCGTGTTCCAGTCTCCCACCGGCCTGAATAAAACCTCAATTCAGAGGTCAGGTCTTTATCTCACGGATCTCTGATCCGCCCATGCACGGTTTTCGGTGTCCACTGGAACTAGACAGAAACAGGTATTGAGATCCGGCTCGAAGGACCAAACTGTTATAGAAATTTCGTTCTCAATGTTCATAAACTGAACTCCAATTAAACAAACTCTGTCTGTTACCCAGTATTTGTAAGATACTGGTTGAAATGAGACAGAGGCCCAATCTATAATGATCAAATGTGGATTATTTATTCATGCTCTGAGCTCTAAAAGGTTTACACAGTCTTTTATATGGTACAATGTTGAAATACAACGATGCAAGATTCCCACCTCTCCCCCCCCACCCTCTCCAAGAACATAGTCCCTTCCCACAGCCTTATCACAATCTTTGCAAATAAGTCAAACTTGGGAGGTGTTGGGAGGTTCTTCTCAAGGACGGGCCTCTGGCTTGTGTCTGGTAGAATCAAAGAACTCTTTGAGACACCCCCCTAAATGAAGTCATACTTCTGCACACCAAGTTAATATCTAGACACACACACATATTAATTGGACTGCCATTTGTCTTGCAACCCCATCTCCATTGCATACACTTTCAGAATGGAATGTTTTCATCTAATTTCATCTAATACTGTAACTAGGCCACTCAGGAATACGCAATGCTCCAGTGTATATTTGGCCTTGTGTTTTAGGTTATTGTCCTGCTGAAAGGTAAATATGTCTCCCAGTGTCTGTTGGAAAGTAGACTGAACCAGGGTTTCCTCTAGGATTTTTCCTGTGCTTAGCTCTACTCGGGTTTCTTTTATCCTAACAAACTCCTAGTCCTTGCAGATGACACGCATGCCCATAACACGATGCAGCCAAAAGCTTGGTCTTGCTCACGTTGAGGAGAGGTTGTTGTCCTGGCACCACACGGCCAGGTCTCTGACCTCCTCCCTGTAGGCCATCTCATCGTTGTTGGTGATCAGGCCTACTACTGTTGTGTCATCTGCAAAACTTAATGATGGTGTTGGAGTCGTGCCTGGCCATGCAGTCATGAGTGAACAGGGAGTACAGGAGGGGACTGAGCATGCACCCCCGAGGGGCCCCAGTGTTGAGGATCAGCGTGGCAGATGTGTTGTTACCTACCCTTAACACCTGGGGGTGTCCGGTCAGGAAGTCCAGGATCCAGTTGCAGAGGGAGGTGTTCAGTCCCAGGGTCCTCTGTTTCTCCCCCTCTCTGTTTCTCCCCCCTCCCTCTGTTTCTCCCCCTCCCCCTCCCTCTGTTTCTCCCCCCCTCCTCTGTTTCTCCCCCTCCCTCTGTTTCTCCCCCTCCCTCTGTTTCTCCCCCTCCCCTCTCTCTGTTTCTCCCCCTCCCTCTGTTTCTCCCCCTCTCTGTTTCTCCCCCCTCCCTCTGTTTCTCCCCCTCCCCCTCCCTCTGTTTCTCCCCCTCTCTGTTTCTCCCCTCCCTCTGTTTCTCCCCCTCCCTCTGTTTCCCCCTCTCTGTTTCTCCCCCTCTCTGTTTCTCCCCCCTCCCTCTGTTTCTCCCCCTCTCTGTTTCTCCCCCTCTCTGTTTCTCCCCCTCTCTGTTTCTCCCCCTCTGTTTCTCCCCCTCCCTCTGTTTCTCCCCCTCTCTGTTTCTCCCCCTCTCTGTTTCTCCCCCGTCCCTCTGTTTCTCTAATTACAAAATGTTTGTATAATTAACTTGATGTTGCAAGAACGTTCCTAGAACACATTTCATGTTTCATTGCCTATGTTTGGTCTAGGCCCTCACATTGAGCAAAGATCCAGTTGCAGAGGGAGGTGTTTATTCCCAGGGTCCTTAGCTTAGTGATGAGCTTTGAGGGCACTAGGACGTTGATGCACAAGACGGTTCACACAATTGCCAATTTATAGAAATGTAGTTTATTTATTAATCACTGCAGTTAGATAACATTAGATAATCCAGAGATTCTTACATTTGCCTCGATTTGGCGGCTAGTCCAGATCATCATAGGATTTGTAGTTCTTAATGACATTAACAGCTAATTAGCATTTCATTTTTTTGGGGGTAAATAGAGTTCCAGACATCGATGCCAAGATGCATATACAGGCAAATATATTGATCATCATCACCTTGTCCTAGAGAAATGACAGGGTAGGCCTACACGAAACACAGCCCTTATTGTTTCTAATATCTCCTATGGGGGAAAATGAATGGAACCATTTCCCTGTTTGACCTCTAGGTTTCATGACACTTACAGTAACGTGGTAATTTACAACAAGGAGGTTGAATATAATATAATACTTGACTCAAGACCATTCAGCTTTTTTTAATTTTTATACATTTTTAAAACAAGTCTAAAAAATATAATTCTACTTAATTGTAATTGTGTGTAGGCCAGTATTTATTTAATACATTTTACAATAAGGCTGTAACACAACAACATGTGGAAAAAGTCAAAGGGGTGTGAATACTTTCCGAAGGCACTGGATCTATGTATATTTTCATCCTATAGCAGAACCAGGAATTAACCATGAGTTTGAAAGGTTTGTTAGTTCAACTGGAAGGTAAAATAATAGTATGTTGAAATCATATTCCGCCAAGAAATGTAAGAAAGTAACAGTGATGTGTTTCCTATTGAGTTCTAGAATGTTTAAACTGTAACAAAACAAAAACAAAAAACAATGACTATTTGACTGTAAATAAACTATGTTACACGGTGACAGGAAGACAGGCATTTAAACAAGAAATGGACAGGACATTTTTAGGCTTGAATGTTCAAACTAGAGGTCTTCACGGGTCCAACAGGCCCGACATTTCGAGAACCAACCTGGAACCCGAGCAGGTCCATGTCCTAAATTAAGACTTTTGTCTCGGATATATATAAAGTCCTGAATTATCTTATACAAATTATTATGCATCCATATTCCTGCTCTATTAGGAAAATGTTTAATATTTACCTTAAATCTGACAACATCACCTATTTGAACTCCTTCTTTATATCCTTCTTATTCATGAGGGTCGGGTATTATATAACTAGTCTTTTACTTCTTAAACCTGTCAGCGACATATAATGTATACTAGAGGTGTTGAATCAGGATTTATAAAAAAGATCATCAAAACTATGATGCAGCTCAAGGTACCCCATATCCCAAAAACCGCCAACCCTCTCCTGCCCTTAACCAGTCTGCTAGGTACCACCCCATACTCACACCTCTAGTGAACACACTACAGTGATGATAGGTCGGGGTAGGAAATCTTCGTTAACAGAGGTGACCCCCAGACCCTATTGGTCCAGTTCTGCTCTCTAACTCTGTGTGTGCTCCACGGTGTTGGTATGTGTTCCTACCTTTCTGCAATGGGTAACGTTGACCCAGGTTGCTCTTTCTGATATTCTAATGGCAAAGGCTGTGACCAACATAACCTGGTAGGGACCTTCCCAACGGGGCTGCTTCAAGTCCTTTTCCTCCAGCGACTGGACCCACACCCAGTCACCAGGCTGGATCATCACCTCCTTCTGTAGTTCTCCTGTTGGGCATAAAATCTCTGACATACAGATGTGGTTAGCAAACAACTTCTCATGTGATCTGCTACTATCTTCCTAACTCTCATTCTAAAAGGTCTACCAAATACTTTCTCAAATGGAGATAATCTCTCGTCTGGGGTTATCCTAATATCTCATTAATACTATTGGTAGACATTTTACCCAATTTCATCCTGTACTCAGGTGTGTCTATCTTAACCTACTTTTAATCCTAGAATTCATGCATTCTATAATATTGTATTAACAAAAAAAATTATTAAGTAATTTGTGTTGTCCAACAATCTCTACCATATCTAACAATCATCTCTACCATATCCCTCCTGTTGATACAGGGCTCTGCTCCTGTATCAAAAACACTACCATATCTAAAAATGGCTCTATCATAACAAATATCTAACTATCAATTTCTGCCTGCTGCACAGAATAGTGACTAGGTCGTGATTCAGCCTCTAAGTTTTTAGTAAGGGTAACAACATCATAACCAGTTGTATTCGAAACATCTGAATTCTACCTTGAAGACTCATCTACAAACATAGTAATTTCAGCGTATGGCAAAAGCAAATCAATTAGATCTGGTCTGTTAATGGCAAATCGGTCAAATCAAGCTACAATAAACGTGGGCTCCCATCAGTACCTATTAGTCATTTAAGACACAAAAGACTCCACTGTATTCAAAGAGAGGAGCAACAGGCCACTGTCTTATCCTTCTTCTAGGTCAAAGCTGACGTCATGACCCCCTCCCTACAGTCCACAGTCTGAGTAAACGAACAGTCATATCTAGAAAATGCCAAACAAAACTTCCTAATCTTCTTTCTGCGGATGGGCTGTGCGCAACCCCTCCCTCCATGGATACCCAATCATTAATCATATTTCCCTTTGATACCCAATAACCCATACTCTCCCACCGTTCTAACTAAGTCCTGACTATACTAGCAACAAGGTTCACTGTCCCCACAGATGACCATGTTCTTAACTATGTGGGCCTTCATGCCCCTTTCAGTGGGTGGTACAACTCTATTCAAAAGTGTCATCACATCTCTTCCCAATAGGTTAACGGGACACAACTTGGAAATCAGCACCGGTACCATTGCTTCCCCCTGAAGCCTCATGAGTCAGAACAATGTTAAAATGGTTTCTGTTCCTGTGCTAGAGCCAAATCTACTGTAGCTAACTCAAATACCTAGTAATTCAGTATCTATCTTATCCTCCTCATCTACACTGTCTGGTGATGGGCGCCTACCCGTGTGTTCAGCCCAAAACTCCCCATATACTCCTCATGGCCTCCCCCCTCCTCTTTCTACTCATAAGGCGGGGGAGCCTGTCTCTGTCCCAAAACTCTCTCTATATTTCCCAAACAATATCCATATAATTTCCCAATGAGATAATAATAATCTCCCAAAGTATTAGTACAATTTGGATAGAAAATAGTGTTTCTGACAAAAAAGTGTTTTTATTTTTTCCACATGAAATTCTCCTGGGTTTTGTCTTTCCCCCAATTTCTAGTGAAAGTGATTCGTTTTCACCAGGAATTGTTCAACTATTCAGGGATTTCCAAAACAGTTCTGTACAAATTAAATCCCACACCCCAGTGAGACGTTTCGCAATCGCATTGATTGTTCCTACACCCACTCACAACACACACACACACACACACACACACACACACACACACACACACACACACACACACACACACACACACACACACACGGCCTTGTAAGGTTGGTCTCTCACTGCCATAATCATGTACAAACACTGTTATCCCAATTTCCAATAGACCAATTTGATAGCTATTATGCAGTAGACTATTTCTGTTAACCATTATCTATTGTCTCCCTTAATTAACACACATGTATTTGACTTCCATTTTTCTTGAAAGCAAGCACTATATTCAAACCTCATATAATAGTTTTCCATTAAGTGGAATCGACTTTACTTTAAACTAACCAATCCCAGAGGTCCTTTCCAGTAATCCTATCAGTTTAATCTTTGCATTAGTTTAGTCAAATGATAAACTATTAGTTAACAAATGTTGGACCTTCAAAAAGTTGGTGCTGCCTTATCAGCTTGATTGTCAAACAATGGTCATGTTTTATTCATACCTTTACTTTTAAACATCCCACTAATAACTTGCTTCCAACCACTTATATGTTTGCTAACGTTTGTTACCAGTTACATTTTTTTTAATTTGTTAAATATAGTTAAAACAAAGCTATTCCTACTTTTTACAGGAGGCACTTTAATTAGTTATTATATCCTGCTCCCCATGTCTCAATACTTACATCTATTTTGAATTAGAAAAAGAGTGACTGAGGTTTTTCTTGGAGTCGCATGGTTTTCTGCTATATCACATAGCATAATATTTTATCAACATTGAACGTCAAATTTAAACTTTTAGCGATGGGTCGAATGTGGCGAAATACAACGTTAATATCCATTTTAAACTTAATTTAAACGGCGGTCAAACACCTAAGCTAATCGTGGCTAACTCATTTAGCTAACGTTATTTCTAGATACAAGAAAATACATCTTCAATTTACTCACCTCACAAGGCTAGTTAAGTTCCTAACTTATCATTTAAACACGTCGAATTATGTTATTTCCCATGAATTTACTTACCCCAACAATATCCAAACCAAATAGCATTCGTGAACTCTACAATTATTCTGCACTCTGGTGTATCCAATCTAGTGCTTAGATAGCCTTCCCATTTTACACTATCCATATACTTTCCCCAACAATATTCCCCCTCTCCTTTGGTTTGTTTTTGCATTCGCGGTAATCATGTCCCTTTATATCGCAATTTGTACATGGAGCCTTGCACTCTCTAGCGAAATGTCCATCGTGTTGACAATTATAACATCTTATTATGTTATTCTTTCTCCCTTCCTTTGACGTCCCCTGTCTAACTGACCTAGTTCTACCCTCTCTGTCTTCTCCTCCCATGGCTCTATCTTCTAAAACTGCCATTAGAAATTCATCTTTCCTGTTTTCGTTCTTTATTTTTTCTGTCTGTTTTGGGAGCGCCGAGAGAACTGGCAATCTGATCTGTGCTATCCATATCTGGCTTGGTTCTACCTTTTCTTTTAAACTTAATTCTAGCATCTTTCCTACATCTAGATGTCTATCAAATCCATATTTCTTTCTCCATTTTGGACCAAAATAAATGTTTCTTTTATCTTTTAACTCCATATATCTCTCATCTCCCATAAGTTCGGGAACCTCTTTTGAGGATTTACTGCCCATTGTTGATATTACAAATATATTTTGATAGTCTCCTTACAGACGCCTAGGTTGGGTTTATACACATTTAAATACTTGCTTAATTATTCTATAACCCCCATCCTATGTGGATATTGTTAGATGTGCTTCTTGAACTTCACATTGTTTCCGCATCTACTTATTTTATCTCCCCTCTTAATGGTCAACCTTATCCCTATGTTTTTCACACGTAATGTGTATGTCACTACCCCCTATGTGTGTGTGCTAGGCTGACCCTCTATGTTCCCAATATGTGTATCTATATTAGGTCTCCATGATCTATGTGTGTGGTTCCTAATGTTATCAAATTACTCTAATTATGGTTCTATGTATATTCCCACAGCCTATGTGATATGTATTATACCATGTGGGATTCTCCGGTCTGGAAACTTTATCTATAGAGGAACCTTTCAATCGGACATTAGATCTCACCCGTATACAACTATAAGCTATTTTCCAGGGGTCGTACTAACCCGTGTGGCCACCAAGGCCGGATACATTAAAGCCTAGTTAACTGCCTATTTTCTGTTGTTACTTGGGACATATTGACGTTAATATCTTCTATCTCTCATCTCTATTTTAGGCTTCCCTCTCCTCCTTTTTATTTATTTTTTATTTTTTTTAATTTTTATACCTCGTGTGGCCACCAAGGCCGGATAACTTATGTTCCTGCGTTTATAACCGCGTTTATAACCGTTTACTAGTTTTATTTATGGCAGTGCCTTACCTCAGGTCGTTTAGGACCTGATAGCAGAGACACCAAGTCTGACACCAAGTCCGGATCCATTATTTTAAGTTAACTGCTACTTTCCCACACCCTATGGGTCTCTAATTATACTATATTAAGCTCTTATTTTTGCTCAATTTTAAACATTTTAAAATCCCAATTAAGATATCCCAATTAAGATATCCCAAACCATTCCCCCCAAAATAAATCCGTGAATAAAGACTCCACTGACCTGTCTTGCAGACTGGGAAAAGCAATGTAGGTTGTATCTCGTCACTGTCTCTGTCGTGTTCCAGTCTCCCACCGGCCTGAATAAAACCTCAATTCAGAGGTCAGGTCTTTATCTCACGGATCTCTGATCCGCCCATGCACGGTTTTCGGTGTCCACTGGAACTAGACAGAAACAGGTATTGAGATCCGGCTCGAAGGACCAAACTGTTATAGAAATTTCGTTCTCAATGTTCATAAACTGAACTCCAATTAAACAAACTCTGTCTGTTACCCAGTATTTGTAAGATACTGGTTGAAATGAGACAGAGGCCCAATCTATAATGATCAAATGTGGATTATTTATTCATGCTCTGAGCTCTAAAAGGTTTACACAGTCTTTTATATGGTACAATGTTGAAATACAACGATGCAAGATTCCCACCTCTCCCCCCACCCTCTCCAAGAACATAGTCCCTTCCCACAGCCTTATCACAATCTTTGCAAATAAGTCAAACTTGGGAGGTGTTGGGAGGTTCTTCTCAAAGGACGGGCCTCTGGCTTGTGTCTGGTAGAATCAAAGAACTCTTTGAGACACCCCCTAAATGAAGTCATACTTCTGCACACCAAGTTAATATCTAGACACACACACATATTAATTGGACTGCCATTTGTCTTGCAACCCCATCTCCATTGCATACACTTTCAGAATGGAATGTTTTCATCTAATTTCATCTAATACTGTAACTAGGCCACTCAGGAATACGCAATGCTCCAGTGTATATTTGGCCTTGTGTTTTAGGTTATTGTCCTGCTGAAAGGTAAATATGTCTCCCAGTGTCTGTTGGAAAGTAGACTGAACCAGGGTTTCCTCTAGGATTTTTCCTGTGCTTAGCTCTACTCGGGTTTCTTTTTATCCTAACAAACTCCCTAGTCCTTGCAGATGACACGCATGCCCATAACACGATGCAGCCAAAAGCTTGGTCTTGCTCACGTTGAGGGAGAGGTTGTTGTCCTGGCACCACACGGCCAGGTCTCTGACCTCCTCCCTGTAGGCCATCTCATCGTTGTTGGTGATCAGGCCTACTACTGTTGTGTCATCTGCAAAACTTAATGATGGTGTTGGAGTCGTGCCTGGCCATGCAGTCATGAGTGAACAGGGAGTACAGGAGGGGACTGAGCATGCACCCCCGAGGGGCCCCAGTGTTGAGGATCAGCGTGGCAGATGTGTTGTTACCTACCCTTAACACCTGGGGGTGTCCGGTCAGGAAGTCCAGGATCCAGTTGCAGAGGGAGGTGTTCAGTCCCAGGGTCCTCTGTTTCTCCCCCTCTCTGTTTCTCCCCCCTCCCTCTGTTTCTCCCCCTCCCTCTGTTTCTCCCCCTCCCTCTGTTTCTCCCCCTCCCCCTCTCTCTGTTTCTCCCCCTCCCTCTGTTTCTCCCCCTCTCTGTTTCTCCCCCTCCCTCTGTTTCTCCCCCTCCCCCCTCCCTCTGTTTCTCCCCCTCTCTGTTTCTCCCCCTCCCTCTGTTTCTCCCCCTCCCTCTGTTTCCCCCTCTCTGTTTCTCCCCCTCTCTGTTTCTCCCCCTCCCTCTGTTTCTCCCCCTCTCTGTTTCTCCCCCTCTCTGTTTCTCCCCCTCTCTGTTTCTCCCCCTCTGTTTCTCCCCCTCCCTCTGTTTCTCCCCCTCTCTGTTTCTCCCCCTCTCTGTTTCTCCCCGTCCCTCTGTTTCTCCTAATTACAAAATGTTTGTATAATTAACTTGATGTTGCAAGAACGTTCCTAGAACACATTTCATGTTTCATTGCCTATGTTTGGTCTAGGCCCTCACATTGAGCAAAGATCCAGTTGCAGAGGAGGTGTTTATTCCCAGGGTCCTTAGCTTAGTGATGAGCTTTGAGGGCACTAGGACGTTGATGCACAAGGCGGTTCACACAATTGCCAATTTATAGAAATGTAGTTTATTTATTAATCACTGCAGTTAGATAACATTAGATAATCCAGAGATTCTTACATTTGCCTCGATTTGGCGGCTAGTCCAGATCATCATAGGATTTGTAGTTCTTAATGACATTAACAGCTAATTAGCATTTCATTTTTTTGGGGGGGTAAATAGAGTTCCAGACATCGATGCCAAGATGCATATACAGGCAAATATATTGATCATCATCACCTTGTCCTAGAGAAATGACAGGGTAGGCCTACGAAAACACAGCCCTTATTGTTTCTAATATCTCCTATGGGGAAAATGAATGGAACCATTTCCCTGTTTGACCTCTAGGTTTCATGACACTTACAGTAACGTGGTAATTTACAACAAGGAGGTTGAATATAATATAATACTTGACTCAAGACCATTCAGCTTTTTTAATTTTTATACATTTTTAAAACAAGTCTAAAAAATATAATTCTACTTAATTGTAATTGTGTGTAGGCCAGTATTTATTTAATACATTTTACAATAAGGCTGTAACACAACAACATGTGGAAAAAGTCAAAGGGGTGTGAATACTTTCCGAAGGCACTGGATCTATGTATATTTTCATCCTATAGCAGAACCAGGAATTAACCATGAGTTTGAAAAGGTTTGTTAGTTCAACTGGAAGGTAAAATAATAGTATGTTGAAATCATATTCCGCCAAGAAATGTAAGAAAGTAACAGTGATGTGTTTCCTATTGAGTTCTAGAATGTTTAAACTGTAACAAAACAAAAACAAAAACAATGACTATTTGATTGTAAATAAACTATGTTACACGGTGACAGGAAGACAGGCATTTAAACAAGAAATGGACAGGACATTTTTAGGCTTGAATGTTCAAACTAGAGGTCTTCACGGGTCCAACAGGCCCGACATTTCGAGAACCAACCTGGAACCCGAGCAGGTCCATGTCCTAAATTAAGACTTTTGTCTCGGATATATATAAAGTCCTGAATTATCTTATACAAATTATTATGCATCCATATTCCTGCTCTATTAGGAAAATGTTTAATATTTACCTTAAATCTGACAACATCACCTATTTGAACTCCTTCTTTATATCCTTCTTATTCATGAGGGGTCGGGTATTATATAACTAGTCTTTTACTTCTTAAACCTGTCAGCGACATATAATGTATACTAGAGGTGTTGAATCAGGATTTATAAAAAAAGATCATCAAAACTATGATGCAGCTCAAGGTACCCCATATCCCAAAAACCGCCAACCCTCTCCTGCCCTTAACCAGTCTGCTAGGTACCACCCCATACTCACACCTCTAGTGAACACACTACAGTGATGATAGGTCGGGGTAGGAAATCTTCGTTAACAGAGGTGACCCCCCAGACCCTATTGGTCCAGTTCTGCTCTCTAACTCTGTGTGTGCTCCACGGTGTTGGTATGTGTTCCTACCTTTCTGCAATGGGTAACGTTGACCCAGGTTGCTCTTTCTGATATTCTAATGGCAAAGGCTGTGACCAACATAACCTGGTAGGGACCTTCCCAACGGGGCTGCTTCAAGTCCTTTTCCTCCAGCGACTGGACCCACACCCAGTCACCAGGCTGGATCATCACCTCCTTCTGTAGTTCTCCTGTTGGGCATAAAATCTCTGACATACAGATGTGGTTAGCAAACAACTTCTCATGTGATCTGCTACTATCTTCCTAACTCTCATTCTAAAAGGTCTACCAAATACTTTCTCAAATGGAGATAATCTCTCGTCTGGGGTTATCCTAATATCTCATTAATACTATTGGTAGACATTTTACCCAATTTCATCCTGTACTCAGGTGTGTCTATCTTAACCTACTTTTAATCCTAGAATTCATGCATTCTATAATATTGTATTAACAAAAAAAATTATTAAGTAATTTGTGTTGTCCAACAATCTCTACCATATCTAACAATCATCTCTACCATATCCCTCCTGTTGATACAGGGCTCTGCTCCTGTATCAAAACACTACCATATCTAAAAATGGCTCTATCATAACAAATATCTAACTATCAATTTCTGCCTGCTGCACAGAATAGTGACTAGGTCGTGATTCAGCCTCTAAGTTTTTAGTAAGGGTAACAACATCATAACCAGTTGTATTCGAAACATCTGAATTCTACCTTGAAGACTCATCTACAAACATAGTAATTTCAGCGTATGGCAAAAGCAAATCAATTAGATCTGGTCTGTTAATGGCAAATCGGTCAAATCAAGCTACAATAAACGTGGGCTCCCATCAGTACCTATTAGTCATTTAAGACACAAAAGACTCCACTGTATTCAAAGAGAGGAGCAACAGGCCACTGTCTTATCCTTCTTCTAGGTCAAAGCTGACGTCATGACCCCCTCCCTACAGTCCACAGTCTGAGTAAACGAACAGTCATATCTAGAAAATGCCAAACAAAACTTCCTAATCTTCTTTCTGCGGATGGGCTGTGCAACCCCTCCCTCCATGGATACCCAATCATTAATCATATTTCCCTTTGATACCCAATAACCCATACTCTCCCACCGTTCTAACTAAGTCCTGACTATACTAGCAACAAGGTTCACTGTCCCCACAGATGACCATGTTCTTAACTATGTGGGCCTTCATGCCCCTTTCAGTGGGTGGTACAACTCTATTCAAAAGTGTCATCACATCTCTTCCCAATAGGTTAACAGGACACAACTTGGAAATCAGCACCGGTACCATTGCTTCCCCCTGAAGCCTCATGAGTCAGAACAATGTTAAAATGGTTTCTGTTCCTGTGCTAGAGCCAAATCTACTGTAGCTAACTCAAATACCTAGTAATTCAGTATCTATCTTATCCTCCTCATCTACACTGTCTGGTGATGGGCGCCTACCCGTGTGTTCAGCCCAAAACTCCCCATATACTCCTCATGGCCTCCCCCCTCCTCTTTCTACTCATAAGGCGGGGGAGCCTGTCTCTGTCCCAAAACTCTCTCTATATTTCCCAAACAATATCCATATAATTTCCCAATGAGATAATAATAATCTCCCAAAGTATTAGTACAATTTGGATAGAAAATAGTGTTTCTGACAAAAAGTGTTTTTATTTTTCCACATGAAATTCTCCTGGGTTTTGTCTTTCCCCCAATTTCTAGTGAAAGTGATTCGTTTTCACCAGGAATTGTTCAACTATTCAGGGATTTCCAAAACAGTTCTGTACAAATTAAATCCCACACCCCAGTGAGACGTTTCGCAATCGCATTGATTGTTCCTACACCCACTCACATCACACACACACACACACACACACACACACACACACACACACACACACACACACACACACACACACACACACACACACACACACACACACGGCCTTGTAAGGTTGGTCTCTCACTGCCATAATCATGTACAAACACTGTTATCCCAATTTCCAATAGACCAATTTGATAGCTATTATGCAGTAGACTATTTCTGTTAACCATTATCTATTGTCTCCCTTAATTAACACACATGTATTTGACTTCCATTTTTCTTGAAAGCAAGCACTATATTCAAACCTCATATAATAGTTTTCCATTAAGTGGAATCGACTTTACTTTAAACTAACCAATCCCAGAGGTCCTTTCCAGTAATCCTATCAGTTTAATCTTTGCATTAGTTTAGTCAAATGATAAACTATTAGTTAACAAATGTTGGACCTTCAAAAAGTTGGTGCTGCCTTATCAGCTTGATTGTCAAACAATGGTCATGTTTTATTCATACCTTTACTTTTAAACATCCCACTAATAACTTGCTTCCAACCACTTATATGTTTGCTAACGTTTGTTACCAGTTACATTTTTTTTAATTTGTTAAATATAGTTAAAACAAAGCTATTCCTACTTTTTACAGGGAGGCACTTTAATTAGTTATTATATCCTGCTCCCCATGTCTCAATACTTACGCATCTATTTCGAATTAGAAAAAGAGTGACTGAGGTTTTTTTTCTTGGGTCGCATGGTTTTTCTGCTATATCACATAGCATAATATTTTATCAACATTGAACGTCAAATTTAAACTTTTAGCGATGGGTCGAATGTGGCGAAATACAACGTTAATATCCATTTTAAACTTAATTTAAACGGCGGTCAAACACCTAAGCTAATCGTGGCTAACTCATTTAGCTAACGTTATTTCTAGATACAAGAAAATACATCTTCAATTTACTCACCTCACAAGGCTAGTTAACCTCTTCCAGCTAGGGTCCCATTTTCCGAATTTTCGCCTGTCTGACGTGCCCAAAGTTAAATGCCTACCACTCTATGGCCAGAAACTAGGATATTTACATATTTAGTACTATTGGATAGAAACACTCTGAAGTTTATAAAACCATTAAGATATAGTCTGTGACTATTCCAGAACAGATTTAGCAGGCAAAAACCAGAGAAATTTCTGTCCGAATTTATTTTTCTGTTGCTCTCCTCTCATTTTGAAGCCCATGTAATATTTTTTATGGGGAATAGGACCGAGGTTGCAGTACTTATGGCTTCCACTAGATGTCAACAGTCTCTGGAAAGGGTCTGGAGGAAAAAGCTCTGACCAGATCCTTAGAGAGAGAGAATTACTACGGTAGGGAAAAAGGTAAACAGACGCAAGCACGCCTTCACGAACGTGAATCGCGCCCAGCCGACCAACTTTCTTTTAGTCGCCTTTAACGTTTCACTTACCGTTCTTGTAAAATATGATCGCTATTATTCATAAAAGAATACATAAGGATGCATTATTAATGATATTTGATTTGTTTTGTGAAAAGATGAGAGGTATAATTTGAACGCGATCCCTTCACTGTAAACGGGCGAGTAGACTGACAATGCTTGGTGGAGTAGCTGAACGTAATGTGCCAAAAACAATGGATATTTATGGATATAATTATTTACTTTTTCTAACAAAAGAACCATGGATTATCTTGTTTGGACACTTGGGAAGACCTCAGAAGAAGTTATTTGAAGGTAGCGATTTATATTAGCTGTGATATGGACATTTTGAGAACCGAGCTGGATATGAATTTATGCTAATGTGGAAAATATGTGAGAGGTACTAGCCTCAAACAATCAAATGTAGTGCTTTCGCCGTAAAGCCTTTTAAAATCTGACAACGCAGTGATATTGCCAAGAAGCAGAGCTTTTGATGGCTATGCAACACTATGCAACACTTGTATATCGAGGTTAAATATTACGAATATGTATTACGAATATGTATTTTGAATTTGGCGCGTTATGTTTGCTCTGAAAACGATCCCGCTAAAGGGATCGGTGCGGTAAGAGGTTAAGTTCCTAACTTATCATTTAAACACGTCGAATTATGTTATTTCCCATGAATTTACTTACCCCAACAATATCCAAACCAAATAGCATTCGTGAACTCTACAATTATTCTGCACTCTGGTGTATCCAATCTAGTGCTTAGATAGCCTTCCCATTTTACACTATCCATATACTTTCCCCAACAATATTCCCCCTCTCCTTTGGTTTGTTTTTGCATTCGCGGTAATCATGTCCCTTTATATCGCAATTTGTACATGGAGCCTTGCACTCTCTAGCGAAATGTCCATCGTGTTGACAATTATAACATCTTATTATGTTATTCTTTCTCCCTTCCTTTGACGTCCCTGTCTAACTGACCTAGTTCTACCCTCTCTGTCTTCTCCTCCCATGGCTCTATCTTCTAAAACTGCCATTAGAAATTCATCTTTCCTGTTTTCGTTCTTTATTTTTCTGTCTGTTTTGGGGCGCTTGAGAGAACTGGCAATCTGATCTGTGCTATCCATATCTGGCTTGGTTCTACCTTTTCTTTTAAACTTAATTCTAGCATCTTTCCTACATCTAGATGTCTATCAAATCCATATTTCTTTCTCCATTTTGGACCAAAATAAATGTTTCTTTTATCTTTTAACTCCATATATCGCTCATCTCCCATAAGTTAGGAACCTCTTTTGAGGATTTACTGCCCATTGTTGATATTACAAATATATTTTGATAGTCTCCTTACAGACGCCTAGGTTGGGTTTATACACATTTAAATACTTGCTTAATTATTCTATAACCCCCATCCTATGTGGATATTGTTAGATGTGCTTCTTGAACTTCACATTGTTTCCGCATCTACTTATTTTATCTCCCCTCTTAATGGTCAACCTTATCCCTATGTTTTTCACACGTAATGTGTATGTCACTACCCCCTATGTGTGTGTGCTAGGCTGACCCTCTATGTTCCCAATATGTGTATCTATATTAGGTCTCCATGATCTATGTGTGTGGTTCCTAATGTTATCAAATTACTCTAATTATGGTTCTATGTATATTCCCACAGCCTATGTGATATGTATTATACCATGTGGGATTCTCCGGTCTGGAAACTTTATCTATAGAGGAACCTTTCAATCGGACATTAGATCTCACCCGTATACAACTATAAGCTATTTTCCAGGGGTCGTACTAACCCGTGTGGCCACCAAGGCCGGATACATTAAAGCCCTAGTTAACTGCCTATTTTTCTGTTGTTACTTGGGACATATTGACGTTAATATCTTCTATCTCTCATCTCTATTTTAGGCTTCCCTCTCCTCCTTTTTATTTATTTTTTATTTTTTTTAATTTTTATACCTCGTGTGGCCACCAAGGCCGGATAACTTAAGTTCCTGCGTTTATAACCGCGTTTATAACCGTTTACTAGTTTTATTTATGGCAGTGCCTTACCTCAGGTCGTTTCGGACCTGATAACGGGGGACACCAAGTCTGACACCAAGTCCGGATCCATTATTTTAAGTTAACTGCTACTTTCCCACACCCTATGGGTCTCTAATTATACTATATTAAGCTCTTATTTTTGCTCAATTTTAAACATTTTAAAATCCCAATTAAGATATCCCAATTAAGATATCCCAAACCATTCCCCCCAAAATAAATCCGTGAATAAAGACTCCACTGACCTGTCTTGCAGACTGGGAAAAGCAATGTAGGTTGTATCTCGTCACTGTCTCTGTCGTGTTCCAGTCTCCCACCGGCCTGAATAAAACCTCAATTCAGAGGTCAGGTCTTTATCTCACGGATCTCTGATCCGCCCATGCACGGTTTTCGGTGTCCACTGGAACTAGACAGAAACAGGTATTGAGATCCGGCTCGAAGGACCAAACTGTTATAGAAATTTCGTTCTCAATGTTCATAAACTGAACTCCAATTAAACAAACTCTGTCTGTTACTCATGCTCTGAGCTCTAAAAGGTTTACACAGTCTTTTATATGGTACAATGTTGAAATACAACGATGCAAGATTCCCACCTCTCCCCCCACCCTCTCCAAGAACATAGTCCCTTCCCACAGCCTTATCACAATCTTTGCAAATAAGTCAAACTTGAGGGGTGTTGGGAGGTTCTTCTCAAGGACGGGCCTCTCGCATGTGTCTGGTAGAATCAAAGAACTCTTTGAGACACCCCCTAAATGAAGTCATACTTCTGCACACCAAGTTAATATCTAGACACACACACATATTAATTGGACTGCCATTTGTCTTGCAACCCCATCTCCATTGCATACACTTTCAGAATGGAATGTTTAGTATTAAGTACAAACATTTAGTCATCAAAACATAAAATCTATAACACCTTTTCAAGTCTTGCCATAGATTTTCAAGCCAATTTCATCTAATACTGTAACTAGGCCACTCAGGAATACGCAATGCTCCAGTGTATATTTGGCCTTGTGTTTTAGGTTATTGTCCTGCTGAAAGGTAAATATGTCTCCCAGTGTCTGTTGGAAAGTAGACTGAACCAGGGTTTCCTCTAGGATTTTTCCTGTGCTTAGCTCTACTCGGGTTTCTTTTTATCCTAACAAACTCCCTAGTCCTTGCAGATGACACGCATGCCCATAACACGATGCAGCCAAAAGCTTGGTCTTGCTCACGTTGAGGGAGAGGTTGTTGTCCTGGCACCACCACGGCCAGGTCTCTGACCTCCTCCCTGTAGGCCATCTCATCGTTGTTGGTGATCAGGCCTACTACTGTTGTGTCATCTGCAAAACTTAATGATGGTGTTGGAGTCGTGCCTGGCCATGCAGTCATGAGTGAACAGGGAGTACAGGAGGGGACTGAGCATGCACCCCGAGGGCCCCAGTGTTGAGGATCAGCGTGGCAGATGTGTTGTTACCTACCCTTAACACCTGGGGGTGTCCGGTCAGGAAGTCAGAGATCCAGTTGCAGAGGGAGGTGTTCAGTCCCAGGGTCCTCTGTTTCTCCCCCTCTCTGTTTCTCCCCCTCCCTCTGTTTCTCCCCTCCTCCCCTCCCTCTGTTTCTCCCCTCCCTCTGTTTCTCCCCCTCCCTCTGTTTCTCCCCCTCCCCCTCTCTCTGTTTCTCCCCCTCCCTCTGTTTCTCCCCCTCTCTGTTTCTCCCCCTCCCTCTGTTTCTCCCCCCTCCCCTCCCTCTGTTTCTCCCCCTCTCTGTTTCTCCCCCTCCCTCTGTTTCTCCCCCTCTCTGTTTCTCCCCCTCTCTGTTTCTCCCCCTCTCTGTTTCTCCCCCTCTCTGTTTCTCCCCCTCTGTTTCTCCCCCTCCCTCTGTTTCTCCCCCTCTGTTTCTCCCCCTCTCTGTTTCTCCCCTTCTCTCTGTTTCTCCCCCTCTCTGTTTCTCCCCCTCTCTGTTTCTCCCCTTCTCTGTTTCTCCCCCCTCTGTTTCTCCCCCTCCCTCTGTTTCTCCCCCTCTCTGTTTCTCCCCCTCTGTTTCTCCCCCTCCCTCTGTTTCTCCCCCTCCCTCTGTTTCTCCCCCTCCCCCTCCCTCTGTTTCTCCCCCCTCTCAGTTTCTCCCCCTCCCTCTGTTTCTCCCCCCTCCCCTCCCTCTGTTTCTCCCCTCTCAGTTTCTCCCCCTCTCTGTTTCTCCCCTCCCTCTGTTTCCCCTCTCTGTTTCTCCCCCTCTCTGTTTCTCCCCCTCTGTTTCTCCCCCTCCCTCTGTTTCTCCCCCTCTCTGTTTCTCCCCCTCTGTTTCTCCCCCTCCCTCTGTTTCTCCCCCTCTCTGTTTCTCCCCCTCTCTGTTTCTCCCCCTCTCTGTTTCTCCCCCTCTCTGTTTCTCCCCCTCTCTGTTTCTCCCCCTCCCTCTGTTTCTCCCCCTCCCTCTGTTTCTCCCCCTCTCTGTTTCTCCCCCTCTCTGTTTCTCCCCCCCTCCCTCTGTTTCTCCCCCTCCCTCTGTTTCTCCCCCTCTCTGTTTCTCCCCCTCTGTTTCTCCCCCTCCCTCTGTTTCTCTCCCTCTCTGTTTCTCCCCTCCCTCTGTTTCTCCCCCCTCTGTTTCTCCCCCTCTCTGTTTCTCCCCCTCCCTCTGTTTCTCCCCCCTCTCTCTGTTTCTCCCCCGTCCCTCTGTTTCTCTAATTACAAAATGTTTGTATAATTAACTTGATGTTGCAAGAACGTTCCTAGAACACATTTCATGTTTCATTGCCTATGTTTGGTCTAGGCCCTCACATTGAGCAAAGATCCAGTTGCAGAGGGAGGTGTTTATTCCCAGGGTCCTTAGCTTAGTGATGAGCTTTGAGGGCACTAGGACGTTGATGCACAAGACGGTTCACACAATTGCCAATTTATAGAAATGTAGTTTATTTATTAATCACTGCAGTTAGATAACATTAGATAATCCAGAGATTCTTACATTTGCCTCGATTTGGCCGGCTAGTCCAGATCATCATAGGATTTGTAGTTCTTAATGACATTAACAGCTAATTAGCATTTCATTTTTTTGGGGGGGTAAATAGAGTTCCAGACATCGATGCCAAGATGCATATACAGGCAAATATATTGATCATCATCACCTTGTCCTAGAGAAATGACAGGGTAGGCCTACACGAAACACAGCCCTTATTGTTTCTAATATCTCCTATGGGGGAAAATGAATGGAACCATTTCTCTGTTTGACCTCTAGGTTTCATGACACTTACAGTAACGTGGTAATTTACAACAAGGAGGTTGAATATAATATAATACTTGACTCAAGACCATTCAGCTTTTTTTAATTTTTATACATTTTTAAAACAAGTCTAAAAAATATAATTCTACTTAATTGTAATTGTGTGTAGGCCAGTATTTATTTAATACATTTTACAATAAGGCTGTAACACAACAACATGTGGAAAAAGTCAAAGGGGTGTGAATACTTTCCGAAGGCACTGGATCTATGTATATTTTCATCCTATAGCAGAACCAGGAATTAACCATGAGTTTGAAAGGTTTGTTAGTTCAACTGGAAGGTAAAATAATAGTATGTTGAAATCATATTCCGCCAAGAAATGTAAGAAAGTAACAGTGATGTGTTTCCTATTGAGTTCTAGAATGTTTAAACTGTAACAAAACAAAAACAAAAAACAATGACTATTTGATTGTAAATAAACTATGTTACACGGTGACAGGAAGACAGGCATTTAAACAAGAAATGGACAGGACATTTTTAGGCTTGAATGTTTGAGTATTCAAACTAGAGGTCTTCACGGGTCCAACAGGCCCGACATTTCGAGAACCAACCTGGAACCCGAGCAGGTCCATGTCCTAAATTCAGACTTTTGTCTCGGATCTGGGTTGCGTCTGATATAATTGCCACCGGTCTCAGGTATGTCCAATTAAAATTGGATTTACTGACCGGACCCGATTAGACCTGTCCTCATGTTAATTTACTGTTGGTGTGACGATAACTGCAAGAGCTTGTTATCTGTGTCAGACAATTGCAACTCAATAATACGTATAACTTTATGTCCAGCTGAAACTGGTTCCAGTGCCTCACCTCACGTGTGCCTGCTTCTGAGGAGAGAGAGAGAGTAATAGGAGCCTGTTGAATAAGAAGATGGAGTTTTTTTTTTCATTGAACTAAAACGAAGAGAAGGAGTATAGTGAAAATAAGCCCACAAGGGGAATGTCCTCGTGGAACAAGTTTTAATATTGTAGTGGACAAATATGAGCAGAAGGTTAGTGCAGACAAATGGACTGTGTACAACTCGCTATTCAGTTTTGATGCAATTTCCTACCTTTCATTTATTTATTTCGTAGCCTATCGTATCAATGATCGATTTAAGATTTAATTCTGTTGGCCCATTTTTTGTTGCCCAAATGAAGTTCCAGCTGTACTGTTGTGTTTACAGCAATATAGTATAATTACCAGTAGGCCTACAATCCAACTCCCACTCAAACCATGAAAAGGAAAAACTAAAGAGGGCAAGATGCAAAACTAAATTTAATGCCGCAATATAATAACCTATTCGTATTTTCCTTACAAACGATGGCTTGACTTACCTTTGAAATTACGCTAATGAAGTTAAGCAAATTCTGTGAAGGTTTGGTGTTGTATGGCTATTGGTTAGGTTTAGTTTACAGCAGGCCAGTGAAGGCGGTGACCACTAGCTGACTACTAGGTTTAGTTACAGCAGGACAGTGAAGGCGGTGACTGCCAGCTGACTACTAGGTTTAGTTACAGCAGGACGGTGAAGGCGGTGACTGCCAGCTGACTACTAGGTTTAGTTACAGCAGGACGGTGAAGGCGGTGACCGCCAGCTGACTACTAGGTTTAGTTACAGCAGGCCGGTGAAGGCGGTGACCGCCAGCTGACTACTAGGTTTAGTTACAGCAGGACGGTGAAGGCGGTGACCGCCAGCTGACTACTAGGTTTAGTTACAGCAGGACGGTGAAGGCGGTGACCGCCAGCTGACTACTAGGTTTAGTTACAGCAGGACGGTGAAGGCGGTGACCGCCAGCTGACTACTAGGTTTAGTTACAGCAGGACGGTGAAAGCGGTGACCGCCAGCTGACTACTAGGTTTAGTTACAGCAGGCGGTGAAAGCGGTGACCGCCAGCTGACTACTAGGTTTAGTTACAGCAGGCGGTGAAAGCGGTGACCGCCAGCTGACTACTAGGTTTAGTTACAGCAGGACGGTGAAAGCGGTGACCGCCAGCTGACTACTAGGTTTAGTTACAGCAGGCGGTGAAGGCGGTGACCGCCAGCTGACTACTAGGTTTAGTTACAGCAGGCCGGTGAAGGCGGTGACCGCCAGCTGACTACTAGGTTTAGTTACAGCAGGCCGGTGAAGGCGGTGACCGCCAGCTGACTACTAGGTTTAGTTACAGCAGGCCGGTGAAGGCGGTGACCTCCAGCTGACTACTAGGTTTAGTTACAGCAGGACGGTGAAGGCGGTGACCTCCAGCTGACTACTAGGTTTAGTTATACAGCAGGCCGGTGAAGGCGGTGACCTCCAGCTGACTACTAGGTTTAGTTACAGCAGGCCGGTGAAGGCGGTGACCGCCAGCTGACTACTAGGTTTAGTTACAGCAGGACGGTGAAGGCGGTGACCGCCAGCTGACTACTAGGTTTAGTTACAGCAGGCGGTGAAGCGGTGACCGCCAGCTGACTACTAGGTTTAGTTACAGCAGGCGGTGAAGCGGTGACCGCCAGCTGACTACTAGGTTTAGTTACAGCAGGCCGGTGAAGGCGGTGACCGCCAGCTGACTACTAGGTTTAGTTACAGCAGGCCGGTGAAGGCGGTGACCGCCAGCTGACTACTAGGTTTAGTTACAGCAGGCCGGTGAAGGCGGTGACCGCCAGCTGACTACTAGGTTTAGTTACAGCAGGCCGGTGAAGGCGGTGACCGCCAGCTGACTACTAGGTTTAGTTACAGCAGGCCAGTGAAGGCGGTGACCGCCAGCTGACTACTAGGTTTAGTTACAGCAGGCCAGTGAAGGCGGTGACCGCCAGCTGACTACTAGGTTTAGTTACAGCAGGCCAGTGAAGGCGGTGACCGCCAGCTGACTACTAGGTTTAGTTACAGCAGGCCAGTGAAGGCGGTGACCGCCAGCTGACTACTAGGTTTAGTTACAGCAGGACAGTGAAGGCGGTGACCGCCAGCTGACTACTAGGTTTAGTTACAGCAGGACAGTGAAGGCGGTGACCGCCAGCTGACTACTAGGTTTAGTTACAGCAGGACAGTGAAGGCGGTGACCGCCAGCTGACTACTAGGTTTAGTTACAGCAGGACAGTGAAGGCGGTGACCGCCAGCTGACTACTAGGTTTAGTTACAGCAGGACAGTGAAGGCGGTGACCGCCAGCTGACTACTAGGTTTAGTTACAGCAGGACAGTGAAGGCGGTGACCGCCAGCTGACTACTAGGTTTAGTTACAGCAGGACAGTGAAGGCGGTGACCGCCAGCTGACTACTAGGTTTAGTTACAGCAGGACAGTGAAGGCGGTGACCGCCAGCTGACTATTAGGTTTAGTTACAGCAGGATATGAAGATAGTGAGAGCCGGCATTCCAACTGATTCTGACAGTTGAACAATAGGTGAGGAAGAGTGTTTCAGAAATTACCAGAATTACCCCTTTAATCTAATAATATAAAGCTTATCTTTATACAAAATATTCGGATGAAAAATGAACAAATTGTGCTCCTTCTGTAAGTCTATATCTGTATAGCAGCCATCTGACAAGTGTAAAGAAATCCATTTCGATGTCGGGAACATGGCGCCCGGCATGTGTCTATCTTTCTCGCGGTCTCTCTAGGGCCTGAGCTCGTCTGCCTTAATATTTATTTTTAAAATATGATGCCTTCACCACAGGAGGGCAGTGCTGAGCTAACATGCAGTGGATGCCTAGACCTGTGCCTGCATGCGTGCAAATCACTGGGTATGGATGGGTTGGGTATGGATGGGTATGGATGGATATGGATGGGCATTTAGGGCTAAACCGTGCGCTAGACAATTTTTGAATATGCTACACATCAAAACACAATTAATATATACAAAAAAAAAAATGTTTTATTTGTTATTTGCAGTTTTTAAGGAAACGTAGCCTAACTGCGATCATTTGACAAATATTGCTTGTTTATTGATGGAGCTGGCAACGCCCAGTTGGAGGTTTTCTTTCTCTCTCTCTTTCTACAATTGGATCTGAACGGGGTGTCTGATCCCAACCAGCACAGGTCTGTCAGCACTGGAGGCTGCTGAAGGGAGGACGGCTCATAACAACGGCAGGAACCATGTGTGTGACGCCTTTTGAAACCATTCCACCCATTCCGCTCGAGTCATTACCAAGAGCCCATTCTACCCAATTAAGGTGCCACCAACCTCCTGTTTTGGGTCCTTTTCGGATCACGTCTGACTATCCTAGGGTCCATTTTTTTGGAATGGGTCTCCCCATTTAAAAAATATAATTTAGGCATATCTAGTCGGGTGGGAAAGCCACGAATCCATTTCAGAAGGTGTCTTTTTTGAACCTGTAAAGACCTCTAGTTCAAAACCCCCTCTCTGTGACGTATAGACACAAACCTTGACGCTCTTGTTCGCAATAAGTGAGGAATTTATGGAGGAGAATAGCCGTGTGAAACCAGGCTATCAAGTGACGATGCCGGATGCGGCACCACGTCGTCACACAGATATTGGATATAATAGCCGGGTCAAAGCCATTTTTCTATCTGTTCCATTCTACAGGACATTTCCCCTTCTGGTCCATCTTCAGTAGAGTGATCCAGGTGTAGGCTGATGCCTTCACCACAGGAGGGCAGTGTTGAGCTAACTTCCAGCCGTCAGCCAATGGTAACGAGGCTAGAGATATGCAAGTGTTACTGCAGGTTTGCAGCCTGTATAATATTTCACTATAAGTTACGTTTGATTTCCTGTTTCCTTTGAATGACCGACTGCAGTAAAAGTATGTGGACATTATGTAATTATAATTATAATATATATATTATATAATATATTATAATTAATTATACAGTATATATATATATATATATATATATATATATATATATATATATATCATTATTATGCAGGCTGGCTAGTGAGGCTGCCTTGACCTATAATAAATAGTGGCAATGTTTGGCTTTTTCATATGTGTGCCATGGAGGTATAGACAAATAAGGAACACATGACATAGACATATACATATATACATATAGATTTGTGTGTGTGTGTGTCTAAGTCATGTGTTCCTTATTTGTCTATATCTCCATTGCACAGACATGAAAAAATAAATATATATATGTGTGAGAGTGAGGGTGTGTGTGTGTGTGTGTGAAATACAATTGTATGTCCATGCTAAAGTGTTGTTGGAACCACCGATATCCATTTAAAATGTAGATTTAACATCTCAGATTTGCAACACAGTTACCAAAGAGCAGAAATGAAACAATATTGCCATCAATATCAAGGAAACCATCATCATTTAGTAGAGCAGCCTTCATCCAACACACGGACACAATAACTTGTTCTGTAACACCATCTGAACAAACAGACAGAACAGCGAGGGGGCTTTGAAACACACACACACACACACACACACACAGGGCCGTGAGGGGTCTTTGGAACACACACACACACAGGGCCGTGAGGGGTCTTTGGAACACACACACACACAGGGCCGTGAGGGGGTCTTTGAAATACACACACACACACACACACACACACAGGGCCGTGAGGGGTCTTTGAAACTTCAATCAGATTGTCTGTCTGACTCCATGATCCTAGTAACTCGCTGTATGTGTGTGTGTGTGTGTGTCTGTGTGTTGCGAGTGTAAAGTAGGGTGTGCACGTATTACTAAGACATTGTTACCGGCCACCAGTCCAGTTATTGGACAAAACAATTATATTCTAGGAAGATCTGACTGATGTGTTATTTTACTAATATGAAATTAGAACAATATTAATTATTGATTGTCTAGAAGGTTTGAATTCTTTGAGAATCAAAAAAACAAAAAGACAAACACAATTTCTACAAACATTGAAGTTCAAGTTAATCAACATATTTACAAACAAAAATAAGAACGATCACGAAAAGATAGAAAATAGAATAAAAGATGAGAAGGAGACCTGGAGACACGTGAATATTAGTAACGTGAGGAAAGTCTTTGATCCTGTGGTCAGGACACATGGTAGAGAACAAAGGGACCAGATGTCTGTTTGTCTGTTTGTCATGAGTTGGCTTTTCTCTTTTTCTCGTCTAAGAATTGGGGGTTCCATGTTGTAAGTCCTTCTTTTGGGTCCCTCTGTCTGTTGGATATTTATTTATTTATTTATTTGAGGCTCTGATAGTCTTCTTCTTCTTCTTCTTCTTCTTCTTTCCTTGAAGAAAGTTAGCTGTAGTGTTCCCTTCAGGCTACACTAGCTCTTTAAAAGGGAACTACACTCATCGATTCCGCATTGTGTTTCTTTCCGCTGCTCATTAAGAAAGGCAGCGGCCATATTACTGAAGCCCAAACGAGAGAGTTGTCTTTGATGGTGTTGTTCAATGTGGGTGTTTCTTGGGTGTGTCTTTGCCATTCAATCAAACAAACAAACAAACAAACAAACAAAGGGCAGTAGTGAGTAACTAAAAGGCGCTGGTCAATCCAACGTCTGCAGTGGCCGTGCAGCATTTACGTTAATAAGGCCTCTGCAGAGCAGCGCCGAGCAGCACAGAACTGTTGTGAAGGAAGTCAACCATTCATGTCAATGCGGAGCTATACGGCGCCCTCTGCATTGTTACACAATTGAGAGGCACACGGAGATGCGGTACTGGACCGCAATTGCACCATCCATCCAATCGCACCATCCGTACAGCGCCTCCGACCACATTTTCGGATCAATCATACATTGGCTCTTAGTGACAGCGAGAAGCGAAGCTAGCTTTGCTATGGAGAGAAGCTAGCTTTTAAAGTTGAGGATTTTTTCCTCCTGACATCTCAAGATGATCTGCTAATTCAGTTTTAATGTGCTGCGCTGACCTTTTGTTTTGACAGCAGATCGCTAGTTAGCATAGCCTGGGGATAGCTTTAACTGGTTAGCTTATCTAGCTAGCTGATATTTCTCTGTCTAATCCCAGTTATTCCAAGAAGTACCTGGAATGTGTTTTTAATGAGACACTCGTTTTACAACACCAAAGTAACTTGAAGTTTTCTAACGTCATGTGAAGACGTGTTACCATGGAAACGATATCAACAACAACTGCGAGTTGAATGCCCCGGGTCTTCAGTCAGCTGTAGCTGTCAACACAATATTCTATAACTGGCTAGTTTTTTTTCTTCGACTCCTTATCTCCTTATGTGCGCTGTTAGATCTTTCCAGAAGGTCAGTAGTCTACCGGGTAATATGACGAAAAGTGCAATTGCTGAAATTATGTTTTGATAACTTTCAAGTTATTTCAAGTACAATTCCACTGAACTAAAATACACTTGCAACATGTAGTGTGTTGGTCCCATGTTTCATGAGCAGAAATAAAAGATCCCAGGAATTTCTGTCCAGATATTTCTTTTTTTTTGTGACATGCCCTCACTTTGAATGGCTGCCTATGGGATTCTCAGCGAAATAGCTCCCAGATTGCAGTACCTATGGCTTCCACTAGATGTCAACCGTCTTTAGTCAAAGTCAAAGTCAAAGTCACCATTATTAGTCAGTTGTACAACCGAATGCCTTCAACTGAAATGTGTCTTCCACATTTAACCCAACCCCTCTGAATCAGAAAGGTGCGGGGGGCTGCCTTAATCGACATCCATTAGACAAGGTTTCATGCATTTATCATGGAACAGAGCCGTATAGAAGAAAAATTGGTAAGAGGACCCAGGAAGCCAGTTCAGTTTTTGGTGCGCGAGACCGTGTGCGCGTTCCACTTTATTTACCTTTTATATTGTTTAGGATACTATCCGTGTGAAATATAATCGTTAATATACATAAAAGTATACCTAAGGATACATTATAAATTATGTTTGATTTGTTTGGGCAAAGTTGATAGGTATAATTTGAACGCTTTCTCTTCACTGTACAACGGGCGACTCGACGGTGGATTTTCTGAACATAACGCGCCAACCAAACTGAGATTTATGGATATAAACAATTACTTTTTCTAACAAAAAAAACATGAATTGTCTTGCTTGGACACTTCGGATTGCCCTCAACAGAAGATCATCAAAGGTAAGCGATTTATTTTAGCTCTTATATGTGTTTTGTGAGACCCACGCTGGTTATGATATTATGCTAACAGATAAAATATGAGAGGTGCTATCCTCAAACAATCAAATGGGCTTTCGACGTGAAGCCTTTCTGAAATCTGACAACGCTGTGATATTGCCAAGACTCTAAGCTTTTGATGACTATGCAACACTTGTATATTGATGAATGTTTAATAATTTAACTTTTGGATTTTGAATTTGGCGCCTTACATTTCCCCGGGTAGTGTCGGGAATCTCATCTATCTCTGAACACCATCCAGTTTGATTTGTATTTGCCATTTATTTTTAACTGTGTACCTATGTACATTTTACGAACAAAGTATACGTTACATTAGTTATCTTGTTGTTTTTAGTCCCGCCCTTCAGCTCCACTCAACATCTCCCATCTATTGCTTAACTTCTTAGGGAGTGGTGGGGCGCTAGAAAATTCAGAGTGTTTCCTATCCAATAGTACTGATTATGTGCATATCCTATTTTCTGGGCCTGAGTGGCATTTTACTTTGGGCATGCCAGACTCTCCAAAACCGTCACCTATGCAGCCGCTCCCTAAGAAGTTAACACCATCCATTTTGTATTTTTCTTTACCATATATTTTGTAATGATCATTAAACATGTGCACCTTGTGCTGGGGACAATAAAAAGGCCAATCTAAAATGTGCAGTTTTGTCACACAACACAATGCCACAGATGTCTCAAGTTTTGAGGGAGCGTGCAATTGTCATGCTGACTGCAGGAATGTCTAACAGACATATTACCAGAAAATGTAATGTTCATTTTTCTACCATAAGCCTCCTCCAATAACATTTTAGAGAATTTGGCAATACATCCAACTGGCATCACAACCGCAGACCACATGTAACCACGCCATCCCAGGACCTCCACATCCGGTTTCTTTACCTGCGGGATCGTCTGAGACCAGCCATCCGGACAGCAGTGGGTTTGCACAGCTGAAGAATCTCAGGGAAGCTCATCTGTGTGCTCGTCATCCTCACCAGGGTCTTGACTTGACTGCAGTTTGGCATCGTAACAAACTTTAGTGGGCAAATGCTCATCTTCGATGGCTACTGGCACGCTGGAGATCCCAGTTTCAACACAATTGCATTTTATCGACAGCAATTTCAATGCACAGCGATACTGTGACGAGATCCTGAGGCCCATTCTCGTGCAATTCATCCATTGCCATCACCTCATGTTTCAGCATGATAATACAAGGCACAAGGATCTGTTCACAATTCCTGGTGCTGAAAATGTCCCAGTTCTTCCATGACCTGCATACTAACCAGACATTGAGAATGTTTCGATCAACATGTACGACAGCATGTTCCAGTTCCTGCCAATATCCAGCAACTTCACACAGCCATTAAAGAGGAGTGGGAAAACATTCCACAGGCCAAAATCAACAGCCAGATCAACTGAAGGTGATGTGTCACGCTGAATGAGGCAAATGGTGGTCACACCAGATATATATTTTTTAAAGTATCTATGACCAACAGATGCATACTGTATCTGTATTCCCAGTCATGTGAAATCCATAGATTAGGGCCTAATGAATTTATATAAATTGACTGATTTTATTATATGTCACTCACCACCTGGATTCCGTCTTATGTAGCAAAATTAGAAATTGTGTTTTTTTGACATTGGATAAAAGTAGAGACTTGGAGCTACAAAAGGGTATATCATATACTGCATTATGAGGAACAATGGGAAAGTAATTCTGCTTTGAAAGTTGATCAACTTTTGAGAAAATCGCCTTTGAATGTTTTGGAATCTGGTGAAGAGCTCTTCTTTGTCTTCACCCATTCAGCATCGTTCACACCCTCATAAGCTTTAGCCCCGCCCATCTCGTTTCGCTCTCGGAGTGCACACATGAAGCTCTGGCCAATGATTTGTTTACCTCTGGATAACATGAAAACACCCTTACCAGCTCTGCTGGCAACAATTTCATTACGTATTTTTTACTGACGTTTACTGACCCCGGCCATATTCAACGTGTGTTGTACAAACGCAACATAACGTTAGCTAACGAGCCAGCCAGCTATCTTTAGTTAGTTAACAATGAACAGTGCCAACAATGCCACGTTGCTGGGAGTTAGCCAACCATGTTCAATGTTAGATAGCTAACATTAGGCTCTGACTAGAAAAGCAAACGGCTCTGGGAAACAAATAATAATGTCAGCTAGGGAGCCAGCTAGCTAACGTTAGCTAGCTAGCTAACAGTACACTTTAGCTTGAAATGAAACCACTTTCTGTCAAAATTGGAAACGTGTAATATCTGAAAATGTAGCCAGCTAACGCTAGACTATCTTGCCTGTATGCATCATCATGCATCAAGGACGCATCTCACTGTCAGGAATGCTACACCACGGTTGCCCTTTAGGTTGAAGATGTAATCCGGAGACAGGTGTTTTCTTCCATCTCTTTAGTTATCGTACTCTAATTCCACTGATTTCAAATCTTGATCCTCCAGAAAGCGGAGAGCAACACTGATGCAGTTTCACAAAGAACCTTTTTTTTTAAATCGCGTTCAACAGGATTACCAACACAGACTGACGTGCTCAAACAGACAGAATGCTTCTTTATGGCAGACCAATCCAAACTCCTCTCTTGGCTTGTCCAGGACAGGACAGACAAGTGATCATATTTTAACCTATGACCTGATCAAATGTGCCAACCCTGAAGTGGGACTGGTGCCTGGCCACATCCTGCCCCAGCCTCCTGCTCCTGATATGGTAGGTGGGTTCCCTTCTGTTCCTGATATGGTAGGGGGGTTCCCTTCTGTTCCTGATATAGTAGGGGGGTTCCCTTCTGTTCCTGATATGGTAGGGGTGGGGGGTCCCTTCTTCTCCTGATATGGTAGGGGGATTCACTTCTGTTCCTGATATGGTAAGGGGGTTCCCACCACGCCGTTGAACAACAAATCCACCAGGTTGTGTAAGTGGCCTGTGAATGATATAAAATACCATCACTCAGTAAATGTATTTAAACAGTATCGCAGTATCATAGCTAGCTACTCCACACCAGTCACAGCCATCATGTCCTACGTTTGGTGTATGTAATCCATTCCTTGCATTCTTGCACGATATTGCTGAATGCATTAGAAGTTTGCACCAACTCTATGGAAGCCCAGATTCACTACTATGCCGAGCAAGTGTGCGTGCGTTGCAGCCTTGACATGTCCACAGCACATGACAGCTGGGGGTGGACCACACCTTGTTATCTCTGTGCAGCTGGGGGTGGACCACGCCTTGTTATCTCTGGACAACTGGGCGAGGACCACACCTTGTTATCTCTGGGCAGCTGGGGGTGGACCACACCTTGTTATCTCTGGGCAGCTGGGGGCGGACCACACTTATCTCTGGGAAGCTGGGCATCCATACCCAACCCTTCCATACCCATCCATATCCAACCCATCCATACCCATCCATACCCAACCCATCCATACCCATCCATACCCAACACATCCATACCCATCCATACCCAACCCATCCATACCCAAGCTATCCATACCCAACCCATCCATACCCATCCATACCCATCCATACCCAACACATCAATACCCATCCATACCCAACCCATCCATACCCATCCATACCCAACCCATCCATACCCAACACATCCATACCCATCCATAACCAACCCATCCACACCCATCCATACCCAACACATCCATACCCATCCATACCCAACCCATCCATACCCAAGCTATCCATACCCAACCCATCCATACCCATCCATACCCATCCATACCCATCCATACCCAACACATCAATACCCATCCATACCCAACCCATCCATACCCATCCATACCCAACCCATCCATACCCATCCATACCCATCCATACCCAACACATCAATACCCATCCATACCCAACCCATCCATACCCATCCATACCCAACCCATTCATACCCATCCATACCCAACTTATCCATACCCATCCATATCCAACCCATCCCTACCCATCCATACCCATCCATACCCATCCATACCCATCCATACCCAACCCATCCATACCCATCCATACCCAACCCATCCATACCCATCCTTACCCATCCATACCCAACCCATCCGTACCCAATCCAGCCATACCCAACCCATCCATACCCATCCATACCCAATCCAGCCATACTCATCCATACCCAACCCATCCATACCCAACCCAGCCATAAACATCCATACCCAACCCATCCATACCCATCCATACCCATCCATACCCATCCATACCCAACCCATGCATACCCAACCCATCCGTACCCATTGTGATGCAGTCACTTCCAAATCTTGTTTTGGATGAGTCTGACTTTATGACCAAAATGATCTGATTTACACTTTGTAGTACATTTTTTCAACTTATGTCTTACGTCTTCTTCTGAGACTGATGTGCTATTCTGTCCCAATTTCTATACTGGATTAAAGGTTCTATTCCCTAAAAGGTGTGGAAGAGGACATTTCATTTGTTGTCTTATATGGACTTAAGGAGACATAGATCTTGTCTTTAAGGTTGCTTTGTTCCCTGATATCTGTTTTCCAACTGTTTCTAAACTTCCCTGTTCTAACTTTCTGTCAAACAATCTTTCATGGTTCCTGTTATCCCAGGATGTGTGTGGGGGAGTGGACATGGGCCTACAATCTATGGTGATAAGCAGAAGTACCGGATTGTGAAACACCCCTTCCATCCTCTGTCTGTATAAAATGTCTGTGAGAACAAAGAGCGAGTCAAATTGGTTTTACCTTGCATGTACGCTTGTAATAAAGCTTTTTGTGTACTGAGATTGGACTGCCTTCTGAGTGATTTTTCCACCACTACAGGTACTAACTTCCCTAATGTATTAGTTTCCAGTTCTTGCCATTAAACGCGAAGGTCCAAACCCTGTGGTCTGGCTGCTGAAGATGGAGGCCCTTTTCCCTTGAGAGGTCCAGAAGGATAAGGTGACGCTATGTCCTACTGTGGGTAATCTGTCGTGTTCCTCCTAACTAGGGTGTTGTCATATTGTTCCATAATGAGGAGAGAAGAATGTAAAAACAGGTCCATTAAGTTACCCTGCTCTGCTCTGCTCTCATCTCAGCCTCCTGTTCATTAGCTTAGCAAAATATTAAAATACATTACAGTCCCATACAATACCATGCAGAATGTAGCATGATGTTAGAATACATCACAGTACCATACAGTATGTAGCATTATGTTACAATACTTTACAGTACTATACAGTGTGTAGCATTATGTTACAATACATCACAGTACCATACAGTATGTAGCATTATGTTACAATACATCACAGTACCATACAGTATGTAGCATTATGTTACAATACATCACAGTACCATACAGTATGTAGCATTATGTTACAATACATCACAGTACCATACAGTATGTAGCATTATGTTACAATACTTTACCATACAGTCTGTATCATTATGTTACAATACATTACAGTACCATACAGTATGTATCATTATGTTACAATACTTTACCATACAGTCTGTAGCATTATGTTACAATACATTACAGTACCATACAGTATGTAGCATTATGTTACAATACATCACAGTACCATACGGTATGTAGCATTATGTTACAGTACATTACAGTACCATACAGTATGTAGCATTATGTTACAATACATCACAGTACCATACGGTATGTAGCATTATGTTACAGTACATTACAGTACCATACAGTATGTAGCATTATGTTACAATACTTTACCATACAGTCTGTAGCATTATGTTACAATACATCACAGTACCATACAGTATGTAGCATTATGTTACAGTACATTACAGTACCATACGGTATGTAGCATTATGTTACAATACTTTACAGTACTATACAGTATGTAGCATTATGTTACAATACTTTACAGTACTATACAGAATGTAGTATTATGTTACAATACATCACAGTACCATACAGTATGTAGCATTATGTTACAATACTTTACAGTACCATACTGTCTGTATCATTATGTTACAATACATTACAGTACCATACAGTATGTAGCATTATGTTACAATACTTTACAGTACTATACAGTATGTAGCATTATGTTACAATACTTTACAGTACTATACAGTATGTAGCATTATGTTACAATACTTTACAGTACCATACAGTATGTAGCATTATGTTACAATACTTTACAGTACTATACAGTATGTAGCATTATGTTACAATACATTACAGTACTATACAGTATGTAGTGTTAGGTTACAATACATTACAGTACCATATGGTATGTAGTGTTAGGTTACAATACTTTACAGTACTATACAGTATGTAGCATTATGTTACAATACTTTACAGTACTATACAGAATGTAGTATTATGTTACAATACATCACAGTACCATACAGTATGTAGCATTATGTTACAATACTTTACAGTACCATACTGTCTGTATCATTATGTTACAATACATTACAGTACCATACAGTATGTAGCATTATGTTACAATACTTTACAGTACTATACAGTATGTAGCATTATGTTACAATACTTTACAGTACCATACAGTATGTAGCATTATGTTACAATACTTTACAGTACTATACAGTATGTAGCATTATGTTACAATACATTACAGTACCATACGTTATGTAGTGTTAGGTTACAATACATTACAGTACCATACGGTATGTAGTGTTAGGTTACAATACATTACAGTACCATATGGTATGAAGTGTTAGGTTACAATACATTACAGTTCCATTTGGTATGCAGCTGTTACGATCGTGTTCAGAAATGGACCAAGCGAGGGCACTGAATACGTTCCACATATTTATTAATTGTGAAAACAGACAAAAACAACAAAGAAAGAACTGAATCGGACACTAAGTAGCGCTCACACGGCACTTACAAAAACAATATCCCACAAACGCAGGTGGGAAAATGAACACCCTAAGTATGATCCCCAATTAGAGGCAACGACTAACAGCTGCCTCTAATTGGGAACCATACAAAACACCAACATAGAAATGAAAAAACTAGAACCCCCCCTAGTCACGTCCTGACCAAAAACACCATAGAGAACCCAGAGGGCTCTCTATGGCCAGGACGTGACAGTACCCCCCCCCAAAGGTGCGGACTCCCTCCGCAAAACCTGAAACTAGTTTGGGGAGGGTTCGGGTGGGCCACTAGCGTCGGTGGCGGCTCCGGTGCGGGATGTAGCACCCGCTCAGACCGCGGATCCGGCCAAGGAGCCGGGCTGAACGCTGTGCTTGGACTGGGCACCGGCGCAGAGGAAAGCTCCGGCCATGGAGCGGGACTGGACGCCGTGCCTGGACTGGTCACCGGTGCAGAGGAAGGCTCTGGCCTAGGAGCAGGACTGGATGCCGTGCCTGGACTGGGCACCGGTGCAGATGAAGGCTCCGGCCTAGGAGCAGGACTGGATGCCGTGCCTGGACTGGGCACCGGTGCAGATGAAGGCTCCGGCCTAGGAGCAGGACTGGATGCCGTGCCTGGACTGGGTACCGGCGCAGAGGAAGGCTCTGGCCTAGGAGCAGGACTGGACGCCATGCCTGGACTGGGTACCGGCGCAGAGGAAGGCTCTGGCCTAGGAGCAGGACTGGACGCCATGCCTGGACTGGGTACCGGCGCAGAGGAAGGCTCCGGCCTAGGAGCAGGACTGGATGCCGTGCCTGGACTGGGTACCGGCGCAGAGGAAGGCTCCGGCCCTGGCACCGGGCTGGGAAGGTGCACTGGAGGCCTGTTGCGTGGAGCCGGCACAGGTTGCACCGGACTGGTGACACGCTCTTCAGGGCGAGTGCGTGGAGCCGGCACAGGTTGCACCGGACTACAACAAATGATGGACAGATCTGGCACTGTTGCAGAGAAAACGACAGAGGCAACATATGAGATTGCTTGCATACTCGCGAGAAACAAGAAGGCCTTCACAGGAGATAGTCAAATAATGTTTTTTACTGATAATAATATTGACTGGTCAAATCTGGCATTGCGAGGGAAGGAGAAGGGAATCATAGGCTTGATGAGAAAGAGAGAGGATATTCCTGAATTTGTTTTACGCTTCATTGTATCATTCATCAAGAAGCACTTGTGACTAAACTCAGACTGTGACTTACAGAATGTGATGCAGCAAGTTGTGAACATTATTATTGCGAGGGCACTGAATCACCGGCAATTCTGCCAGCTGCTGATGGAATACCAGACAGAATAAGGCGACTTGATATTTCACAATAAGGTGAGATGGCTGTCTCGTGGTTTTGGAAAGATTTCTCTCTCTCTCCTCCCTCAAATCCGTGAATTTGTTGCAAGCCAGGCGAGAGAGGAGCCAGAGATGGATGATCCACAGTGGATATTAAAGCTGTTTTTTTTAAACTGTCATCACCTGCCACCTGAACACGGTGAATCTCCAGCTCCAAGGGAAACCGAAAACCTCGGACAAAATGCTGCGTGTGGTCACAGCATTTCAAAATAAAATCACCACACTGTTCATACCTGACAGACAGTTTGTTCATTTCAGAAAAAAATTCAAAACCGCCACCACATCATTTCAAAACAGCCACCACATAATTTCAAAACAGCCACCACATCATTTCAAAACAGCCACCACATCATTTCAAAACAGCCACCACATCATTTCAAAACAGCCACCACATCATTTCAAAACAGCCACCACATCCGACCCAGACAGTGCAGCATGATGCATGTGTGCGTGTGTTGGAAGTTGTGCGTGTGTTGGAGTTGAAGTTGGAGTTTGAGTCAAGACTCAAGGATATCAAGGAGTACAAGGAGTTTTTCAACTTCATTGAGAACCCCTTTCATGTGTCAGTGTCATCTCTGACCCCCAGTCATCACAGCCCTCTGTCCTGACCGTGCTGGAATACAGAGGGAGATAGTGAACCTGCGGGAAAATGACACATTGCAAGGTGTGTAACTAAGATCAGGTGTTACCCATTTCTGGAGCCTTGTGTCAGACAGAGTATACACTTCTGCCCTGTGTCAGACAGAGTATACACTTCTGCCCTGTGTCAGACAGAGTATACACTTCTGCCCTGTGTCAGACAGAGTACCCACTTCTGCCTTGTGTCAGACAGAGTACCCACTTCTGCCATGTGTCAGACAGAGTATACACTTCTGCCCTGTGTCAGACAGAGTACCCACTTCTGCCTTGTGTCAGACAGAGTACCCACTTCTGCCTTGTGTCAGACAGAGTACCCACTTCTGCCATGTGTCAGACAGAGTATACACTTCTGCCCTGTGTCAGACAGAGTACCTACTTCTGCCCTGTGTCAGACAGAGTATACACTTCTGCCCTGTGTCAGACAGAGTATACACTTCTGCCCTGTGTCAGACAGAGTATACACTTCTGCCCTGTGTCAGACAGAGTACCCACTTCTGCCTTGTGTCAGACAGAGTACCCACTTCTGCCATGTGTCAGACAGAGTATACACTTCTGCCCTGTGTCAGACAGAGTACCCACTTCTGCCTTGTGTCAGACAGAGTACCCACTTCTGCCTTGTGTCAGACAGAGTATCCACTTCTGCCTTGTGTCAGACAGAGTATACACTTCTGCCCTGTGTCAGACAGAGTATACACTTCTGCCCTGTGTCAGACAGAGTACCCACTTCTGCCTTGTGTCAGACAGAGTACCCACTTCTGCCATGTGTCAGACAGAGTATACACTTCTGCCCTGTGTCAGACAGAGTACCTACTTCTGCCCTGTGTCAGACAGAGTATACACTTCTGCCCTGTGTCAGACAGAGTACCCACTTCTGCCATGTGTCAGACAGAGTATACACTTCTGCCCTATGTCAGACAGAGTACCCACTTCTGCCTTGTGTCAGACAGAGTACCCACTTCTGCCTTGTGTCAGACAGAGTATCCACTTCTGCCTTGTGTCAGACAGAGTATCCACTTCTGCCATGTGTCAGACAGAGTGTACACTTCTGCCCTGTGTCAGACAGAGTATACACTTCTGCCTTGTGTCAGACACAGAGTATCCACTTCTGCCTTGTGTCAGACACAGAGTATCCACTTCTGCCTTGTGTCAGACACAGAGTATCCACTTCTGCCTTGTGTCAGACACAGAGTATCCACTTCTGCCTTGTGTCAGACACAGAGTATCCACTTCTGCCCTGTGTCAGACACAGAGTATCCACTTCTGCCTTGTGTCAGACACAGAGTATCCACTTCTGCCTTGTGTCAGACACAGAGTATCCACTTCTGAAGCAGTGTGTGCAAAAGGGTGACATCATCTCTTGTCAGCACTTATTCACGTGAAGCAACATTTTCAACTATAAACACTGTGAATCAAAAACAGAGAAACTGACTGACCAATGCACACCTGGATTGCCTCACAAAGGATAGCAACAACAGACTATACATTTACAATGAATATAGTCAAGGAGCCGAAGGGACATTTTCGCTCATCCAACTACTGAGGTAACATTTAGTATGGGTCTTATTCATGTGATGTAGCCTATTTGATGTGTGTATGTATATATTTGTGATGTGCTGTACATCAAATCATATTGCATGTGCTCTATTGCTCTGAATTTGCTCTCAATTGATAATTGATAATATTGGATTAAAAACTAAAACAACAGAAAGATCTGTGAGGCCATCTGAATGATTGTCTCAACCCAATGTGGCCCCCTTACAAACATTGTGAGCTTCCTTCTATAGAGCAACACTGCTGTACACACAATCGGTATGTAGTGGTTGTTATAGTAGGGAGCTCCATAGTTAGGGATGTAGTGGTTGTTATAGGAGGGAGATCCATAGTTAGTGATGTAGTGGTTGTTATAGGAGGGAGCTTCATAGTTAGGGATGTAGTGGTTGTTATAGGAGGGAGCTTCATAGTTAGGGATGTAGTGGTTGTTATAGGGAGCTCCATAGTTAGGGATGTAGTGGTTGTTATAGGAGGGAGATCCATAGTTAGGGATGTAGTGGTTGTTATAGGAGGGAGCTCCATAGTTAGGGATGTAGTGGTTGTTATAGGAGGGAGCTCCATAGTTAGGGATGTAGTGGTTGTTATAGTAGGGAGCTCCATAGTTAGGGATGTAGTGGTTGTTATAGTAGGGAGATCCATAGTTAGGGATGTAGTGGTTGTTATAGTAGGGAGATCCATAGTTAGGGATGTAGTGGTTGTTATAGGGAGCTCCATAGTTAGGGATGTAGTGGTTGTTATAGGAGGGAGCTCCATAGTTAGGGATGTAGTGGTTGTTATAGGAGGGAGCTCCATAGTTAGGGATGTAGTGGTTGTTATAGGGAGCTCCATAGTTAGGGATGTAGTGGTTGTTATAGTAGGGAGCTCCATAGTTAGGGATGTAGTGGTTGCTATATTAGGGAACTCGGATACTGTCAAATGTATTGTTTTGAGACAATTTCTTTATTCCGGGAAATGTTTTCCGAGTTTGTCCACATCCCCATCAGTCCATATTATTGGTAAACTACACAGTAATGTAAAAGTATAATTTTTTTGTTACCCTGTACGTAATATAGTACACTGATCACAATTTGGTTTTAATCCAGAGAGGTTAGAAAAATGATCTAGATCCTCTATGAGGCTGTTTAGGGATCCAAGTTGTGGATTTAAAAGAAAACATGAATCATCAGCGTACAGTGACTCCTTTGTTTTTACACCCTGGATTTTTAATCCCTTATATTACTGTTGGATCTGGTTTTAATAGCTACCATTAAGTATTAAATAAATACTATTTATTAGTCCCAGAGATAACATGAAGTGACGTTTTGTTAGATAAAATCCTTTTTTCATATCTTAAAAAGGTCCATATAGCATGCAGGATCCATTTTGTATTTCCACTCGTTCAATTTGCAAAGAAAGGAATCTGTGAAAATCTAATCCTAACCCTAACTATTTGACCGAAAACAAATAAATAAATAAATAAATAGTCAATTTTTTTTATTAAATTATTAAGTTAACAAAATCCGTTTTTTAAATCTCAATGCGAGATCATGTGAAAAACCCTCCAATAGCTTTATCGTCTCTTATTGCGAGGGTTTCGAAGTATAAAAGGAGTTTAAATCCCATTTGACAACATGCCTTTTCAGCTTAGCCTGTAGCCCTTTTCGTGCAGTCAAACGACCAAATAGCCCGCTAGTGGCCTCATGGGTGACATGGTATAAATAGTTTAATTAATAATGAATAAAAAAAAAATATATTTTTTTTTTTATGCAGAAAATCTGGGGTTTCTATGTCAACGGATGTTGTTATATTTCAGTCTGCTGTGACGTATATACGTTGTAATAATTCGATGCAAACTCAAACTGCAATACATTTCAACTATTTCTCTGACATGGTACAGGTGTCTTCTTCTTGTTAAGCCCATGATCATGTAGATGAGGTGCATGGCTTTTCTAGACGTGTTGAAGGCTACCCAGAAACACTCTGTGTGACTCTGGTTCAGCCCGCTGCAGTAAACAGTTAATCGTTTTTTTTTATTTGTGTTTCATGGTCTTTGATTAATCTATTTAAATTGCTTTTTGTTGATTTTTTTTTCATTTTATTGTTTTAAGTGTGTTACTATTTTACATGCACTTCAAATAAACTTTGAATTGAAGTTTGATTTGATATTGGATATGATAACATGTGCGCATATAGACTCCATTAACTTTATAGTCTAAAATTTGTTTTTGAGAAGTTTTTACAAACAATACCGATCCAGCTCTCTTGGTATTATGACGTCTCAATACTGAGTTACTACTTTTTATCGTTATTAAATATTTTCTGACTATACATCCGGAAACAGGGCATTTTATGCAGTGAGAGTGTACAGTATCAAATCAAATCAGATTGTATCGGTCACGTACACATGGTTAGCAGATGTTATTGCGGGTGTAGCGAAATGCTTGTGCTTCTAGTTCCGACAGTGCAGTAATATCTAACAAGTAATATAACAAAACCACACACGTGCATCAAGTCCACAAACACAAATAGACATGTGTTTGGAAGTGAAATATTTTTTTATTTTAACAAAATATTTATCTCTTTCCACCCCCCCACCCCCTCTCTCTCTCCTTCCCTCTCACTCTCTCCCCCCTCCCTCCCTCCCTCCCTCCTTCCTTCCTTCCTTCCTTCCTTCCTTCCTTCCTTCCTTCCTTCCTTCCTTCCTTCCTTCCTTCCTTCCTTCTCTTCCTTCCTTCCTTCCTTCCTTCCTTCCTCTATCTCTCTCTCTCTCTCCTTTCTTCCTCTCTCTCTCTCTCTCTCTCTCTCTCTCTCTCTCTCTCTCTCTCTCTCTCTCTCTCTCTCTCACTCTCCCCCCATCTCTCTCTTTCTCGCTCTCCCCCCATCTCTCTCTCTCTCTTGCTCTCTCTCTGTTCTCCTGTCATGGTCTTTGTTAGCTGTGACTTTTCGCCGTGTGGGTGTCTGAGCAGAGACAGCATGCCTCTCGCTGGCTCACGGCCGCCGTTTCCACGGCAACTTTATAATTGTTTTGGACACGATCCAGACTCCACTGGATACCAAGCGCGTTATTGATGTCAAAAGAAACATGTATAAAACCAGGAGATGTGAATACCGCCATATGGTTGGTTCCACACAGCTACAGCCTGGCTCCATACAGGCCATTTAACTGTTTTCAATGAGACATTTTATTGTATTGGTGAATAGAACCCACATGTGACTGAAGATGATGTTTTGTAAATGTCATACTTTTTTTGTATGACAAAGGAATTATTGAGGACGGATACTGTCAATAGGAGGCAGAGAGATGTCAGTGTGTTATTGAGGACGGATACTGTCAATAGGAGGCAGAGAGATGTCAGTGTGTTATTGAGGACGGATACTGTCAATAGGAGGCAGAGAGATGTCAGTGTGTTATTGAGGACGGATACTGTCAATAGGAGCCAGAGAGATGTCAGTGTGTTATTGAGGACGGATACTGTCAGTAGGAGGCAGAGAGATGTTAGTGTCTTATTGAGGACGGATACTGTCAATAGGAGCCAGAGAGATGTCAGTGTGTTATTGAGGACGGATACTGTCAGTAGGAGGCAGAGAGATGTCAGTGTGTTATTGAGGACGGATACTGTCAATAGGAGGCAGAGAGATGTCAGTGTGTTATTGAGGACGGATACTGTCAATAGGAGGCAGAGAGATGTCAATGTGTTATTTTGTCCTATTCATGTCATTAAGTCATTTTCACAGTATGTAGCGGTGTGTGTGTCTGTGTGTGTGTGTGTGTGTGTGTGTGTGTGTGTGTGTGTGTGTGTGTGTGTGTGTGTGTGAGGCCCGCTGAAGACATTATGTCCATCACAACATGGTATTTTATTCACAGCCTCAGTAAAGGACTTCTGAGTGAGGTATCACTCCTGCCGATGTTAGCAACATTATAACAGAAAGAGTCAGCACATTGTAAAGATGCCTGACATAAAAACAGATCATCTGACAGTAATGCTCGGAGAGAAATAAATTCTCTAATTTCACTACGTATCCATACAGTATATACCAGACTGTATAGGCCCTGTCAAGTACCCAGGTAGATATGCTATCCATGAAGGAGAGCAGCCTGTGAATTACCCTGGTAGATATGTTATCCATGAAGGAGAGCAGCCTATGTATTACCCTGGTAGATATGTTACCCATGAAGGAGAGCAGCCTGTGAATTACCCTGGTAGATATGTTACCCATGAAGGAGAGCAGCCTGTGTATTACCCTGGTAGATATGTTACCCATGAAGGAGAGCAGCCCTGTGTATTATCCTGGTAGATATGTTACCCATGAAGGAGAGCAGCCTATGTATTACCCTGGTAGATATGTTACCCATGAAGGAGAGCAGCCCTGTGTATTACCCTGGTAGATATGTTACCCATGAAGGAGAGCAGCCTATGTATTGCCCTGGTAGATATGTTACCCATGAAGGAGAGCAGCCCTGTGTATTACCCTGGTAGATATGTTACCCATGATGGAGAGCAGCCCTGTGTATTATCCTGGTAGATATGTTATCCATGAAGGAGAGCAGCCCTGTGTATTATCCTGGTAGATATGTTACCCATGAAGGAGAGCAGCCGGTGTTATGCCAAGGCAGAGGTTATGTGTGTTATCCCTGTATGTTGTTTACCCATCATAGATCCTATATTGTCCTTCACACCTTCACCATCTCTCTCTCCTTCCTCCTCCCCCCTGTGAGTTTTCCTTATACCATCAACGATACCGTCTTCAGCCTCACCCTCTTCTCCCTCCCTCACCCCCCCTTACCACTCAGTCTCCCCCTTTCCCCCCTCCCATCCTACCCCACTCCCTCCCAGAGCCCTTAGCCGTGTCCACATGAACCGCCGCACCAGCAACAGTCATTAGAATAACATATAGCGTCAACAGCTGTGATCAAAGCCCCCAGTGAATATCCCCAACCAATCAGTTTTCTCTATATCCCCAACCAATCAGTTTGCTCTATATCCCCAACCAATCAGTTTTCTCTATATCCCCAAGCAATCAGTTCTATCTATATCCCCAACCAATCAGTTCTCTCTATATCCCCAACCAACCAGTTCTCTCTATATCCCCAACCAATCAGTTCTCTCTATAGCCCCAACCAATCAGTTCTCTCTATATAACCAACCAATCAGTTCTCTCTATAGCCCCAACCAATAAGTTTTCTCTATATCCCCAACAAATCAGTTCTCTCTATATCCCCAATACGCTTCATCCTGGAAGCTATTCTAGCGAGGTGGCAAACATTAGCTAGCTGACTAACGTTAGCTAGGCTAGGGGCTAGGGGTTAGGGGTTAGTGGACAGGTTAGCTAACAAGCTAACAAGTAGCTAATTAGCTAAAATCCTAAAGTTGTCCGTGATGAGATTTGAACTCGCAACCTTTGAGTTGCTAGACGTTCGCATTACACAATACCCATCCATCCTGACTAAGCACCCTACTTTTGTTTTTGCTTTTGCTTGAGTTATGTACCCATACCAAATGTTACATATACTTATTTTTGTGTGCCGTATTTACTTTTACTATGTTACGTCTGGTCTCTGTATCCCCAAAAGGCTTCGTCCGGGAATATAAACAGCACCCAGTTCTCTCTGTGTTTGGATACAAAATGTGTGTGTGCCCTCCCTCAACATCCAACCCCCCTTTCCATCATCCTACCTCCCTCCCTCCCCCTCCTTCTCCTCCTCCTCCTCCTCCTCCTCCTGTCTCAAACTGTACAAACACTGGCATCTCAAACTGTACAAACACTGGCATCTCAAACTGTACAAACACTGGCATCTCAAACTGTACAAACACTGGCATCTCAAACTGTACAAACACTGGCATCTCAAACTGTACAAACACTGACATCTCAAACTGTACAAACACTGGCATCTCAAACTGTACAAACACTGGCATCTCAAACTGTACAAACACTGGCATCTCAAACTGTACAAACACTGGCATCTCAAACTGTACAAACACTGGCATCTCAAACTGTAAAAACACTGGCATCTCAAACTGTAAAAACACTGGCATCTCAAACTGTACAAACACTGACATCTCAAACTGTACAAACACTGGCATCTCAAACTGTAAAAACACTGGCATCTCAAACTGTACAAACACTGGCATCTCAAACTGTACAAACACTGGCATCTCAAACTGTAAAAACACTGGCATCTCAAACTGTACAAACACTGGCATCTCAAACTGTACAAACACTGGCATCTCAAACTGTACAAACACTGGCATCTCAAACTATACAAACACTGGCATCTCAAACTATACAAACACTGGCATCTCAAACTATACAAACACTGGCATCTCAAACTGTACAAACACTGGCATCTCAAACTGTACAAACACTGACATCTCAAACTGTACAAACACTGGCATCTCAAACTGTAAAAACACTGGCATCTCAAACTGTACAAACACTGGCATCTCAAACTGTACAAACACTGGCATCTCAAACTGTAAAAACACTGGCATCTCAAACTGTACAAACACTGGCATCTCAAACTGTACAAACACTGGCATCTCAAACTGTACAAACACTGGCATCTCAAACTGTAAAAACACTGGCATCTCAAACTGTACAAACACTGGCATCTCAAACTGTACAAACACTGGCATCTCAAACGATACAAACACTGGCATCTCAAACTGTACAAACACTGGCAACAGAGGGTGATCCTCAACACAAATGTAAATTACCCTTATCTCCCTTGCTCTCTCTCTCTCTCTCTCTCTCTCTCTCTCTCTCTCTCTCTCTCTCTCTCTCTCTCTCTCTCTCTCTCTCTCTCTCTCTCTCTCAATTTCAATTCAAGGGGCTTTATTGGCATGGGAAACATATGTTAACATTGCCAAAGCAAGTGAAGTAGATAATAAACAAAAGTAAAATAAACAATAGAAAAATAGGTTCCAAAAAGGAATAGAGACATTTCATATGTCATATCATGGCTTTATACTGTACAGTGTTGTAATGATGTGCAAATAATTCAAGTACAAAGCGAAAATAAACATAAATATGGGTTGTATTTACAATGATGTTTGTTCTTCACTGGTTGACCTGTTCTTGTGGCAGCAGGTTACAAATCTTGCTGCTGTGATGGCACACTGTGATATTTCACCCAGTAGATATGGGAGTTTATAAAAATTGGGTTTGTTTTCAAATTCTATGTCAGTCTGTGTAATCTGAGGGAAATATGTGTCTAATATGGTCATATATTGGGCAGGAGGTTAGTTTTTTTTGTTAATTCTTTCCAATGTGCCAAGAAATTATCTTTTTTTTTGTTTTCTCATGATTTGGTCGGGTCTAATTGTGTTGCTGTCCTGGGGCTCTGTGGGGTCTGTTTGTGTTTGTGAACGGAGCTCCAGGACCAGCTTGCTTAGGGGACTCTTCTCCAGGCTCATCTCTCTGTAGGTGATGGCTTTGTTATAGGAAGGTTTGGGAATCACTTATTTTTAGGTGGTTATAGAATTGAAAAATGCTATTTTCTGAATTCTGATCATTAGCGTGTATCGGGGGGGTATCTCTCCCTCCCTTCTCTAGTTAATATATGGGCTGTGAGAAGGAATCCTCTTGAGTGAGAAGTGACTGAAACTGGTGTGGAGGACAACAGGTTCTTCACTTCTTAACTGTGACTAGCTTCAACAAGTCACCGTCTATTTACATGCTGAGAGAGCAGAGACAGACTGTCGTTGCACTTCTTACCGGTGTTATAGGAATGCAGGGTCATCCTCACATTGCTGCTGTCTTATGGAAGCAGATGCTTCAGAATGGATAGATGATAATACTATTAATGAGATAATAGCCTGGAAACCAGTCTTGCTGTCATGCTCAATGACACAGAATACGATGAGTGGGAATTTTAGCACGACACGTTCTGGATTTCAGTCTATTAACACTGAACAAAAAAATATGAATGTAACATGTGGAGTGTTGGTCTCATGTTTCATGAGCTGAAATAAAAAGATCCCAGACATTTTCCATACGAACAAAAAGCTTATTTCTCTCAAATGTTTGTGCACACATTTGTTTACATCCCTGTTAAGAGTTTTTTTTTGGTTTTGTTTATTTTGCCAAGATAATCCATCCACCTAACAGGTGTGGCGTATTAAGACGCTGATTAAACAGCATGACCGTTACACAGGTGCACCTTGTGCTGGGGGACAATAAAAGGCCAATCTATGATGTGCAGTTTTGTCACACAACACAATGCAACAGATGTCTCGACTTTTGAGGGAGTTTGCAATTGGCATGCTGATTACTGGAAAGTCCACTGTTGCCAGTGAATTGAATGTTAATTTCACTACCATAAGCCGCCTCCCAATGTCGTTTTCAAGAGTTTGGCAATACGTCCAAACGGCATCACCAGCGCAGACCACGTGTAACCACGCAAGCCCAGGATCTCCACATCCGGCTTCTTCACCTGCGGGATCGTCTGAGACCAGCCACCTGATGAGGGTTATTTCTGTCTGTAATAAAGCCCTTTTGTGTGTGTGTGTGGGGGTGTGTGTGTGTGTGTGTGCGTACTCAGTGGCATAAAGTACTTAAGTAAAAAATACTTTAAAATAACACTTCAGTAGTTTTTTGTGGTATCTGCTTGAGTGGGAGTATACACGGCTGTGACTATAACCGAAGAGAATTCTCTTGGGAGGTGATTCGGTCGGCATTTGATTGTGAGGTATTCTAGGTTGGGTGAACAAAAGGACTTGAGTTTCTGTATGCTATCACAATCACACCACAAGTAGTTAATCATGAAGCATACACCCCCCGCCTTTCTTCGTCCAGTAGAGTTCTTTATTCCTGTCTGTCATGTCTTAGGAGCTAGAAGCAGAGCTGCCTTGTCTGTCATGTCTTAGGAGCTAGAAGCAGAGCTGCCTTGTCTGTCATGTCTTAGGAGCTAGAAGCAGAGCTGCCTTGTCTGTCATGTCTTAGGAGCTAGAAGCAGAGCTGCCATGTCTTAGGAACTAGAAGCAGAGCTGCCATGTCTGTCATGTCTTAGGAGATAGAAGCAGAGCTGTCATGTCTGTCATGTCTTAGGAGATAGAAGCAGAGCTGCCTTGTCTGTCGGCACCATCTTGCCCAAGAGAACATCCCTGGTCATTTCCACTGACTCTGATCTGGCCGACTCACTAAACACTAAAGGCTTCCTTTGTAAATTATTTCTGAGTGTTGGAGTGTGCCACTGGTTATTATTACATTGAAAAAAATAAAACAATTGAGGTGTCTGGTTTGCTTAATATAAGGAATTGGAAATTGTTTATACTTTTATTTTGATACATATGTATATTTGAGCATTTCCTTTTACTTTTAATACTGAAATATATTTAAAACCAAATACTTTTAGACTTTTACTCACATTGGATTTTACTGGATGACTTTCATTTTTATTTGAGTAATTTTCTATTAACTTATTTGTTACTTTTACTCAAGTATGACAATTGGGTACTTCTTCCACCACTGTGAGTACTGCATTTGTCTTTGTGGATCATTGGAGCAGAGGAGGCATGCTTGGCCACATGAAGGTGTCACCAGACATCAGTGTCTCCCTGTCAGAGAGCGCCTGGCCCCGGCCCAGTACACACTGTCAACTACATCTAGAAATGATTTCACAGTCCGAGTTTACAAGTTCAGCTTCACTGTGTTCCTCCTCCAGACGGAGACGGAACGGAGGGAAGAACACTGTCACTATCACAGGGCATTCCCTCATGTACAAGCTCTGTAGCATCTCTCTCTCTCCTCTATTTCTGTTATTCTGTCATTCTCTCATTCTCTTATTCTCTCCTCTCCTCTCGTCTCTCCTCTCATCTCTAATCTTTCCTCTCTCTTCTCCTCCCTGCCCCCCCTCTCATCTCCTTTCCTGTCCTCTCTCATTCTAGGCTTTGTGGAACAAGTTCCACAGACATGTGACTAACAGAAATGGAATAATGTGTCCCAGAACGAAGGGGGTCAAAATCAAAAGTAACAGTCAGTATCTGGTGTGGCTACCAGCTGCATTAAGTACTACAGTGCATCTCCTCCTCATGGACTGCACCAGATTTGCCAGTTCTTGCTGTGAGATGTTACCCCACTCTTCCACCAAGGCACCTGCAAGTTCCCGGACATTTCTGGGGGGAATGGCCCTAGCCCTCACCCTCCGATCCAACAGGTCCCAGACGTGCTCAATGGGATTGAGATCCGGGCTCTTCGCTGGCCATGGCAGAACACTGACATTCCTGTCTTGCAAGAAATCACACACAGAACGAGCAGTATTGCTGGTGGCATTGTCATGCTGGAGGGTCATGTCAGGATGAGCCTGCAGGAAGGGAACCACAAGAGGGAGGAGGATGTATTCCCTGTAATGCACAGCATTGAGATGGCCTGCAATGACAAGCTCAGTCCAATGATGCTGTGACACACCGCCCCAGACCATGACGGACCCTCCACCTCCAAATCGATCCCGCTCCAGAGTACAGGCCTCGGTGTACCGCTCATTCCTTCGACGATAAACGCTAATCCGACCACCACCCCTGGTGAGACAAAACCGCGACTTGTCAGTGAAGAGCACTTTTTGCCAATCCAATATGGTCCAGCGACGGTGGGTTTGTGCCCATAGGCGACGTTGTTGCCGGTGATATCTGGGGAGGACCTGCCTTACAACAGGCCTACAAGCCCTCAGTCCAGCCTCTCTCAGCCTATTGCGAACAGTTTGAGCACTGATGGAGGGATTGTGTGTTCCTGGTGTAACTAGGGCAGTTGTTGTTGCCATCCTGTACCTGTCCCGCAGGTGTGATGATTTGGTTATGGTGTATGTAAACTTCTGACTTCAACTGTTTAGAACATATAGACATATAGAATATATAGAACATATAGACCTATAGACATATAGACATACAGAACATTCTATATGTCTATATGTCTATAAGTTCTATATATTCTGTTATATATTCTATATAAGTCGGAAGTTTACAATCACATTAGCCAAATACATTTAAACTCAGTTTTTCACAATTCCTGACATTTAATCCTAGTAAAAATGTCATGTTTTAGGTCAGTTAGGATCACCACTTTATTTTAAGAATGTGAAATGTCAGAATAATAGTAGAGAGAATGATTTATTTCAGCTTTTATTTCTTTCATCACATTCCCAGTGGGTCAGAAGTTTACATACACTCAATTAGTATTTGGTAGCATTGCCTTAAATTGTTTGAACTTTGGTCAAACGTTTCGGGTAAGTTTCCAAAAATATGTTGGGTGAATTTTGGCCCAGTCCTCCTAACAGAGCTGGTGTAACTGAGACAGGTTTGTAGGCCTCCTAGCTCGCACACACTTCTCAGTTCTGCCCACAAATGTTCTATAGGATTGAGGTCGGGGCTTTGTGATGGCCACTCCAATACCTTGACTTTGTTGTCCTTAGGCCATTTTGCCTCCCACTTTTTCCTCCAAACATAACGATGGTCATTATGGCCAAACAGTTCTATTTTTGTTTCATCAGACCAGAGGACATTTCTCCAAAAAGTAGGATCTTTGTCCCCATGTGCTGATGCAAACCGTAGTCTGGCTTTTTTATGTCATTTTTGGAGCAGTGGCTTCTTCCTTGCTGAGCGGCCTTTCAGGTTATGTCGATATAAGACTTGTTTTACTGTGGATATAGATACTTTTGTACCTGTTTCCTCCAGCATCTTCACAAGGTCCTTTGCTGTTGTTCTGGGATAGATTTGCGCTTTTCGCACCAAAGTACGTTCATCTCTAGAAGATATAATGCGTCTCCTTCCTGAGCGGTATGACGGCTGTGTGGTCCAATGGTGTTTATACTTGCGTACTATTGTTTGTACAGATGAACTTGGTACCTTCAGGCGTTTGGAAATTGCCCCCAAGGATGAACCAGACTTGTGGAGGTCTACAATTTTTTTCTGAGGTCGTGGCTGATTTATTTGGATTTTTCCCATGATGTCAAGCAAAGACGCACTGAGTTTGGTAGGCCTTGTTTAAATAATAACGATATTTTGGAGATTATTTTCTTTTCAAACAGCCGAGAGGTTGTAATCTGAATAAAGGGAAAAAAAAGGCCATTCTTGAACATGGGATGAAACATTCCTACCAATTTGCTAGAGAACCAGTTTTTGGATTTAAGTATAACTTCTGTATGACTGATTCATTATATAAATAGGCCCTTTAAATTTTGGCTGGCTTGCCATTTCAAATAAAATTGAATATTTTGTGTTCATATAATTTAAAAAGCAGGTTGCTAGGTGTAGGCAAAACCATAAGCAAATAGGTAAACTGTGATATGACTAAAGAGTTAAGGTGTGTGTTGTTGATGGTATCCTAAATAAAATTATAAAAATACACAGACCACAAATTCCAATTGGCTATACTAAAACTCTTTAACATTCCCTTAGCTCTGGAATCTTCCCCAATATTTGGAACCAAGGACTGATCACCCCAATCCACAAAAAGTGGAGACAAATTTGACCCCAATAACTACCGTGGGATACGCGACAACAGCAAACTTGAGAAAATCGTCTGCATTTTCATTAACAGCAGACTTGTACATTTCCTCAGAGAAACAATGTACTGCGCAAATGCCAAATTAGCTTTTTACCAAATTACGACAGAACAAGTATTCACCCTGCACAGCCTAATTGACAAACAAACCAAAACAAAGACGAAGTTGATTGAAAAAAAAGCCTTTGATTCAATTTGGCATGAGGGTCTGCTACACAAATTAATGTAAAGTGGTGTTGGGGGAAAAACAAATGACATTATAATATCCATGCACACAAACAACAAATGTGCAGTTAAAATTGTCAAAAAACACACACATTTCTTCCCACAGGGCCGTGGGGTGAGACAGGGATGCATCTTAAGCCCCACCCTCTTCAACATTTATATCAATGAATTGGCGAGGGCACTAGAACAGTCTGCAGCACCCGGCCTCACCCTACTAGAATCTGACGTCAAATGTCTACTGTTTGCTGATGATCTGGTGCTTCTGTCCCCAACCAAGGAGGGCCTACAGCAGCACCTACAGTGAGGGAAAAAAGTATTTAATCCCCTGCTGATTTTGTATGTTTGCCCACTGACAAAGAAATGATCAGTCTATAATTTTAATGGTAGGTTTATTTGAACAGTGAGAGACAGAATAACAACAACAAAAATCCAGAAACCATGTGCCATCACTGTAGATCTCCTGCACAGATTCAGCCAGACCTGGGCCCTGACAGTAAATCTCAGCAAGACAAAAATAATGGTGTTCCAAAAAAAGTTCAGTTGCCAGGACCACAAATACAAATTATATCTAAAAACTGAGCAAACTAGAATTCTATTTGGCCCTAAACAGAGAGTACACAGTGTCAGAATACCTGACCCCTGTGACTGACCCAAACTTAAGGAAAGCTTTGACTATGTACAGACTCAGTGAGCATAGCCTTGCTATTGAGAAAGGTCGCCGTAGGCAGACCTGGCTCTCAAGTAAAGACAGGCCATGTGCACACTGCCCACAAAATGAGGTGGATTACACAGATCCACAGATTACACAGATCCACAAAGAATTAGAAAACAAACCCGATTTTGATAAACTCCCATATCTACTGGGTGAAATACCAGTGTGCCATCACAGCAGCAAGATGTGTGACCTGTTGCCACAAGAAAAGGGCAACCAGTGAAGAACAAACATCGTTGTAAATACAACCCATATTTATGCTTATTTATTTTCCCTTTTGTACTTTAACTATGTGCACATCGTTACAACACTGTATATAGACATAATATGACATTTGAAATGTCTTTATTCTTTTGGAACATCTGTGAGTGCAATGTTTAATGTTAATTTGTATTGTTCATTTCACTTTGTTTATCTATTTCACTTGCTTTGGCAATGTTAACATATGTTTTCCATGCCAATAAAGCCCCTTGAATTGAATTAAATTGAGAGAGAGAGAGACAGACAGAGAGGGCTAAAAAGAGAGAGAGAGAGAGAGAGAGAGAGAGAGAGAGAGAGAGAGAGAGACAGAGACAGAGACAGAGAGACAGAGAGGGCTAGAAGAGAGAGAGAGAGAGAGAGAGCGAGAGAGAGAGAGGGCTAGAGAGAGAGAGAGAGAGAGAGAGAGAGAGAGAGAGAGAGAGAGACAGAGAGAGAGAGAGAGAGAGAGACAGAGAGAGAGAGACAGAGAGAGACAGAGAGGGCTAGAGGAGAGAGAGAGAGAGAGAGAGAGAGAGAGAGCAGCTTTGTTCCGAGCCATCTGTAGACCACGCTCCATCCCCAAACACTGGGAATCACAAATGTGTTGTTTTTCAAAGCTGACCCTGTCCACCTCCTGCTGCAGTTCAAGGGAAGGTGGGAAACTTCTGAGGCCATGTGCCCACCCTCTACCCCTCTTCTCCCTCCTCCCTCCCTCCCTCCCTCCCTCCCTCCTCCCTCCCTGTCACCTCCCTCCCATTTTCCTCTGGGCAGTCTTTGAGGTTGGTCGTAACTGCAGCCTGTATAACATGGGTTACTGCTGACGGGGCTTGGTCACAGTTGATGAAGCCTTTAAAGAAGCCTCCCTTTCATGGCTTCTGTTAACATTCTGGAGACCTGGGGCTGATGGGCTGAACTGGAGCTCTGGGGCCAAGCCTGGCTCCCAGACCACCACTGAGATAGGAGGGGTGGCGGGGAGGGTGAGGGAGAGACCAGCCACGGTGTAGTTCAGAGAGCAGAGGCTAGAGGGCGCTACGAGCCCAGGAGAGGGAGAGACCAGCCACGGTGTAGTTCAGAGAGCAGAGGCTAGAGGGCGCTATGAGCCCAGGAGAGGGAGAGACCAGCCACGGTGTAGTTCACAGAGCAGAGGCTAGAGGGCGCTATGAGCCCAGCAGAGGGAGATTAATAGCAGCATGTATGTACATCCCAGCTTTATCCCAACCCTCCCTCCTCCCTCCACTGTCCAAAAATGAAATCTCTTCTCCATTTTAGTTTGGGGCCTCTACGATGCAGAGAGGGCTTTGGCTGCCACAACACAAAATGAGTCCCATGTCTTCTGCCCATGTGTTAGCCTATGCTATGCTATTCTATGCTAGGCCATGCTAGGCTACGCTAGGATGTAGTTGCCATTTCAGAGATGAGCCTTCTGAAACACATTAGAGCGTGTACAATACTACATATACATACTGTAAAATGCAGCTGTTACTGTATGTTGTCCACTGTCCATCTGCATTGTAGTAGGGGTTATGGCTGGTTGGAGCGAATAGGATGTGGGTAGAATGGAACAGTAACGTTATGCTATGACAGGGTGGCGGTGGTAACTAACAGCAGGAACATACCAGCGCCTGGGCCTCACCTCTCTTCCTCTCCTCTCCTCTCCTCTCCTCTTCTCCACTCCCCTCTTCTCTCCTCCTCCTCCTCTCCTCTCCTCTTCTCTCTTCTCTCCTCTTCTCTTTTCTTCTCTCGTCCTCTCCCCTCTCCCCTCTTCTCTCTTCTCTCTTCTTCTCCTATCGTCCTCTCCCCTCTCCCCTCTCCTCCTCTCCCTCTCCCCTCCTCTCCCCTCTCTCCCCTCTTCTCTCTTCTCTCTCTCTTCAGACGTCCCTTTGGACGCCGCATCCCGTAAAACTTGATTGTAGAAAACACTGTCATGCTGAGAAAGATGAAATAAAAGACAAAAAGAGAGAACATATGAGCCTTCACAATGGAGCTCATATGACTATAGACAACTACAGGGTAAATAGTAAAGGGTACAGGGTAAATGGTAAAGGGTACAGGGTAAATAGTAAAGGGTACAGGGTTAATAGTAAAGGGTACAGGGTAAATAGTAAAGGGTACAGGGTAAATGGTAAAGGGTACAGGGTAAATAGTAAAGGGTACAGGGTAAATGGTAAAGGGTACAGGGTAAATAGTAAAGGGTACAGGGTAAATAGTAAAGGGTACAGGGTAAATAGTAAAGGGTACAGGGTAAATGGTAAAGGGTACAGGGTAAATAGTAAAGGGTACAGGTAAATAGTAAAGGGTACAGGAGTAAATAGTAAAGGGTACAGGGTAAATAGTAAAGGGTACAGGGTAAATAGTAAAGGGTACAGGGTAAATAGTAAAGGTACAGGGTAAATAGTAAAGGGTACAGGGTAAATAGTAGTACAGTACAGGGTAAATAGTAAAGGGTACAGGAGTAAATAGTAAAGGGTACAGGGTAAATAGTAAAGGGTACAGGGTAAATAGTAAAGGGTACAGGGTAAATAGTAAAGGGTACAGAGTAAATAGTAAGGGTACAGGGTAAATAGTAAAGGGTACAGGGTAAATGGTAAAGGGTACAGGGTAAATGGTAAAGGGTACAGGGTAAATAGTAAAGGTACAGGAGTAAATAGTAAAGGGTACAGGGTAAATAGTAAAGGGTACAGGGTAAATAGTAAAGGGTACAGGGTAAATAGTAAAGGGTACAGGGTAAATAGTAAAGGGTACAGGAGTAAATGGTAAAGGGTACAGGTAAATGGTAAAGGGTACAGGGTAAATGGTAAAGGGTACAGGGTAAATAGTAAAGGTACAGGGTAAATAGTAAAGGGTACAGGGTAAATAGTAAAGGGTACAGGGTAAATAGTAAAGGGTACAGGGTAAATGGTAAAGTACAGGGTAAATGGTAAAGGGTACAGGAGTAAATAGTAAAGGGTACAGGGTAAATGGTAAAGGGTACAGGGTAAATAGTAAAGGGTACAGGGTAAATAGTAAAGGGTACAGGAGTAAATGGTAAAATTACAGGGTAAATAGTAAAGGTACAGAGTAAATAGTAAAAGGGTACAGGGTAAATAGTAAAGGTACAGGGTAAATAGTAAAGGGTACAGGGTAAATGGTAAAAGGGTACAGGAGTAAATAGTAAAGGGTACAGGGTAAATGGTAAAGGTACAGGGTAAATAGTAAAGGTACAGGGTAAATAGTAAAGGGTACAGGGTAAATAGTAAAGGGTACAGGAGTAAATAGTAAAGGGTACAGGGTAAATGGTAAGGGGTACAGGGTAAATAGTAAAGGTACAGGGTTAATGGTAAAAAGGGTACAGGGTAAATAGTAAAGGGTACAGGGTAAATAGTAAAGGTACAGGGTAAATGGTAAAGGGCACAGGGTAAATAGTAAAGGTACAGGGTAAATAGTAAAGGGTACAGGGTTAATGGTAAAGGGTACAGGGTAAATAGTAAAAGGGTACAGGGTAAATAGTAAAGGGTACAGGGTAAATGGTAAAAGGGTACAGGGTAAATAGTAAAGGGGTACAGGGTAAATAGTAAAGGTACAGGGTTAATGGTAAAAGGTACAGGGTAAATAGTAAAGGGTACAGGGTAAATAGTAAAGGGTACAGGGTAAATAGTAAAGGGTACAGGGTAAATAGTAAAGGGTACAGGGTAAATAGTAAAGGGTACAGGGTAAATGGTAAAGGGTACAGGGTAAATAGTAAAGGGTACAGGGTAAATAGTAAAGGGTACAGGGTAAATGGTAAATACAGGCTAAATGGTAAAGGGTACAGGAGTAAATAGTAAAGGGTACAGGGTAAATAGTAAAGGGTACAGGGTAAATAGTAAAGGGTACAGGGTAAATGGTAAAGGGTACAGGGTAAATAGTAAAGGGTACAGGAGTAAATAGTAAAGGTACAGGGTTAATAGTAAAGGGTACAGGGTTAATGGTAAAGGGTACAGTAAATAGTAAAGGGTACAGGAGTAAATAGTAAAGGGTACAGGGTAAATAGTAAAGGGTACAGGGTTAATAGTAAAGGGTACAGGGTAAATAGTAAAGGTACAGGGTAAATAGTAAAGGGTACAGGGTAAATGGTAAAGGGTACAGGGTAAATAGTAAAGGGCACAGGGTTAATAGTAAAGGGTACAGGGTAAATAGTAAAGGGTACAGGGTAAATAGTAAAGGTACAGGAGTAAATAGTAAAGGGTACAGGGTAAATGGTACAGGGTAAATAGTAAAGGGTACAGGGTAAATAGTAAAGGGTACAGGGTAAATAGTAAAGGGTACAGGGTAAATAGTAAAGGGTACAGGGTAAATAGTAGAGGGTACAGGGTAAATAGTAAAGGGTACAGGGTAAATAGTAAAGGGTACAGGGTAAATAGTAAAAGGTACAGGAGTAAATAGTAAAGGGTACAGGGTAAATAGTAAAGGGTACAGGGTAAATAGTAAAGGGTACAGGAGTAAATAGTAAAGGGTACAGGGTAAATAGTAAAGGGTACAGGGTAAATAGTAAAGGGTACAGGGTTAATGGTAAAGGGTACAGGGTAAATAGTAAAGGGTACAGGGTAAATAGTAAAGGTACAGGGTAAATAGTAAAGGGTACAGGGTAAATAGTAAAGGGTACAGGGTAAATGGTAAAGGGTACAGGGTAAATGGTAAAGGGTACAGGGTAAATAGTAAAGGGTACAGGGTAAATAGTAAAGGTACAGGGTAAATAGTAAAGGGTACAGGGTAAATAGTAAAGGGTACAGGGTAAATGGTAAAGGGTACAGGGTAAATAGTAAAGGGTACAGGAGTAAATAGTAAAGGGTACAGGGTAAATAGTAAAGGGTACAGGGTAAATGGTAAAGGTACAGGGTTAATAGTAAAGGGTACAGGGTTAATGGTAAAGGTACAGGGTAAATGGTAAAGGGTACAGGGTAAATAGTAAAGGGTACAGGGTAAATAGTAAAGGGTACAGGGTAAATAGTAAAGGGTACAGGGTTAATAGTAAAGTACAGGGTAAATAGTAAAGGGTACAGGGTAAATAGTAAAGGGTACAGGGTAAATGGTAAAAGTACAGGGTAAATAGTAAAGGTACAGGGTTAATAGTAAAGGGTACAGGGTAAATAGTAAAGGGTACAGGGTAAATAGTAAAGGGTACAGGGTAAATGGTAAAAGGGTACAGGGTAAATAGTAAAGGGTACAGGGTAAATAGTAAAGGGTACAGGGTAAATAGTAAAGGGTACAGGGTAAATAGTAAAGGGTACAGGGTAAATAGTAGAGGGTACAGGGTAAATAGTAAAGGGTACAGGGTAAATAGTAAAGGGTACAGGGTAAATAGTAAAGGGTACAGGGTAAATAGTAAAGGGTACAGGGTAAATGGTAAAGGGTACAGGGTAAATAGTAAAGGGTACAGGGTAAATAGTAAAGGGTACAGGGTAAATAGTAAAGGGTACAGGGTAAATAGTAAAGGGTACAGGGTAAATAGTAAAGGGTACAGGGTTAATGGTAAAGGGTACAGGGTAAATAGTAAAGGGTACAGGGTAAATAGTAAAGGGTACAGGGTAAATAGTAAAGGGTACAGGGTAAATAGTAAAGGGTACAGGGTAAATGGTAAAGGGTACAGGGTAAATAGTAAAAAGGGTACAGGGTAAATAGTAAAGGGTACAGGGTAAATAGTAAAGGGTACAGGGTAAATAGTAAAGGGTACAGGGTAAATAGTAAAGGGTACAGGGTAAATAGTAAAGGGTACAGGGTAAATGGTAAAGGGTACAGGGTAAATAGTAAAGGGTACAGGGTAAATAGTAAAGGGTACAGGGTAAATAGTAAAGGGTACAGGGTAAATGGTAAAGGGTAGAGAGTAAATGGTATTTATTTGCTAGATTTAATGCTTCATGTAAAATAAAACATATTGTACACATTCTTTTGTATAAAATGTAATCATTATACATTTGTGTCAAATCAATATGTACATGTTATTACCGAAACATCACTGCTCAGAGATTCAATGTGTTTCCTAGCATTTCAATCACATCAATAACATATTGTTAATGTTGTAGTATTCCTCAGTCACACACTATCCCATTGTTCAATGGGATTCCATTTGTTCTTGTTCTATTGTTACAACACGCTGAAGTATTCAAACGGTATTAGTTTTAGTTTTTAGTTTTTAAAATAGAAAATACTTTGTTTTAAGATGGCCGATTGGAACGTTTTTAAATCTAAATATCTAGATTTTATATGAAATAAAATGTAATACTATACGTATTCAGAAAATAATTTTAATATCATAAAAATGTAATATTGAAAAGGAATATCACCACACTCAGATTCATTTAATAATTGGTTGTTTTAATTCTAATCATGTTCTATATAAGGTGGGATGTTTGGGGACATAAACATTTATAACAATATGTGTTTACAATAAAACAAATACTGTGGAAATATTAGCGTGTCTAGTTTTTTGGCATTCATATTCTTACCATCTGGTAATACAATTAGCAACAGCAAAAAAACATATTAAGAAGCTATAAAAAAAACTCAAAAATACTATAATGAAAACAGAATTTACACAATTGTAATGATATACAAACTGCAATTGTACTACATAGAACCCAATAAAAAACAATCCCAAAAATGAAACCATTCTGTTCTAAATCTGCAAGTGTTGAATTCTTCCAAAACAATTTTTACAGAAAAATGATTTATGTATTTTAGGGATAGAAAATCTCATAAAGACATATAAGTCAGAATGATAATAATATGAATGACCCTGGAAGGTCCCTAGCCTGGTTAATAATATGAATGACCCTGGAAGGTCCCTAGCCTGGTTAATAATATGAATGACCCTGGAAGGTCCCTAGCCTGGTTATTAATATGAATGACCCTGGAAGGTCCCTAGCCTGGTTAATAATATGAATGACCCTGGAAGGTCCCTAGCCTGGTTATTAATATGAATGACCCTGGAAGGTCCCTAGCCTTTTGGAACCAGCATGCAGATGCCTACTTTCAACCGTCTATTTCACTTCACATCACCGGTAAAATAGCGAAAGCATTGATCCGGCTGACTAGAAAATTGCAATTGCTCTTAATAAAGACTAACACCAGTGGTTATGTAGCACAAGAGGCTGTTGAGAGGAGGATGGCTCATAATAATGTCTGAAATGGAGTGAATGGAACGGTATCAACCACTTAGAAACCATGTGTTTGACCTGTTCGATACCATTCCATTTATTCCATTCCAGTCATTACTAGGAGCCCGTCTTCACTCAATTAGTGAGCCACTGGCAGCCTGTGTTGTGTGGTGATCATACTTCTTGGGCCGACTCTTTTCTCTGTATATATCAATGATGTCGCTCTTGCTGCATGTGATTCCCTGATCCACCTCTATGCAGACGACACCATTCTGTATACTTCTGGCCCTTCCTTGGACACTGTATTAATTACCCTCCAGACGAGCTTCAATGCCATACAACTCTCCTTCCCTGGTCTCCAACTGCTCTTAAACGCAAGTAAAACTAAATGCATGCTCTTCAACTGATCACTGCCTGCACATGCCCGCCCGTCCAGCATCACTACTCTGGATGGTTCGGACTTAGAATATGTTGACAACTACAAATACCTAGGTGTCTGGTTAGACTGTAAACTCTCCTTCTAGACTCACATTAAGCATCTCCAATTGAATCTATTTCGCAACAAAGCATCTTTCACTCAAACTTGCACTAGTAAAACTGACTATCCTACCGATCCTTGACTTCGGCGTTGTCATTTATAAAATAGCCTCCAACACTCTACTCAGCAAGCTGGATGCAGTCTATCACAGTGCCATCCATTTTGTCACCAAAGCCCCATTTACTACCCACCACTGCGACCTGTACGCTCTCGTTGGCTGGCCCTCGCTTCATACTCGTCGCCAAACCCACTGGCTCCAGGTCATCTACAAGTCTTTGCTAGGTAAAGCCCCGCCTTATCTCAGCTCGCTGGTAACCATAGCAGCACCCACCCGTAGCACGCATTCCAGAGAGTATATCTCACTGGTCACCCCCAAAGCCAATTCCTCCTTTGGCCGCCTTTCCTTCCAGTTCTCTGCTGCCAATGATTGGAACAAACTTCAAATATCACTGAAGCTGGAGACTCATATCTCCCTCAATAGCTTTAAGCACCAGCTACCAGAGCAGATCACAGATCACTGCACCTGCACATAGCCCATACTGTATTTATTTATTTATTGCCCTACCTCCCTTATCTTACCTAATTTGCACACAATGAATATAGACTTATATATATATTTTTTTCTACTGTATTATTGACTGTATGTTTGTGTAACTCCATGTGTAACTCTGTGTTGTTGTATGTGTCGAACTGCTCTGCTTTATCTTGGCCAGGTCGCAGTTGTAAATGAGAACTTGTTCTCAACTAGCCTACCTGATTAAATAAAGGTGAAATGAAAATAAAATAAAAACATCTGGAACTATGAGCGATACTGTCAGGCTACATCTCTGTGTACTGTACTGAAGACAACAGCGTTTAATGAACGAGAGCATCCAGGGCTGGCCAGATCTTTGAGTATTTCTTAAATGTTGTTGCGTTGTTAAGAATTAACCGGCAAGTCAGCGTTTGGTTAAACGATGTACAGCGTGTGTCCTGTACGTGCGACTAATACAACATGCAACTTGTAGAGAATATGCAGAACTATGACCGTTCAGAGAGATGTAGTAAGACTCTAACCCTATACGTAAGTAAAGGCTCTAGAGTCAGAGAGAAGCCAGCAGTACAATGGTCTTCTGTGCTGTGTTCCACTGGTCTCTCTCCCACACTGTAGAGTCCTCTCCTCACAGTTGGAGAGACAGGGGTCAGTGACTGGTCGATCCCAGATGGGCTCTTTACAGCAGCACTTCTCCTAAACACACACACACACACACTCACACACACAGGAGGCATTAACGTATTTTCCACTCTGGGATAAGATGGTGTTGTAGCTGCTTTGTCCCTGAGACAGACTTCACAGAGCTGTCTTTGTCCCTCAGACAGACTTCACAGAGCTGTCTTTGTCCCTCAGACTGACTTCACAGAGCTGTCTTTGTCCCTCAGACAGACTTCACAGAGCTGTCTTTGTCCCTCAGACAGACTTCACAGAGCTGTCTTTGTCCCTCAGACAGACTTCACAGAGCTGTCTTTGTCCCTCAGACTGACTTCACAGAGCTGTCTTTATGGGGTTATAAACAAGGATGCTGGTGATGATGACGAAGAAGACGATGATGATGAGGAGGAGGAGGAGGAGGAGGAGGAGGAGGATTAGCTAGCAACTTTTCTTCACCAAAGACATCTACAAACACCCCATCCAGGCCATTGTCTAACTTGGTGATGCAGTATATTAGTCTAAAATGACGTATCCAGTATACACTCTTAATACTCTGGAGCATTGGTTTCCATCAGACTGTAATGCTGTGATATTGATCTATAAACCACTACCGATCAATCACTGTGATCTGGATCCCGACTAATCAGGGAGCAGTGCATCATGAATGTCACTGAGGAAGCTGAACACTACAGAGAGAAACCTGAAAACTACAGAAAGGAAGCTGAACACTACAGAGAGGAAGCTGAACACTACAGAGAGGAAGCTGAACACTACAGAGAGGAAGCAGAACACTACAGAGAGGAAGCAGAACACTACAGAGAGGAAGCTGAACATGACAGAGGAAGCTGAACACTACAGAGAGGAAGCTGAACACTACAGAAAGGAAGCTGCACACTACAGAGGAAGCTGAACACTACAGAGAGGAAGCTGAACACTACAGAGGAAGCTGAACACTACAGTGAGGAAGCTGAACACTACAGAGAGGAAGCTGAACAGTACAGAGGAAGCTGAACACTACAGAGAGGAAGCTGAACAGTACAGAGAGGAAGCTGAACACTACAGAGGAAGCTGAACACTACAGAGAGGAAGCAGAACACTACAGAGAGGAAGCTGAACACTACAGAGAGGAAGCTGAACACTACAGAGGAAGCTGAACACTACAGAGAGGAAGCTGAACACTACAGAGAGGAAGTTGAACACTACAGAGAGGAAGCTGAACACTACAGAGGAAGCTGAACACTACAGAGGAAGCTGAACACTACAGAGAGGAAGCTGAACACTACAGAGAGAAATGTAGTATGGGCTATACAATGTATTGGGAATATTTGGGACCGAACTATTAATCCTGTTCACTCGCTCCGTAGACCGAGCCCCAGTCTGTTGGAAAGGTTTCTCATTGCTGTTGGAAAGGTTTCTCAAGGTTTCTCTCTCTCTACCTATCTCTCTCTCTCTCTCTCTCTCTCTCTCTCTCTCTCTCTCTCGCTCTCGCTCTCGCTCTCTCTCTCGCTCTCTCTCTCGCTCTCTCGCTCTCTCTCTCTCTCTCAATTCAATTCAATTCAAGGGGCTTTATTTGGAAAAACATATGTATATGTTGCCAAAGCAAGCGAAGTAGATAATTTACAAAAGTGAAATAAACATTAAAAATGAACAGTAAACATTACAATCACAGAAGTTCCAAAATAATAAAGACATTACAAATTTGATATTATGTCTATATACAGTGTTGTAACGATGTGCAAATAGATAAGTAAATAAATAAATATGGGTTGTATTTACAATGGTGTTTGTTCTTCACTGGTTGACTTTGTCTTGTGGCAACAGGTCACACATCTTGCTGCTGTGATGGCACACTGTGGTATTTCACCCAGTAGATATGGGAGTTTATCAAAATTGGATTTGTTTTCTAATTCTTTGTGGATCTGTGTAATCTGAGGGAAATCTGAGGGAAATATGTGTCTCTAATATGGTTATAAGTTCAACATTTGCAAAACAACCAGTTTTCATAACTTCATAACTCTGAATATCCTTATAATTTTTGTCCAAAATGAAAAGGCACGCTGTCGTACAAGGTAAGAAGCTATATTTTACGACATATACATGGTTTCCGGATACTCCCGCAAAGCCCAGCTCATTGGCTATCTAGCTTGCTTTGGTGGTGCTTTATTTGTCAAAGATACAGTCGTTCAAGTGATGGTCGGCCGCGTCATCGGCGTGCTATGAAGGCGTCGCTCCCTGACCAACTATGGTGTCCTATTGGATATACCACACCCCTAATGAAATAGTGAAGTCTTGTTACCTTCTAGGATCTCTGAGGAATAAATACGAATGTGATTTGACTCGTTGAAACAACGTTTAGGGTGAGATTTTCACAAATTCCTTTCTTTGCAAATTGAACAAGTGGAAATACAAAATTGATCGTGCATGCTATATGGACTTTTTAGGATATGAAAAATGATTATATCTAACATAATGAGACTTCATGTTATCTCTGGGACCCTTTGGATAATAAATCAGAGCAAGATTTCAGAATGTAAGTACACATTTCACACAGTTTTGTTGTTAGGAGCTCACCTCAAACAATAGCATGGCATTATTTTGCAGTAAATTGGACAGTGCAGTTATATTAATGGGGAGCAGTGGGGCGCTAGAAACCCATCCTTGACAACATCCAGAAAAATGCAGAGCGAAAACAAATCCCTTACCTGTTGAAGAACTTCTGCTGAGGGCTTCCCAAGTGTCCAACGAAGACATCCAATGGTTCTTTTGTTAGAAAAAGTCATTTATTATATCCATAAATCTCTGTTTGGTTGGCGCGTTATGTTCATAAAATACAGCGTCCACTCGCCCATTGAACCGTGAAGAGAACGCGTTCAACCTATACCTATACACTTGTCCAAGAACAATCAAACATCATTGATAATGTATCCTTAGGAACACTTTTATGTATATTTACTATAATATTTCAACCGGATTATAAACTGGACGATAGGAAAGGAAAAAACCACAGCGCGCGCGTGTGAACGCTTCCTCTTGTTTACATCCGGTGACTAGTTCGATATTCTTCTTCTATTACCATCCAGAGCAACCTAACATCACCAAACACTGTCTAGAGACTGTTGACATCCAGTGGAAGCAATAGGTACTGCAATCTTACTCCCAGATATGGCTGTTTTCAATAGGGAGGGGTTCAAAATGAGGCAATGTGTCAAACACTTTTTCCAGGACAGAAATTCCTCGGGTTTTCACCTGCTATATCCGTTCCGTTATACTCACAGACAATATTTTAACACTCTTAGAAACTTCAGAGTGTTTCCTATCCAATAGTACTAATTATGTGCATATCCTAGTTTCTGGGCCTGAGTGGCAGGCCTTTTACTTTGGGCACGCCAGACTCTCCAAAACCCACACTTCAGCTGCCGCTCCACCACTCCCTAAGTAGTTAGAGTTTTAGTATAGCCAATTGGAATTGTGGTCTGTATATTCATTTAAGATACCATCAACACCACAGGCCCTTTTGGGTTGGAAGGTTTTTATTTTGTCCTGTAGTTCATTCAAGGTAATTGGAGAATCGAGTGGGTTCAGGTAGTCTTCAATAGTTGATTCTAAGATTTGTATTTTGATCATGTATATGTTTTTTCTGTTTGTTCTTTGTTATAGAGCCAAAAAGATTGGATAAGTGGTTAACCCACTTAACCCATTTTCAACACATCATTATTTGTGTTTTTGTTTAGTGTTTTTTGTTTAGTGTTTTTTTTCAGTTTTCCATGAAAGTCCTTAGAGTCTATGGATTCTTCAGTTACATTGAGCTGATTTCTGACGTGCTGTTCCTTCTTTTTCTGTAGTGTATTTCTGTATTGTTTTAGTGATTCACCATAGTGAAGGCGTAGACTCAATTTTAATTTCTTTCTTAGATTTTTGCGTTCTTCATCAAACCATTTGTCATTGTTGTTCATTTTCTTTGGTTTTCTATTTGATATTTTTACATTTTATAGGGAAGCTGAGAGGTCAAATATACTGTTAAGATTTTCTACTGCCAAGTTTACACCTTCACTATTACAGTGGAATGTTTTGTCCAGGAAGTTGTCTAAAAGGGATTGATTTTGTTGTTGCCTAATTGTGTTTTGGTTTCCACACTACTTTCCTTCCACCTATAGCATTTCTTAAAATTACTCTTCTTTTGGCTTTGATGCCTCATGATTTGAGTATTGCTCTGTTCAAATAGACTGTGATTTTGCTGTGATCTGATAAGGGTGCCAGTGACTGTGAACGATCTGAGAGACTCTGGGTTGAGGTCAGTGATAAAGTAGTCTACAGTTCTACTGCCAAGAGATGCGCTATAGGTGTACCTACCATAGGAGTCCCCTCTAAGCCTACCATTGACTATGTACATACCCAGCATGCGACAGAGCTGCAGGAGTTGTGACCTGTTTTTGTTGGTTATGTTGTCATAGTTGTGTCTAGGGGGGCATATGGGGGAGGGAATGCTGTCACCTCCAGGCAGGTGTTTGTCCCCCTGTTTGCTGAGAGTGTCAGGTTCATGTCCGGTTCTGGTATTTAGGTCGCCACAGACTAGTACATGTCCCTGTGCCTGGAAATGATTGATTTCCCCCTCCAGGATGGAGAAGCTGTCTTCATTAAAGTATGGGGATTCTAGTGGGGGGATATAGGCAGCACACAGGAGGACATTTTTCTCTGTTGAGATAATTTCATTTTGAATTTCTAGCCAAATGTAAAATGTTCCTCTTTTGATTAATGTAATGCAGTGAGTTATGTCTGCTCTATACCAAATTAGCATACCCCCTGAGTCCCTTCCCTGTTTCACACCTGGTAGTTTGGTGGATGGGACTACCAGCTCTCTGTAACCTAGAGGGCAACCAGTGGGTCTGTCTCCTCTATACCAGGTTTCTTGTAGGATGACAATGACTGTATTTTTCTGATTTCTTTGATGAACTCCAGGTTCCTGCTCTTCAGGCCAAAGGCAGATGACCTCAGGTCTTGGATATTCAAGGATGAGATAGTGAAGGCTTTGTGTTCCATAAAGTGTCCAATGTTGTTGGTTGTGTGGTTTGGCCTCAGGCCAGTAAGTGTGAGCAGAGCCTGCTGAGCATCTGGTACATGCCATTGGCGTGGACTTGTGTAAGAGTGGGGGTTGGGCCTGTTTGCCCGCTCACGGCCTGGGCGTATGTGTGACTTCCATGTTGAGGCCCTCTTTGCGGGAGTGGGGTGCATGGGGTGGGCAGGAAGGGGCATAGGTCTGATCTGAGGGCGTCTAAATGTCTCTCTCTCTCTCCCTCTCTCTCTCTCTGCTTCTCTCTCGCTCTGTGTCACCCGCCTCACTGCAACCTGATCTTGTATCCTTCTGTAATAACACTGGCACAGAGGACAACTGCTGGGTCCAGAGTAGAGACATAGGCTGCCTCCTGGGTTTTGATCTGAAAAATGGGTCACAGATCTGATCAAGCAGTAATGTTAGAAAAGAGAACTCGTGATTCAACGGCTACTACTGACTGACAGACTGATCTGACGATGGAAGAGCAGCCCCGATTATACCTGGTTATAACATGATGGAACCGAAGCCCCGTTTACACCTGGTTCTAACATGATGGAACCGAAGCCCTGTTTACACCTGGTTTTAACATGATGGAACCGAAGCCCTGTTTACACCTGGTTCTAACATGATGGAACCGAAGCCCCGTTTACACCTGGTTCTAACATGATGGAACCGAAGCCCCGTTTACACCTGGTTCTAACATGATGGAACCGAAGCCCTATTTACACCTGGTTCTAACATGATGGAAAATGAACGCATTTCAACTTAGCAGTTGTACTCAAATAAAAACCCACCGGCCAGTTGAGGATACCTTTACACTTCCTCCAGAATGAAGACCGTGGTATTTATTAGAAACTAAATGCCTAACAGGCACTGTTGTCGATGCCACATAAAGAATAATTTGTCTTGTACATTATATTGTCCAGTGACCTCGCTCATGCGAACAGAACACAATGCGCCTTTTTTCTATCATATTTAATTTTGTAGGCAAGTCAGTTAAACTACAGTTGGCCATTATACTCTAGGTGGCCCTTAAACTACAGTTGGTCCTTAAACTACAGTTGGTCCTTATACTCTAGTTGGCCCTTGAACTACAGTTGGTCCTTATACTCTAGTTGGCCCTTAACTTCTTAGGGAGCGGCAGCAGAGGTGACGGTTTTGGAGAGTCTGGCGTGCCCAAAGTAAAATGCCTGCCACTCAGGCCCAGAAAATAGGATATGCACATAATTAGTACTATTGGATAGGAAACACTCTGAAGTTTCTAAAGTTTTTTTTTGTAGATGACCTTTTTCTCCAAGCTGCCAATTGCATACAATGTTATGTAGGACTGAGACTACAGAACTTATGGCTTCCACTAGGTACTGCAGCGCCCCACTCCGACACTACCCGGTGAAATGCAAGGCGCCAAATTCAAAATCCAAAAGTTGAATTATTAAACATTCATCAATATACAAGTGTTGCATAGTCATCAGTCTTTATACAAAGTCTGGAAGGTCTAGCAATAAGCAGAACGGATAGGAAGAGGAAGTAGTCAGGGGACCACTTTTGTTTACAATGTTTGATGGGCGCGAGATTGTGAACGTGCACCACTTTATTTTCCTTTCCTATTGTTCACGTTATCGTCCGGTTAAAATATTACAGTAAATATACATAAAAGGATACATAAGGATACATTAAAAATTATGTTTGATTTGTTTGTAGAAAGTTTATAGGTATAATTTGAACATGTTCTCTTCACGGTTCAATGGGCGACTCAACGGTGGATTTTCTGATCATAACGCGCCAACCAAACGGAGATTTATGGATATAATAAATTAGATGTATTGGATGTCTTCGCTGGACACTTGGGAAGCCCTCAGCAGAAGTTCTTCGAAAGGTAAGTGATATTTTTTAGCTCTTATATGGGTGTTGTGTGACCTGCGCTGGATATGAATTCATGCTAATGTGGAAAATATGTGGGGTGCTATCCTCAATCAAATGTTGTGCTTTCGCCGTAAAGCCTTTTTGAAATCTGACAACGCTGTGATATTGCCAAGAAGCAGAGCTTTTGATGACTATGCAACACTTGTATATTGATGAATGTTTAATAATTCAACTTTTGGATTTTGAATTTGGCGCCTTACATTTCACCGGGTAGTGTCAGGAGTGGCCCGCTAGCGTGCCGCTACTCCCTAAGTTAAACTACAGTTGGCCCTTATACTCTAGTTGGCCCTTAAACTACAGTTGGCCCTTATACTCTAGTTGGCCTTTAAGGACCAACTGTAGTTTCACTTCTTAAGGAGCTAGCGCCCCACTCCCGACACTACCAGGTGAAATGGAAGGCGCCAAATTCAAAATCCAAAAGTTGAATTATTAAACATGCATCAATATACAAGTGTTTCATAGTCATCAAAAGCTCTGCTTCTTGGCATTATCACAGCATTGTCAGATTTCAAAAAGGCTTTACGGCGAAAGCACCACATTTGATTGTTTGAGGGTAGCACCTTCACTATTTTTCCCATTACCATGAATTCATTAGCCTTCACGGTTCACACAAAACACATTTCACCGCGAAAACAAATCAATTACCTGTTGAAGAACTTCTGCTGATGGCTTCCCAAGTGTCCAACGAAGACATACAATGGTTCTTTTCTTAGAAAAAGTTGTTTATTATATCCATAAATCTCAGTTTGGTTTGCGCGTTATAATCAGAAACTACAGCCTCCACTCGTCCATTGAAACGTGAAGAGAACTCGTTCAACTTATACCTATAAACTTGTCCAAGAACAATCAAACATCATTTTAAATGTATCCTTAGGAACCCTTTAATGTAGAAATAGCATAATATTTCAACCGGAATATAAACTGGGCTATAAGAAAGGAAAAAACCACAGAGCGCGCCTGGCGAGAGCGCGCGTCCTCTTCTATTGACATCTGTGGGGGCACTTCCTGATTCCTCTTCTTCTCTGCTCTAATAGCATCTAAAAAATATCTGAACACTTTCTATAGACTGTTGACATCCAGAGGAAGCGATAGGTACTGCATTCATATGCCCTTATGAGGGCATTTTCATAAGGGAGGGGTTCCAAATGAGCAATGTGTCAAAACCAATTTTTCCAGGACAGAAATTCCTCGGGGTTTCGCCTGCCATATATATTCTGTTTTACTCACAGACAAATGGTTAATACTTTTAGAGAATTCAGAGTGTTTCCTATCCAACGGTACTACATATGTGCATATCCTATTTTCTGGGCCTGAATGGGAGGCATTTTAATTTGGGCACGCCAGGGTCTCCAAAACGGTCAACTCATGCGCTGCTCCCTAAGAAGTTAAGGGCCAACTAGAGTATAAGGACCAACTGTAGTATAAGGACCAACTGTAGTTTAAGGGCCAACTGTAGTATAAGTGCCGACTGTAGTTTAAGGGCCAACTGTAGTATAAGGGCCAACTGTAGTTTAAGGGCCAACTGGAGTTTAAGGGCCAACTGTAGTTTAAGGGCCAACTGTAGTTTAAGTGCCAACTGTAGTTTAAGGGCCAACTGTAGTTTAAGTGCCAACTGTAGTTTAAGGGCCAACTGTAGTTTAAGGGCCAACTGTAGTTTAAGGGCCAACTGTAGTTTAAGTGCCAACTGTAGTTTAAGGGCCAACTGTAGTTTAAGGGCCAACTGTAGTTTAAGGGCCAACTGGAGTATAAGGACCAACTAGAGTATAAGGACTAACTGTAGTATAAGGACCAACAGTAGTTTAATAAGTGTAGTATGGTCGAAGTGATTTTAGTACGTGTAAAAGGGTAGAAGTGATTTTAGTACGTGTGGTATGGTAGAAGTGGTTTTAATAAGAGTAGAAGGGTAGAAGTGGTTTTAATAAGAGTGGTATGGTAGAACTGATTTTAATACGTGTGGTATGGTAGAACTGATTTTAATACGTGTAGTGAATTTAGGACGTGTGGTATGGTAGAACGGATTTTAGTATGTGTAGTAGGGTAGAAGTGATTTTAATAAGTGTAGTATGGTAGAAGAGATTTTAATAAGTGTAGTATGGTACAAGTGATTTTAGTACATGTAGAAGAGATTTTAATAAGTGTAGTATGGTACAAGTGATTTTAGTACATGTAGAAGGGTAGAAGTGATTTTAATAAGTGTGGTATGGTAGAAGTGATTTTAATAAGTGTAGAATGGTAGAAATATGTCACTAGAACACGTCACATACTGTATAACTACCATGGACTACCATGGACTAGCTGGGCTATTTGGACTATATGGACTAGCTAGACTACCATGGACTAGCTGGACAACCATAGACTAGATGGACTACATGGACTAGCTGGACTAGTTGGACTAGTTGGACTACATGGACTAGCTGGACTAGCTGGACTACATTAACTAGCTGGACTAGCTGGACTACATAGACTAGCTGGACTACATGGACTAGCTGGACTACATGGACTAGCTGGACTAGATGGACTACGTGGACTAGCTGGACTACATGGACAAGCTGGACTAGATGGACTACATAGACTAGCTGGACTACATGGACTAGCTGGACTACATGGACTAGCTGGACTACATGGACTCAATGGACTAGCTGGAATACATGGACTAGCTGGACTACATGGACTAGCTGGACTAGTTGGACTCAATGGACTAGCTGGACTATATGGACAAGCTGGACAACCATGTACTAGCTGGACTACATGGACTAGCTGGACTACATGGACTAGCTGGACTAGATGGACTACATGGACTAGCTGGACTAGCTGGACTACATAGACTAGCTGGACTACATGGACTAGCTGGACTGCATGGACTAGCTGGACTGCATGGACTCAATGGACTAGCTGGACTATATGGACTAGCTGGACAACCATGTACTAGCTGGACTACATGGACTAGCTGGACTACATGGACTAGCTGGACTAGATGGACTATATGGACTAGCTGGACTAGTTGGACTCAATGGACTAGCTGGACTACATGGACTAGCTGGACTACATGGACTAGCTGGACTAGATGGACTACATGGACTAGCTGGACTAGTTGGACTCAATGGACTAGCTGGACTATATGGACTAGCTGGACAACCATGTACTAGCTGGACTACATGGACTAGCTGGACTAGATGGACTAGCTGGACTAGATGGACTACGTGGACTAGCTGGACTAGCTGGACTACATAGACTAGCTGGACTACGTGGACTAGCTGGACTAGCTGGACTACATGGTCTAGCTGGACTACATGGACTAGCTGGACTAGATGGACTAGATGGACTACATGGACTAGATGGACTACATGGACTAGCTGGACTAGATGGACTACATGGACTAGCTGGACTAGATGGACTACATGGAGTAGCTGGACTAGCTGGACTACATGGACTAGCTGGACTACATGGACTAGCTGGACTACATGGTCTAGCTGGACTAGATGGACTACATGGACTAGCTGGACTAGCTGGACTACATGGACTAGCTGGACTAGCTGGACTACATGGTCTAGCTGGATTAGCTGGACTAGCTGGACTATATGGACTACATGGACTACATGGACTAGCTGAACTAGCTGGACTACATGGACTCGCTGGACTACATGGACTAGCTGGACTAGCTGGACTACATGGACTAGCTGGACTACATGGACTAGCTGGACTACATGGACTAGCTGGACTAGCTGGACTACATGGACTAGCTGGACTAGCTGGACTACATGGACTAGCTGGACTACATGGACTAGATGGACTAGATGGACTACATGGACTAGATGGACTAGATGGACTACATGGACTAGCTGGACTAGCTGGACTAGCTGGACTAGCCTTCAAAAATCTCTGAAACTGGAGACACTTATCTCCCTCAACAGCTTTAAGCACCAGCTGTCAGAACAGCGCACAGACCACTGTACCTGTTTATAGCCCATCTGTAAATTGCCCAACCAACTACCTCATCCCCTACCGTATTTATTTATTTATCTTGTTCCTTTGCACCCCAGTTTTTCTACATTGCACATTCATCTACTGCACAGTTTTCTTTTACCATTCCAGTGTTAAATTGCTATATTGTAATTACTCTGCCACCATGGCCTATTTATTGCCTTACCTTCCTTATCCTACCTCATTTGCACTCTTGTATATAGATTTCTTTTTTTTTCTACTGTATTAGTGACTGTATGTTTGTTTGTTTGTTCCATGTGTAACTCTGTGTTGTTGTATGTGTCGAACTGCTCTGCTTTATCTTGGCCAGGTCGCAGTTGTAAATGAGAACTTGTTCTCAACTTGCCTACCTGTATTATGACATCATATAGAACTACCTGGTTAAATAAAGGTGTATTATGACATCATATAGAACTACCTGGTTAAATAAAGGTGTATTATGACATCATATAGAACTACCTGGTTAAATACAGGTGAAATAAAAAGCCTCTCAACATGGCTTCCTCAAGAACACACATCTCAGAGTTCATCAGTTTGACTGACAATGTCTCCCTAATTACTTTGGTAGTACATTGAGCAGTTACCTGTGTCAAGCTACACGTACACACACACGCACACGCACACGCACACGAGCACACGCACACAGACACACGCGCACACACACGCACACACACGCACACACGCACGCACACGTGCACACGCACACAGACACACGCGCACACACACGCACGCACGCGCACACGCACACACACGTGCACACGCACACAGGCAAACACACACAATATGACTTCTTCCAAAACTGGATTTCACAACCAGCAACTCTGAGCATCACGTAATCAGATGGTTATTACAGCAGCTCCCATAGTGGCTTAGTGATGTGATGTGAATCCGATCCGTGTCAATATGCAGCCTGATGCCTTTATTTTGATATCTCTTCAAGTGAAGTGAATGTTGCTAAAATGTTGTTTTGTTTAATGATTCCATCTGTTCAAATCGGCCACATTAGGCAACACACACACACACACACACACACACACACACACACACACACACACACACACACACACACACACACACACACATTAAGAAACGATATTGCAATTATATTTCCATTATATTCCAATTAGCCATACGGTGGATTGTGCCCTTCCTACTCCTTCACACACTGTAGTAGGCTTGACGTGGTCAACAGCCTCTGTTTTAATATCTGCTGCTTAGTTACAGTTGGTGATTGAAGAAATTAAAATGGGATAACAACTGAAGATGAGGCTTGGCCAGACTACCCAAAGCACAACCCCCTCTTCGGATGTGCCGTGGCGGAGATCTTTGTGGTCTATACTCGGCCTTGTCTCAGGGGTGGTAAGTTGGTGGTTGAATATATCCCTCTAGTAGTGTGGGGGCTGTGCTTTGGCAGAGTGGGTGGGGTTATATCCTGCCTGTTTGGCCCTGTACTGGGGTATCGTCGGACGGGGCCACAGTGTCTCCCGACCCCTCCTGTCTCAGCACCCAGTATTTATGCTGCAGTAGTTTATGTGTCGGGGGGCTAGGGTCCGTCTGTTATATCTGGAGTATTTCTCTTCTCTTATCCGGTGTCCTGTGTGAATTTAAGTATGCTCTCTCTAATTCTCTCTCTCTTTCTCTCGTTTTCTCTTTCTCGCTTTCTTTCTCTCTCTCGGAGGACCTGAGCCCTAGGACCATTCCTCAGGACTACCTGGCCTGATGACTCCTTGCTGTCCCTAGTCCACCTGGCCGTGCTGCTGCTCTTGTTTCAACTGTTCTGCCTGCGGCTATGGAACCCTGACCTGTTCACCGGACGTGCTACCTGTCCCCAACCTGCTGTTTTCAACTCTCTAGAGACAGCAGGAGCGGTAGAGATACTCTGAATGATCGGCTATGAAAAGCCAACTGACATTTACTCCTGAGGTGCTGACCTGTTGCACCCTCTACAACCACTGTGATTATTATTATCTGACCCTGCTGGTCATCTATGAACATTTGAACATCTTGGCCATGTTCTGTTATAATCTCCACCCGGCACAGCCAGAAGAGGACTGGCCACCCATCACACCCTGGTTCCTCTCTAGGTATCTTCCTAGGTTCTGGCCTTTCTAGGGAGTTTGTCCTAGCCACCTTGATTCTACACCTGCATTGCTGGCTGTTTGGGGTTTTAGGCTGAGTTTCTGTACAGCACTCTGTGACATCAGCTGATGTAAGAATGGCTTCATAAATACATTTGATCTGATTTGACTTGATGTCTAGTTGTGAGGGAAGAAGAGGTAGAGTTCCTGTCTTACTGTGAGAGAAGAAGAGGTAAAGCTCCTGTCTTACTGTGAGAGAAGAAGAGGTAAAGCTCCTGTCTGACTGTGAGAGAAAAATAGGTAAAGCTCCTGTCTGACTGTGAGAGAAGAAGAGGTGGAACTGACAGGAAGGTGATTGAGGACCTTATTACTGATTCATGTTTTTGCTTTTTATGACCTTGTTTGTGACTGCATCTCTCGTCTGATGCTGGTGTCTGGCGTCTGGTTTCTGGCGTCTGGATTCTAATGTCTGGTTTCTGGTGTCTGGTGTCTCGTGTCTGGTGTCTGGCGTCTGGCGTCTGGTGTCTGGTGTCTCGTGTCTGGTGTCTGGCGTCTGGCGTCTGGTGTCTGGTGTCTGATGCTGCCCTCTGGTGTCTGGCGTCTGGCGTCTGGCGTCTGGCGTCTGGCGTCTGGTGTCAGGTTTCTGGCATCTGGTGTCTCTTCTGTGTTTTTTTGTTTGTTTTATTTTATCCCAGGTGCGTATTTTTCCAAGGCACAACCCAATCTTGGGGGATGGGATCATAACCTGGTTCAGCTCATCCCATTTACAAACAGCGTCTGCAGTGAGAGAAGGTGGAGATTAAAAGTGGGACTCCTGAAGCGACTGAAGGCCTCCAGGACTGTTTTGAGTCCACTAACTGGGCGGCCCTGATGGACAGCGCCGATGACCTGGAAGAGTCTCTGAGTACATCCGTTTCTGTAAGTCAGCATGTTCCTCAATAATAAACCGTGGGTAACTCTGGAATTAATAATAAGAGATCCTCAACCAGCCAAAAATAGTGTTTAAATCGCAGAATTTCTTACAAGCTTCCAGGTTAGAAAAAGGTCATTTATAATATGCATAATTCTCCGTTTTGTAGGCGCGTTATGATCAGAAAATCGAACGTCGAATCGCCCATTGAACCGTGAAGAGAACGCGTTCAAATATACCTATCAACTTTTCCTAAACAAATCATAGATCATTTATAATGCATCCTTAGTTATCCTTTTATGAATATTAGCGATAATATTTCACTCGGATGGTCACCTTAACGTTATGAAAGGAAAATACAATGGGGCGCGCACACAGTCTCGCGCCCGTAAAATCTTGTTGACATCTGAGCTACCTCGACTATTTCCTGTTCCTATCCGTTCTGCTCAGGGCTACAGCTTCCAAACTCTGTATAAAGACTGTTGACATCTAGTGGAAGCCATAGGTACTGCAGTCTTGGAGCTGGATTCAAATCAATAGAGAGAGTATCAAACAGAGCAAAGGTCACAAAAAAAGAAAATTCCAGACAGAAATTTCTTGGGTTTTCGCCAACAACATCTGTTCTGTTATACTCACAGACATTATGTTAACACTTTTAGAAACTTCAGAGTGTTTCCTACCCAATAGTACTAATTATGTGCATATCCTATTTTCTGGGCCTGAGTGGTAGGCATTTTACTTTGGGCACGCCAGACTCTCCAAAACCGTCACCTCTGCTGCCGCTCCCTAAGAAGTTAAAGTCACAGATGAACATTTTTCTGTTTGCTTATGGCGTAATACAGCTAATTTAGTGTGTTTTTTAGTGCCAGCATCGGTCTGTGGTGGAATGTAGACAGCTACAAAACATACAGATGAGAACTCTCTCGGTAGATAGTGTGGTTTACAGCTTATCATGAGATACTCTACCTCAGGCAAGCAAAATCTTCAAGACTACCTTAGATATCGTGCACCAGCTGTTGTTTACACAAATGCATAGGCCCCTGCCCCGTGTCTTACCAGAGGCTGCTGTTCTGTCCTGCCGATAGAGTCTATAACACGCGGAGTGTCTACTTGCATAAAAGAACACAGAAAGAAACTCTATGGCATTTGTGTGATTTAATTGGTGTTAATAATATTCATTTAATGTAAAGGTATGAAGGCCATATAACTGATTTTCTCTATGTTCTTAATGTCGTCGTTCAGCCACGACTCAGTGAAACATAAGATATCGCAGTTTTTAAAGTCAAAGTCACCATTATTAGTCAGTTGTACAACCAAATGCCTTCAACTGAAATGTGTTTTCTGCATTTAACCCAACCCCTCTGAATCAGAGAGGTGCGGGCTGCCTTAATCGACATCCATGTCTTCAGCGCCCGGGGAACAGTGGGTTAACTGCCTTGTTCAGAGGCAGAACGACAGATTTTTACCTTGTCAGCTCGGGGATTTGAACTTGCAACCCTCCGGGTTACAAGTCCAATGCTCTAACCACTAGGCTACCTGCCGCCCCCTGCTAGCTTTTAATGTCCCGTCGGTAGGATATACGTGCTTTCAGTTAGTCCCATTTATTTTCCAGCGATTGAACGTTAGCTAGCAGGACAGAGGGCATGGAAAGACAAGCCACTCGTTGCCTGATCCTCGTAAGGCACCCTGATCTTTTGCCTCAAAATCTCAGTTTCCTTCATCAGCGAATCACGGGGATCGGGGCCTGGTCGGCCGTCTGCAGTACCATTAAAGAAGAACTACTCATCCAATTTGAGGTCAATAATCCCAGTTCTGAAGTCCAGAAGCTCTTTTCGGTCATAAGAGACGGTAGCAGCAACATTATGTACAAAACAAGTTACGAACAACGCAAAAAAATAAAATAAACATATATATCATGATCATATATCATATCCGTACCCCCCCCGGCGACATCCTGTTTCTTGTGAAGGGTAGACACAGCAGAGGAAAGGCTGCACAACAGCAGAACCCGAGACCGAGCTACATTTCCAGACAAATTGTCAATAATATAAAACAATTAGAGAGTGTCATTTCCCCAAATTTGGTACCCTTATTGAAGGTTTCAAAGACCTCTCTGATGACGATAGGCTACCCGTCCTGTTGGGGGAGGACGCAGAGAGCTGTGGGTCGGCAGCACACTACATTGCTGCCTGCCATAAGATGAGGGACAGTGTCTGACAGACCAAACATGTTATTGTTCAACGTGGTTATTTTGACTCTTGGTTATTGTTGTTACTGTTGACAATATTGATTATTTATGATTTTAATTATGTTAATGTTGTAGATATTCAAAGTAAGCTTTGGCACTATGTACATTGTTACATCATGCCAATAAAGCACATTGAATTTAATTTAATTGAGAAGAGAGAGAGTTTTATGTAGAAAGGAGTGAGAGAGAGAGAGAGAGAGAGAGAGAGAGAGAGAGAGAGAGAGAGAGAGAGAGAGAGAGAGAGAGAGAGAGAGAGACGGAGAAAAGAG